>JAVIAB010000051.1:154414553-154948742 GCA_032433765.1 Megaustenia siamemsis | reverse complement strand
TATAATAGTAATAAGTTAATAGTTATTATATCTACGTGGACGTAAATGGGCCCCGTATTTAAGATATGGACCGTAAGTAGGTATATATACATACATATATATTGGTAAATCTTGCTGGCGGTATTAACGAACAGTCATTTTCTCCTACCGTGGCAGCTCAATATCTCCCACCGTTGCCGCTCTCGCGTGAGTTTATTGATTATTGTCTCCAGCGCGAAACGCAACAGGTCATGTAAAAAAGGCGCGTACACGGTTTAATATATTCATTCGACTAGCGTCGGTCGGTCAGTCAGTCACGCGGTACCCACAGTGATAACCTGCCAGATTCGCTTCCATATCTGTAAATCTACCACCAGAGCCTCACTGATATTATCCTACCAGAGCTGTAAATCTAACAGCAGATAACCACAGGTGTTATACTGAACACCGTCGGAGAAGCAAGGAGAACCAGCCTTTAAACCCAACATTATAAGAATACAGGTAAGTTGAAATTTTGCTTAAAATACATAACAATGCGTGTTTATTATCATAGTTTTATTAATGGAAATGAATTACGTAACATATAGGAACTTGTTCGGTAAATCTCTTAACGGTCACAGAGCAAAGCTGTTACGAAATAGAGTCCACATCGTCGTATCCTTTTCGTTAGAGAAGTCTAGGAACTTTTTCCAACCTCCGTTTTTTACAACCCAGTCTCCGAATAATCCACCGATAAACATCCCGGCAAGAAAGCGAAGCTCTTTCCAGAGAAGATATATCTGTATCAGAATCGTAAAAGTCTTTGACATGGTTCTTAATTAACCGATAAGCCAGCGTATAAATAATCACGAGGCGCCCAAAGTTTAAAATTCCATCTGAAACCATATAAACCACAATGGTCGCAAACGAGGCGTAAATATCCTTATCCCCGACTCCCAGAGTTATACCAGCGAATAACGAGTCATATCTCCCTGATACCGTATAGACCTGTTTAGCCATTGATTTATAAAACGTGGAAAGCTTCTTTTTAGTGTTATCGTAAGTGTGGATAATGTCAACAGCTAAGACCACAAATTCGTTCGAAATTGTAGCCACACATATTTCACAATCATAATTAGTCATTTTCGAATCCATATAAGATAAAGTCAGAAGAGCGCGTGGTACGTGAAATCAATAATGTGAAACATGTCTGGACATGTTCGGCTATACATTACGCGTGAGTCACACAAACTGAGCGATGTGTTAAGTTTCATGAATCTTATAGTTCCAGTCGCGTTAGTACAAACACATATTGTAAAAGTGGTATGGTTACGATAGCGATATGAACATGATAGGATAGAGACTCAAATATGTCGATAAAAGCTTTAGTAAACACCTAGATACCCGCTCACCGACAAAATATAATATTTAAAACAAACTGTTAATGGATGCGTGTTTTAGTTAAGTAATAAGTACGTAGATGTTGATAATGTGTTTTTGAGTGTAAAGATTAAAGTACTGATAAGGGAGAGCTAGAGCGCGAGAGAGATAGAGAGAGAGAGAGAGAGAGAGAGAGAGATAGAAAGAAAAAAGAAAGAAAGGTAGAGAGAAGAAAGAAAGAAATAAAGGAAGAAATAATCGAAGCATACTGATACAGTATTGGCTGACGGTTAGAGGAGTTATAATAGGATCAGGAAGATGGGCTTTATAACATAACCACTCACTGATAAAAATATAATTTTTAAAAGTAAGTGTTAATGGATGCATGTTTTATTTAATGAGAATCATGTTCGTTATGTTTTTGAGTGGAAAGATTAAACTATTGATAAGGGAGAGCGAGAGAGAGAGAGAGAGAGAGAGAGAGAAAGAAAGAAAAGAAAGATTTGAAACGGTCTGATATAGCGGTGGTAGACGCTGAAAGACAGTTATAATAAACAAGCGAAAGCGGAGAAATGAGTCATATCTGGCTATAGCTTTATGATAGTAAGAGCGACGGATGAGTGTTAAGTTGTACGAGGATGATGTAAGACATGATAACCGGTGAGGTTATGTGTGCTAACGAAGAGGTCGATAACTAATAACTGTCTAGTAACATATAGTATGTGTGCGTGCATGTATGCGTTTGTGTGCGCGTGTATGTGTGTATGTGTGTGTGCGCGCGTGCGTGTGCGAGCGCATGTTATATATGTATACTATTTCAATGTATTTTTGTACGCACACTAAATGAGTGGTTTTATCTCGTTGACAGATGGCCTCACGTAACGAACTTGTAAGCAGACCACGCCACGTGTGTGAAACGTGTGGGAAAAGCTTTACACGGCGACACGATCTAGCCAGACACGTAGATAGTGCGCACGGCCAACAGAGATATCCGTGTCCTATATGCGGCTGCATCTTTACAAGATCCACAATCTTACAAACCATGTGGCGAAGAAACATGCAGCATATGCATCTATATCACCGGCACCAGCACCGGCTACATCAAGGGCCCCGACAGTATTCTCTGCAACAGACAACAATGTTGCAGAGACCGGGGATGAAGAACACTCTAGAAAGAAACCCCGAGTAGATAACACTCGTGGGGGTGACCAGCCTAGAGACAGTACAGAGCACATATCATCTGTACACATTAATACTAAATACTCGTGTAAAGACTGCGGGAAAATATTTACTACCCAAACCATCTAGATCGACATGTAGACACTGTTCACAATAAACAGACATACCAGTGTCCTATATGTGTATGCGAATTTAACAGACAGGACAATCTAAGAACACATATTAAAAATAAACACCAACTACCGATATCAACAAGTACAAGCTCAACATCCTCGACAAGACCATCAACCTCATCAGTATCAACCACCTCCACAACAGCAGTGTCAACCTCCTCCTCCTCAACACCGTCAACCTCCTCCGCCACCTCATCAGCTTCGATACCGACGACCTGTTCAAAGTCCAGAGCTGAGCCAACAATTAAGAGGAAGCGGAATAATGAACAATCGATAGAGCGTCAACACAGCAAGAAGGCGCGCACGGATCTAGAATTAGACAGTTTTAGCTAGTTTTACCATCAGATGTTAGACAGGTCTATGTCGACAACTGGCCTGCAATAAGGTCACATAGTAATAATAACAGGCATCTGTCAGTCCACACGGTGTTTCATAAACCAAATTCACAGCTACTGCCAAACTGGGCAAACATCCTAAATCCCATATTTAATAACCAAAAACGTAGATTTAAAATAAATTATTCTCACAATTTCATCCTGAGGAATAAAGAAAACAATGACCTTCGGTTTTTCCATAGTAGTTTCAATAATAGTTTAATTCTTTCAACTCCGATGGTTATCAATAACAGAGCAGATTTTGATAGGTTCCTCACACAACTACAAGATAGCGACCCCTTAAACCACGCAAATCATAATAGACCGAGCACTAAATATAGCGTCGAAACCCTTCCCAGCACTTCTTTCTATTTCTATAATTTCGTAGAATATCCTATCGGGTGTCTAACCACCGACCTGCCACAACACATTACAAACAATAAATTCATTTATACATTACAAACTAACACAAGGAATCAGCCTATACTGATAATCTCTGTTTCTTTAGATGTGTAGCGTTATTTATGGGTGCTAATCTCAGTAATTTACACAGACCCACCAGCGATCTCCTGAAACAGTGGCAAGACCATCAGGGGTTAGATATAGACGACGAGTTCCGGGTGTAACGTTAGCTCAGATTCCCTCTCTAGAAAAGTGTTTCGGTATTAACGTGGACGTCTTCGCTTTTGACAAAGAACAAGCCCTGTCCCCAATGCTAAGAGGTAGTACGACTTTTAGCGACACCTTACGAGTTCTATTTTACGAGGAACATTTTATGTATATAGAGGATATAGATAAGGCGGCCCGGGCTTTTTCTTGTCCTAAATGTGGAAAATTGTGGAAAGAATGTTGGCGTATGGATAAACACGAGAAGACATGTACCGGGGATAAGCGAAAAGACAAGTATATCGGAGGAGTTTATAGGAACAAAGAGGGTATACTCGAAACGATAGCTAATAGGGGTATAGAAGTTCCTAATAATTACGTGTATCCTACAGAGCGACGTACGATTATGAATGTTACTTTAGTAATGTACCGACGACAGATGGAAACATTAGTAATGTCACCGAATATGTAGCCAGGCATATTCCAATGTCTTGTGCCGTAGCCAGTAATATTCCTGGTTATGAGAAACCGGTATGTTTTGTGAGCGAAGGTGATTCTCAAAAACTAGTGAGTAAAACGATAGATTATCTAGAGACATTAGCGAAACGGGCATATATAATCTTACGCGGCAGTTTCAAACAGGTTTTTGACAGTTTAAGAGACAGGGGTGACTGTAGTGACCTCATAGGGAAACTCGAGTCATACTTGAAAGAGCTCCCCGTTATAGGGTTCAACTCTGGAAAGTATGACTTAAACGTTATCAACCCTATTTAATAAGACATTTCGTAGCTGCGGCGAACAAAGTAGAAAAAGCGAACGAAGAAGATGATGAAGATGAAGAAGATGACGTTGAAGAAGAATTGAAAAATGATGACGATGAAGAAGAATTGAAAAATGCTGACGATGAAGAAGAATTGAAAAATGATGACGATGAAGAAGAAGATGATGAAGAGAAAAGAAGAAGAAGAAGAAGAAGAAGAAGAGAGAAGCCGAAACAAAACAAGCTAAAAAAGGGGTGACCTCGCCCTTCAAGTTTATCGTTAAGCGCAATAATAATTTTATGTGCATCTCCACCAGTCGACTAAAGTTCTTAGATATTATAAATTATCTCGCCCCGGGGTTCTCTTATAGTAAATACTTGGCGGCGTACAAGATTAAAGAGACCAAAGGCGTATTTTGTTACGAGTATATTACCGATCTAAAAAAGTTAGACGAAACCTCTCTCCCCCCTCATGAGGCCTTCTTTTCGACGCTTAAAAACTGTAATATTTCAAACGAAGAGTACGAGTATTGTAACAAGATATGGGCGGACAATAACATGTCCACTCTCAGAGATCTTCTTGTTTGGTATAACAACAAGGATGTCGGGCCCTTCCTACTCGCATTAGAGAAACAGATCGAATTTTACGCGGGCTTAGGTGTAGATATGTTTAAGGACGCCATTTCAGTCCCGGTGTGACGTTAAGATACCTCTTCAACACCATACCTAAAAACGTAGTCTTTTCGTTATGCGGTAAACGCGAGGCAGAGCTTCATAAAACGCTTAGAGATAATATAGTGGGTGGCCCGAGCATAATCTTTCATCGCCACCACGAGAAGGACGAGACTCGAATCAGAGGTAATCCTGAAAACGTAGTAGAGAGTCTTAAAGGCTACGACGCAAACGCTCTGTATCTCTGGGCATTGATGCAGAAAATGCCCACTGACTTTCCAATTATACGAAAAGTTGAGGACGGGTTTAGACAACGTAAAGTTAATTATTACGATCAGCAGAGTAGAGAGTGGTTAACGTGGGTAGCTCACAAACACAACATTGAGTTGCGAACTCAATACAACGGGGTGAGGTACCACTGGGACTCCTCGTAGGATTAGAGTGGATGGCTTCTGTCAAAAGAGTAACCTATCCGCTAATAATAAAGTCTGGCAGTATCATGGTTGTCTGACGCACGGCATATCTGTCACCTCACTGAAAAACACAAAGGTGTTAACCCTATAAACAAAAAACCCTTGTCCGAGCTATACGACAAGACCCGGGAAATTCGCGAATATTTAACCAATGACGTTGGAGTTGACGTGGTTGAGATGTGGGAATGTGAGTGGCAAGAGCTAAAGAAAACCGACAGCACAATTATTCCGTTTCTTAAACAAGCCCTCCCCAGAGCAAAACCATCGTATGCCCGTGAAAAAATTACCACTAACCGTCGCGCAGATCTTGAAAGCTGTTAAAGACGAAACGCTGTTTGGTCTGGTAGAATGCGATATTCATGTCCCCGACTCTCTCAAGGAATATTTTAGCGAAATGACACCCATATTTAAAAACGTAGACGTGTGTAGAGACGATATAGGAGAGCTTATGAAGGAATACGCCGTGAAAAATAAATTATTGACGACCCCTAGACGTACCCTGATAGGTAGTTATATCGGGAAGAAAATTCTTTTGGCCACCCCCTTATTAAAATGGTATTTGGATCACGGTCTAGAGGTAACCACATCTACCAGGTGATCGAATACCACCCTGTTAGTTGTTTCAAACAATTTGGGGACACCGTATCCGACGCCAGACGAAAAGGGGATGTAGATGAGACGCAGTCCATTACGGGGGAGACCATGAAGTTGTTAGGGAATTCGGCGTACGGAAAAACTCTCACCGATAAAGCGAAACACTCGAACGTCGCGTACTGCGAGGGTGAGTCCGCTTCCAAGCTCGTTAACGACCCCCTATTTAAACATATGACAGATTTAGGAGTAGGGAATATATTCGAGGTGGAAATGTTAAAAAAGACGACGAGGTGGGACCTTCCGCTACAAATCGGCTACTTTGTATATCAATACGCCAAGCTACGGATGTTGCAATTTTATTACGATTTTTTAGACCGGTTCGTAGAGAGATCATACTTTCAGTTGTGTGAAATGGACACTGACAGTCTGTATTTGGCGTTAAGTAAACCTAGTTTAGCTGCCGCCGTTAGACCGCCTTTACTCGAAACTTTTTATAACGAGTACGATCAGTGGTTCCCCTCAGAGACCTGTAGCGTTCATCGGGAGGAGTTTGTTAGGAGTAAAGGTAAATTTAAGGAAGATTGTCGAGACTGCGAAAAAACAAAATTGTACCATAAACGTACCCCGGTTTATTTAAGTTAGAGTACGAAGGGGATGGGATGGTGTCGTTATGTAGTAAAACATACCACTGTTTTGGAGATTACTCAAAAACTAGTACTAAGGGGCTTAGCAAACATCACAATAAACTAGACAAAGATATATTTATGAAGGTTCTCAAGACACAACAGGCGCAGGGAGGGAAAAATGTTGGTTTTAAACGATATAAATCGAGTGTCTATACATATACACAGCACAGAAATTCTCTCTCTTATTTCTACATCAAACGCCGTGTGCACAACGACAATGTGACGACTTTTCCGTTAGGTATCTAGAGTATTTATATACAATGATACTTCTGTGATAGTTTTATGTCCAGTGATAATGAACATATGTTTTGTGTCGTTGTCACGTTTATATTGTATTAAAATATATCATTAAAAAAAGTATGCAGTTTTTTCTATTGTATATACATGTCACGTGGTACTGTCTCGTAAGAATAATATGGATACTCTCAGTGTCCTTGGTGTACTACCAGTATACCTGTGTGTAAAACAGAAAAAAAAAACGAGTTACAACATCTATGACTTTCACACCTATACAATCCATTATATACGTACACATAAATGACAAATAACACGAGGCATGTTTTGTAATTTATATATATTTTATTGATACAGCACAACACCGATACTGCGTATGCAGTACATCTAGACACGACATAAAACACAACATCTAAATGTTCAGCCTCAGCCTCTTTCTTCTTCTAAGATGACCGGGGCAATCGTTGTTATTGTTGAATCTTTTCAACGTTGTCAGTATCGTACACGGGAGTCCTGTAAGAACCATTATTTATCGAATAAGGTTCGTTGCATGGTGATGTAGATACTGGAAGTCTATGATCTGCCGTGGTTGACGGCGCGTTCGAGGGAAGAGGCTGTAGTGTTGTTGTATTAGCCTCGAGACGAGCACACTCGGCCAATAACTCGTCCTGCATAGCCACGAGCTGTTCGTTTCTACTAAGATGACCCGGAGATAGTGCTGGTACTGGCTGACTACTTTCGAAGTTGTCAGTATCGTAGAAAGGCGCCATGTAAAAGCCAGTATTTATCGAATAAGGCTCGTTACTCGGCGACGTGGATACTGGAAGTGTGTGATCTAGTCTGATGTCGGGTTCGTTCACTGTATGAGTCTCGAGTGTTGTTGCAATGGCTTCGAGACGCTCATACTCGGCCAATAACTCGTCCTGCATAGACACGAGGTGTTCA
Organism: Megaustenia siamemsis; assembly: GCA_032433765.1. Taxonomy (NCBI): domain Eukaryota; kingdom Metazoa; phylum Mollusca; class Gastropoda; order Stylommatophora; family Ariophantidae; genus Megaustenia; species Megaustenia siamemsis. Next base: position 154,940,708 of record JAVIAB010000051.1, on the reverse strand, counting down.
AATTCTGAACGATTCAACGTGATCCCATACTTGGTGGGATATTTTAAATTCGATGTCCCGAAAAATTTTCGAATATGGATCATAGTCGACCCTCTGTATGAAGACACAGACGCTACTTTCAGACCTGTAGCCAATGGTTTGACCATTTCACGATCTGCTGTAACGTAGACCCAGCTAGTGGGTACATCGACAATTGGTGCAGCCTCGACGTTTGTCAGCATCTTCTGTATCTCAGCACTGAGCGATGTGTGACTGGCGCTTTCTCACCCCGCGACTTTTATAGCATAGGTCAGATTATAGATCCGGTTTAGTCCGGATTTTTAAACACTAAAATTCGTGTCCAGACTTGTCTGCGATATTTTTAGCCACTGACGTCATTGCACTAGAAATTTTAAATTTTGCGCCATAAGCTTCGGTGCTAGTAGTCGATACACGATTCGATCGTTTATGTGTTGTCTGGTGGATGAGGTAAACGGCATTAAGACCCTTTGCATTGATCCTCCTCGTGTTTTAATCAGTAGAAAATACACAGAGTACAGTCCACACGCGTTACTAACAAGATCTTGTAACTGACGCGAGTTGTAGATGAGAGGTCTGTTCGAATTCCGCTCGATAAAATCGATGATCTCGGTATGTCTGGGAGAAAACCCGAAACTGTCGAAATACTCAAACTGCCCACATAGCGTTGTAGTAGAGGGCGACCCAGTGAGAGCCCGGTCTCCAACTAGGGTCGGTATTGATAACGAAGGCTGCTGTTTTAGTTGGATCGATATAGCGAGGTAACCGATTGCGAGCCACTACGCCAACAATGGAACACCGTCTCACAAAAATGTCAGACATAAGTACTTTGAGAATATCTCTCGTATTCATTGTCGAAGTGTTTACGCTGTGTAATCTGTAAGAATCTGTCTCGTTTTAGAGATCTCCAGCACGGAATCCAGTTCTGCGTAAACTAGGACCTGTATAGGATTAGGCGTGATCGTCGCAAATTTGAGCTCGATGGCGACGGGCCCTGATTTTGCCAGCTCAAATTGTTCGGCGTTCAAAAGACTAGGGCTGAGATCGAATGCAAAAAGAGTGTAGGCGTTCTTGAAGTCGTTATAATCTATTCCGTTACCAGCGTCTGTTCCCACAAGACCCAACGCCAGCATGGACTTGAAGTAGGCGCGAGCGTACTGACCGCGGTCAATTCGGTAGATAGAGGTTTACCCCAAATATTATGACCGGCGACCGTGACGTTTAAGTAAGTAAGGCCAAAGTTTTTAAAATTGAAGGGGTTGGTGTCGTAACTTCCATTAAATGCAGCCGAGTCCAGTAAGCCGAGGACTAGTCGCGTTGGTGTTTGAGTCAGAAAAAGGTTGTCTTGGGAATGAGATAACATGCCTTTAGGAATGGCAAATGTTTTAATCATAACTCTCTTCATGGGGTATCGCGCATTGCCTCGTAAGAGAGCCTTTTCGTGAGCCAGCGAAATGGCCGGATTAACTGAGGCTTTCCTCACCAATAGGGCGGCGTAGGTGATGACACTTTTATAACCGATAGTTTTGTCGTGAGCTATGATGTTAAATACGTCCTTTGAGGGGGTCAACTTAATTTTCACGTCAACCCTGTTTAGCATGTAACGCTCCTGAGCAAAATATCAGAGTGAAGTCGCCCTACCATATCCAGCTCATGGCTACCTCGGGCCAGATTTCGACGAGTTTTAAGACCCGTATTGGAGTCACCTTGGGTGTCATCCGCGTGTTTGGGAGTATTGGTGTAGTAGAGCGCGCTCGTGAGATAACTTTTCTTAGATTCCTTGCTATGGTTGAGAGTGGCTTCTAGGTATGCTCGAAAAGGGTAGGTGTTTTCAGAAGCTGAAATCAAAGTATCGTTGAGAGATACGTCGACTTGCGAGATTAGACTGTGCAGAAAATAATTCACAGGCGCAACTTCAACATCATTTGGTATGTATATTGTCACCGTTGGACAGCGTATTTTTGCTCTCATATGCAGATACGTGTTGGAAAAATCGATGTATTCGTCCGAATTTCCGCTGATGGAAAATTCTATAGGGGCCCCCGATGCCAGAGACGCCAAGGGGGAAACTTCTACAAACTGGGCAGAATCAAGAGATGTCTGAGTCGGTGGAACGCTAAACAAATCTAGTCCAGAATGGAAACACTCGCAAGACTTGGGATGCACTAACGCCATATCGCTTAACCGAATATGTCCGAATAGTTTGTCCTCTTAGACTTCTTGGACGCGGAATGAGAGTGATCGCGTCGTTTCGTCGTTTTTATTCTTCTTGCCGGTATCCCAGGTGGAGCTGCTCGTCTTTTCCTTCTTCTACCGCTTCCGTTTGTTGGCCTGTATCGCCCCCAGCCATGACTGATGGCTCCCTGAATTAAACGCTGACCGGATTCCTTAGCTCTTTCTTTAAACGACTCTCCAATGTTTCTTCCCGCCAATGCGTCTTGCGCGACTTGTAGTCCCCGTGCCGACACCTTCTCTGAGTAATGCCTTACCTCCTGTTTTTAGCCACGGTAAAATTGCTCTTCCGATGCCTCCGAAAAAACTTCCGATACCGCGCCCTCGCTGACTTCTACCTCCGACAAATACCGGGAGCCGTGGCCGGCTTGATTAAAGCAACACTCTTCGTATAACTTAGCATTTCGATGAAGCGGCGTGTGTCTCACCATTATACCAGATCGAAGTGCTTCCGCGCTCTGAAATGTAACGTCAGTACCGACGTTCCGGATGTAAATGGATCGCAACTCCCCTGTCGTTAGTTAAAAGAATTTCTAACCTGTCGAAGGAGAATCTGCTCAGGGGGACATAGTGCGGTTTGTCGTAGATGCAAAATATGGATGTGGTGGTTTTCTCCAAAACAGGAACTGCCCTCAGTAAGGGTACCAGAACATCCCTCACCACTCTGGGTGACACTAGATCGCAATAGACGTACACGTTTCTGGTTGCGTTTCCAAATTTATTTCTTTCTCGCCGTGCAGGGCCACGTTGCGTCTGTCACGCGATTCGATGGGAGGCTTAAGATACTTTTCAATTCCTCGCTTATGGTAACCGAGGTCCTTGGTCAAAGAGTTTAAGTATGGCCTTATTTTCGTGTTTTTTATTAAAAAATCTCATTTTGATGGGTGGTGATTTTTCCAAAATCACTTTATTTAAAGCATCGATAAAGTTATCCGCTGTCTTGTATAACCCGGCGCCAGTTCCATTGTTACTGCTGTTTACGGAGGTTTCGTAACGGATCCAGATATCGCCGGTAGGACGTTGAAATGAGTGTTTGGAAATTGTATCTCGGCCAAACCGACTTCGTAGTTTGCGTTCAGTTCGATAGTTTGAGGGAGTTTGACGAAAAAGTTTCCAGGACTATTTTCAGGATAAATTTGCATCGACGCGTTGCTAGGGGCTGTAATGTAAAAACTCATCTTCCTTGATTCACCGTCTCGTCTCTAGCTTGGGATTTGGAAGCATATATCCCAGACAACTGCTCAGGAGCGCGATCCAAATCTTTCCGTCCTGACCCTCATCGTTTCCACCCGTCAGATTAAATAAAGCCACGCCGATTACGGCATATATAACAATCATTTGGCAGAGAAAAACGATTTCCATTCGCGGAGCAGTTTACCGAAACAGGCCAGATGAGGTTCTGCTATCGTGACTGGTCCTTCGTCGTTCTTCGTTTCTTCTCGTTCAACTACTGCGCTCAGAAAAGTTGCACGTGTTCATCCCCCTCCATTTCGTCAGTCCTCTGTATCTCGATACTTGATCGCTCAAAATCCAATTGTTAAATGCCGAGCTGTAAGCGCTACCAACTCTGTTTTATCCTATCATCTCCTCTCTTGCATGATACTTTCGTATCTTTCGTAAAATCTTGTTAAATGCGAGCTGTAAGCTTACTTTCTAAGTACTGATCAACTTTCCTCTCTCTAAGACTATTCGATACACCCGTTTTCCCGACTTTCTGAAGCTCTTCTGTATAAAACGACCCTTTCAACTCTCACCAGAATCATCTTTCACAACGTAGGTTACCGGTTAGTGTTTTTGTTTACACGACTGATTGTAAACAGTTCTTCCGTCCACGATGGTGTATACCCCTTTTTGAAATTAGCTCTGGCTTGAGCTATCCTAACTCGATCACCTTCTTTATAACGGTTATTGATCGCCACTGACTGTCTATTGTCTCTCCCCGACAGTTTATTATACAACATGTTCCAGACTTGTTCTTGATTGGCCGAATTTACGTGGACCGGCGCCATTTTAATGCTCCTGTGATACGAATTATTGTAGTTTCTGAGTAAGGCGGGTAACGCATCCACATATCTCAATTTGTTCGTTTTCGTAAAAAATTTCCACATTTTCTCTTTTAACGTTCGGTTAAATCGTTCTACGATCGCTGCCTTTATATCCTCATTCTCCGTAGTGAAGAAATGGACTCCATTTTCCTTGAGAAACTTTAGGAAAGTTTTGTTGACGAATTCGGATCCTTTGTCCGTTTGAAGATGTATCGGTTTGCGCTCGGCAATATTTCGCTCACGGCCTCCACTAGATTTTTTGCGGTTTTCGACCGTATCGGAACTGCCCAAGCATACTTCGCAAAAACGTCGATACACGTAACGAGATACGAGAACGCGTCGTTGTATCTTCTTAATTGTCTCAGATCGATCAGATCAGCCTGGAACTGCTGATTCATACCACCCACGATGATGGGTCGTCTCTTAAATTTTCTAACAACGGGTTTGTGTAGCGTATAAGCATCCTGTAGACTCAGCCATTCTTTAATTTTTGCAGAGCTTAGTTTTGTACTACGCTGTAAACCACCCACACCCCCGTAGGCACCCGTCGATTCGGATCGTAGTAACGGCTTCTTAAAATCTTATCTACTCGTTTGGCCATGACTCCCAGTTTGGTTTTGGAATTTTACTTTTTCTTCTTTTCCTGAGCCTGTACTTGCCCACAACTTCTTTGTGAGTGACCGCTTTCGTTTTCGACCTAGGCGCGCTTGGCGCTGACTGAGGAATTTTTTCGTCGACTTCGTCTTTAAGTACCGCGGTTGGTGGTGTTTGTAATCGCGTCGGGGGATGGGGGTGCCTGTTTAATGTCCACTACGCCTAGAGGTTTGTGTCTGTACTGATCGAGACGTTGCAGATACCGTTGCAATGTCTGCTGATACAGTCTGGCTTTGTCGCGTGGTGACATGTCCTCTCTTTCCAGGACTCGTTGCATTTGCGTATCCAGATCTCCTAGGGTGTCTTTTAGTGACTCGGGTGGCGTATACGCGATTTGGTGGTGATTTACAGACTCTACCAGTCGAGGATCTATCAAAATCATTTTCTTGGCCATCGTTCACATGCCCAGAATACCGCTCAGGATACCCAGAACTGGTTTAATCAGAGCGCCGATAAAACCACCCTTTTGTAGAATCTGTTTTCTCTTTTTCACGGTCGTCTTTTTTCGTGCGAGAATCCTCAGGTCGTGTTTATGGCGCTGCAACCGTCTCTTCTGAGCCGGCGTGAGCCGAACGTTACCTTTTAACACGTTGTGGCAGCATTCGCACAGGGTTCTTATGAGATCAGGCGACGCTGTTTTCATCGCGGCCTTTACAACTGGTGGTTTAGCCGAGCACAGAAAACGCAACATCTCTCCGTGTCTTTTGACCGATTCGCCCATGTTCCTTACTTTGGGATGTAGACTACCTGCTGTTCTTTAGGAAAAATATTTGTGCGCAGCCTTAGATGATCCGGCGTCTCTTGCCGAAGGTCAATTAATAAATACCCGTGTGGAGCCGATGTCGCGTCTTTAAAACTTTCTTGCACGTACGACACGCGCCCGGGTACATTTGTTTGGCCAGATTCGTAATCTGAGACCCGTCTCTCGGGTTTTTAAACATAACTATGTAATGACTGTTGAGACTTATCGTCCGCTGTTCCTTGTTTTTGTTAAAGAGATTCTGTACTATATACACGACGCTTATATTTCTATGATGACTTCCCTTGGTAAATAGTTTCGTGACCCTATCGTCGGTTTCGTTCATCAGATCGTCTATGACCAACAGACGTGTCCTATCTCCTCGCCATTGGTCCATGTCGGGTAGCCCTTCGTTAAACTGAACACCCTTCATCGTATCGTACATCGATTGCCACTCGCCGTAACAGTAGATTATTTCCTCCGGAGCGGGTCTGATCATTTCTGACACGTGATCGATAAAGCGCCTAACAAACACACTTTTTCCGCATCCCGTCGGTCCTGCGACTAGCGCCGTAAACGGATGATTCCAGGTTGGATCCATACCTACGACTGTCGCGAGGTAGATGTATGTCGTTATTTTATAACTTACGAGCCTTATTTGATAACACTATACGCGTATCGAGACCATAAGTATTGTTATTAACCTATGTCTTATTGTCTGCTAACCGCGTACCGAGACAGATCGCTCATTAGTTTACACTTGTTGCCGTTCCGCGCTCGCTGGAGACAATAATCAATAAACTCACGCGAGAGCGGCAACGGTGGGAGATATTGAGCTGCCACGGTAGGAGAAAATGACTGTTCGTTAATACCGCCAGCAAGATTTACCAATATATATGTATGTATATATACCTACTTACGGTCCATATCTTAAATACGGGGCCCATTTACGTCCACGTAGATATAATAACTATTAACTTATTACTATTATATGTATATATACTCACCATAACTATGAAATAACTAACGTATCACTACTCCCTAATATGGTAGTTTCACTTCCGGAGTGGGCGTGGTCTATAGCCGGACAACATACACACACACTTGTTCCTATTGGAAGTCACGTTGGCGGGAAAAACTGATGTCCATCACTCATGAGTCAGTAATTATCCCTCAACCACCAACCCTTCATGCACTATACATATATATCATTGCATCACTCTGGCTTGGCGCAGCTTGCCGCAGCTTGCCGCGGCTTGCCGTAGTCTCTATATAACTCCTGTACTCATAGGGTACTGGACTTCGTAGGGTATACCCTACTCTTTGGTCAACTAAAAAAGCGAGAGCATAACGTGCGCCTCCTACTACTCACGATGATGCTAGTTGTAGTACACGATGACGCTTCTTGTAGTACACGATGATGCTTCTTGTAGTACACGATGATGCTAGTTGTAGTACACGATGATGCTAGTTGTAGTACACGATGACGCTTCTTATAGTACACGATGATGCTAGTTGTAATACACAATGATGCTTCTTGTAGTACACGATGATGCTAGTTGTAATACACAATGATGCTTCTTGTAGTACACGATGATGCTAGTTGTAGTACACGATGACGCTTCTTATAGTACACGATGATGCTAGTTGTAATACTCAATGATGCTTATTGTAGTACACAATGATGCTTTTTGTAGTACACAATGATGCTTCTAGTAGTACACGATGATGCTAGTTGTAGTACACGATGATGCTTATTGTAGTACTCAATGATGCTTATTGTAGTACTCAATGATGCTTATTGTAGTACTCAATGATGCTTATTGTAGTACTCAATGATGCTAGTTGTAGTACACGATGATGCTAGTTGTAGTACACAATGATACTTATTGTAGTACACAATGATGCTTATTGTAGTGCTAAATTATGCTTATTGTAGTACTCAATGATGCTCATTGCAGTACTCAATGATGCTTATTGTAGTACACAATGATGCTCGTTGTAGTACACAATGATGCTAGTTGTAATACTCAATAATGCTTATTGTAGTACACAATGATGCTTATTGTAGTACACAATGATGCTTATTGTAGCACACAATAATGCTTATTGTAGTACTCAATGATGCTTATTGTAGTACTCAATGATTCTTATTGTAGTACACAATGATGCTTATTGTAGTACACAATGATGCTTATTGTAGTACACAATGATGCTTATTGTAGTACTCAATGATGCTTATTGTAGTACACAATAATGCTTATTGTAGTACACAATGATGCTTATTGTAGTACACAATGATGCTTATTGTAGTACACAATGATGCTTATTGTAGTACACAATAATGCTTATTGTAGTACACAATGATGCTTATTGTAGTACACAATGATGCTTATTGTAGTACACAATGATGCTTATTGTAGTACACAATAATGCTTATTGTAGTACACAATGATGCTTATTGTAGTACTCAATGATGCTTATTGTAGTACACAATGATGCTTATTGTAGTACACAATGATGCTTATTGTAGTACACAATGATGCTTATTGTAGTACACAATAATGCTTATTGTAGTGCACAATGATGCTTATTGTAGTACACAATGATGCTTATTGTAGTACACAATGATGCTCGTTGTAGTACACAATGATGCTTATTGTTGTACACAATGATGCTTATTGTAGTACACAATGATGCTTATTGTAGTACTCAATGATGCTTATTGTAATATACAATAATTCTTATTGTAGTACACAATGATGCTTATTGTAGTACACAATAATTCTTATTGTAGTACTCAATGATGCTTATTGTAGTACACAATAATTCTTATTGTAGTACACAATGATGCTCGTTGTAGTACACAATGATGCTTATTGTTGTACACAATGATGCTTATTGTAGTATACAATGATGCTTATTGTAGTACTCAATGATGCTTATTGTAGTACTCAATGATGCTTATTGTAGTACACAATGATGCTCGTTGTAGTACACAATGATGCTCGTTGTAGTACTCAATGATGCTTATTGTAGTACTCAATAATGCTTATTGTAGTACACAATGATGCTAGTTGTAGTACACAATAATGCTTATTGTAGTACACAATAATGCTTATTGTAGTACACAATAATGCTTATTGTAGTACACAATGATGCTAGTTGTAGTACACAATGATGCTTCTTGTAGTACACGATGATGCTAGTTGTAGTACACAATGATGCTATTTGTAGTACTCAATGATGCTTCTTGTAGTACACAATGATGCTAGTTGTAGTACTCAATGATGCTTCTTGTAGTACTCAATGCTGCTTGTTGTAGTACTCAATGATGCTTCTTGTAGTACACAATAATGCTTATTGTAGTATACAATGATGCTAGTTGTAGTACACAATAATGCTTATTGTAGTACACAATGATGCTTCTTGTAGTACACAATAATGCTTCTTGTAATACTCAATGATGCTTGTTGTACTACTCAATGATGCTTCTTGTAGTACACAATGATGCTAGTTGTAGTACTCAATGATGCTTCTTGTAGTACACAATGATGCTTCTTGTAGTACACAATGATGCTAGTTGTAGTACTCAATGATGCTTCTTGTAGTACACAATGATGCTAGTTGTAGTACTCAATGATGCTTCTTGTAGTACTCAATGATGCTTCTTGTAGTACACGATGATGCTAGTTGTAGTACTCAATGATGCTTCTTGTAGTACACAATGATGCTAGTTGTAGTACTCAATGATGCTTCTTGTAGTACGCAATGATGCTAGTTGTAGTACACAATGATGCTTGTTGTAGTACACAATGATGCTAGTTAAAGTACACATTGATGCTTGTGCTAGTACGCAATGATGCTAGTTGTAGTACACAATGATGCTTGTTGTAGTACACAATGATGCTAGTTAAAGTACACATTGATGCTTGTTTTAGTACACAATGATGCTTGTTGTAGTACAATACTCGCGCGTGCGCAAGGGAGAGGGCTAAATGCATGCCATAGGGGATCTCAGCGCTGTATTCTTGATATTACATGGAATGACAAAGTGTTAAATGTGGAGGTTCTCACTCGCACAGGCCTCCCGAACATCTACACATTGCTCAAACAACGCAGGTTACTTACACCGCATGAAAGGTGGTTACGTACCAACAATATATTTTATGGACAACTAGAAGTTGGTAAAAGGTCTAGGGCGCGTCGAAAAATTCGATTTATTGACCTGCGTGAACGTGACATGAAAATTCTGAAAATTAACCTAGCAGCCAAGGAAGTCATAGATGCAGATGGACATTTTTGGAAACACATTTTACAGCTCCAACTAAAGCAAGGAGGACATAGATTCATAGAAAAAGAGAATACACGGCGACAGAAAAGAAAAAAATTTCCTAGGAGCGCTGCAAAATCCCTAGTTAACTATGACTGACAGAGGCTACTACTACAACTGCTGCTACTACTTATACTACTACCACTATATATATATATATATATATATATATATATATATATATATATATATATATATATATATATAAATGAAATAGGGAGATGCGAACTATTTGTTCAGAGTACATCAGCCTCTGAATGAATTGTTATGTTACAAGAAAATCGCTTTGTGTGGGCGGCTCGATCTTTTTACTCTGTTGTGAAGATATTAAGGCAGCCACAGAATAAGTGACATAGTTGATGCACATGCAGATGGCGTTATCTTAAATCGTAATGTTCTGTCCAGAAGATATGAAAGCAACTTTAAGATCAAGGAACAAGAACACCCAACACTAACGATCATCATCAACTGTTCCGGTTGCATCAAGTCACTGCCTCCAGCGTGAGACATCAACTTTTTTTTCGTTTGCCAGCTTTTAACCCTGACGAAGTCCCTAGAGACTAGGAACTGAATTTTTGCGTGTTAATCCATTTTTCCCTGGCAGTCGTGTGCACAGGGGTCCCTCGCCGCACAGGCAGATAACTCCGACTTTGGTTATATAAAAAAATATAGCACTCATATTTTTTCGTCATAGAGTAATTGATGTTTCAAGCCGGGTCTCGCTGCTGACACCAGTGGTGGTTGCCGCAGAGAGAAATCATAAATAAAAATCCCAACCAACCGGGATTTGAACCCACAACCTCTCTGTCTCGAGGCCGGCGTCTTGCCTCAACTGTACCACAGATTGACGTAACAGATGGGAGCGTGATTAGTATCGACTCATAATGGGTTAACATTGTTTACAAGATTAGTGGTACAGAAACCTCAGAGACAACACGTGACATGACAGTATCCAATCACCTTTCACGAACAAATGTAACGAGATTTTGAAAGCCTGAATTGACTGCTGTCCTCGTCGTCAACGTCGACGTCTTCTGTTCGCCTCTGCTGCTGTTATGTTTCATAGTGCTTCTAGTATTCCGTCGATCCATCTTGTTCGTGGTCAACCTTTGGGTCTGGTATTCTCGCAACGTTTATTGAGGGATCGTTGTGTTGTGTTTTGATCTTTCCGCCGTGTCACGTGGCCAAACCATTTTATCTGTTGTTTCTTTATATATTCTATGGCGGTGGCTATTCCTAGCTTTTTTCTAACTTTTTCTTTTCTGATCTTATCTCTCACACTGTTTCATGTCATTCGTCTGACACATTTAATCTCAGTAGCGGTTATTTTGCTTATTGTTCTTGTATCTAGGGCCCATGACGGCCAGTATTAACAGCCAAAATAGTGCAACAGATATGGGAAGAATTATTTCGGAGACCTATTGGCCATGCCACCAGCTACACATTAAACAACTACTACTACCGCTACTACTACTGCTGCTGATTCTGCTGATACTACTACTATTACTACTACTACTACTACTACTACTACTACTACTTACTACTACTACTACTTACTACTACTACTACTACTACTACTACTACTACTACTACTTACTACTACTACTACTACTACTTACTACTACTACTTACTACTACTACTACTTACTACTACTACTACTACTTACTACTACTACTACTTACTACTACTACTACTTATTACTACTACTTACTACTACTACTACTACTACTACTACTACTTACTACTACTACTACTTACTACTACTACTACTACTACTACTACTACTTACTACTACTACTACTACTTACTACTACTACTTACTACTACTACTACTTACTACTACTACTACTACTACTACTACTACTACTACTACTACTACTACTTACTACTACTACTACTTACTACTACTACTACTACTACTTACTACTACTACTACTACTTACTACTACTACTACTACTACTACTTACTACTACTACTACTACTACTACTACTACTACTACTTACTACTACTACTAATACTACTACTACTACTACTACTACTACTACTACTACTACTACTACTTACTACTACTGCTACTACTACTACTACTACTACTACTACTACTACTACTATTACTACTACTACTACTACTACTTACTACTACTACTTACTACTACTACTTACTACTACTACTACTATTACTACTTCTACTACTACTACTACTACTACTACTACTACTACTTACTACTACTACTTACTACTACTACTACTACTACTACTTCTACTACTTCTCCTGCTGCTCTTTTTTTCTTCTTCGTTCAAGCCTTTGTGATCATGTGAACTTGACTCATTGTTCTGTTTCAAGATGGAGGGATAACAACATCACAACACACGTTGAGCTAACTGGTCATATGATCAGTACTTGTTTAAGAGTACGTGTCCTGATTTTCCTCTGCGCCGTGGCTGACACACTCCGTCTTTGGTAGGCCGGATATTTTATTTGACGTAGGAGTTTTCATATCGTGGGTGGATGTCCAGGGCTGTTGAAATCACCTTGACCTTCAGAAAGTAACAAAAGCCAGACAAGAATACAGAAGCAAACATCATAATAGAAGAAATCGAAGAAGTCATAAAACATGCACCTAGAAATAAAGAACCAGGGATAGACAATATACCAGTAGAAATAATATCAGCAACAAGCGAAACAGGAGTTACATAACTGCACAGAATATTCAACGCAACATGGCAACAACAGAAATCTCAAGATCGCTGACAAATGCCATCATAGTTCCAATGTTGAAAAAGAAAGGTAGCAAGAGTGACTGCAACCAATATGAAGGTATCTCCCTACTCAGTCCGTAGGAAAACTATATTCCTAAATGACAGAGAAAAGACTAAGGTCAGTTATAGAGCTACAGGCAATAAACTCTCAAATGGGCTTGCGAAAGAATAGAGGAAGTGCCAACGCACTATTCACTCTAAACACACACATCAGAAAAGACTACAGAACATAATCAAAACTTGTACATAGCTTTCATAGACCAAGAAAAAATATTTGATCGAATAAACAGAGAATAACTATGAGTGATACTATCGACATACGGAGTTAGCCAACATTTAACCAACCTATGTAAACGTATACATCAACAGCAGCCGAACAGTCAGAACAGCAGCAGGCTACACACAAGTCAATCTTCAATTAAACGTGATGTTACCAATGGCAGACTTGACCCTAGATGGAAGAACAATAACAATAATAATCATTCTTTTTCTTCTTCTTTTACCCCCGTCACGCCAAGTGGCGTATAGGGAATATGGTGTTAGTGACCATCAATTTTACAGACCTTCGGCACATGATTTTTGGGGTAATGTGGTCGGTATTACGCCAGTGCTGCTTCACTTTCCGAGAAAAAAATCCGGTACCCATTAAAGGCTGGGTGAACCCGGAAGCCGTCGATTGGGATCGAACCCTACCCCTTGTCCTTTGTAGTCCAGTTCACTAACCACTGAGCTATCGCGGCTCCCAATAATAACCATTACCGAAATGAAATGTGCTAGACGCATGGCAGGAAGCAGTCAAAGAGAAACGATCATAGGTGAAGAGCTGAGAAAAAACCTAGGAATAAATCCCGTCATTGAATATATAAATAAACAACATATAAAATGGGTTGGCCACATGATAAGAGAGAAAAATCAAAACACAGCACAAGAAGGCTTTAATAAACGTTGCGAGAACATCAGACCCAAGGGCTGACCACGAAACAGATGGAGTGATGGAATATTAGAAACACTAGGAAACATAACAACATAAAAGACCAACTGAAGAGCACAATAATATCTTCACTCGACGCCGAAAGAAAGACAGGTGAGGGAGGAAAGAAGAAAAAGAATGAGAATTGAAAAAAAATGTACTCTTACCATTACCATCTAGATGCTTGAAAATATTCCATATCATTACATTGCCTGTTAGGTGTTTCCATAACCCGTTTAAATAATTTTCACTAGCTCGCTGACCTGGAAGTAATCGACCTACTAGATTAACACTCAGATTTATCGATTTTTCCTCAAATGAAATCACGCGGATTCGGTACTATTTCTGTGAGATCTCGTTGCTGGGAGATTAAAGAGCGCGTCACTGATCAGGTGATCCCTGATTAGAATTTCAGATTAACATTTTTTCACTCGCATGCTTTCTGGGGTTATGGTCATTTTAGACAGTTGCTATCTTCACAGCCTGTCTAGAGGAATCTATCTCTAGTCACATCTCCCACAGTACGTTGGTCTCATCACAGCCTGTCTAGAGGAATCTATCTCTAGTCACATCTCCCACAGTACGTTGGTCTCATCACAGCCTGTCTAGAGGAATCTATCTCTAGTCACATCTCCCACAGTACGTTGGTCTCATCACAGCCTGTCTAGAGGAATCTATCTCTAGTCACATCTCCCACAGAACGTTGGTCTCATCACAGCCTGTCTAGAGGAATCTATCTCTAGTCACATCTCCCACAGTACGTTGGTCTCATCACAGCCTGTCTAGAGGAATCTATCTCTAGTCACATCTCCCACAGTACGTTGGTCTCATCACAGCCTGTCTAGAGGAATCTATCTCTAGTCACATCTCCCACAGAACGTTGGTCTCATCACAGCCTGTCTAGAGGAATCTATCTCTAGTCACATCTCCCACAGTACGTTGATCTCATCACAGCCTATCTGAAAGTTTCTCTATCTCTAGCCATATCTCCCATAGAACATTCGTCTCATCACAACCTATCTGAAAGTTTCTCTATCTCTAGCCATATCTCCCATAGAACATTCGTCTCATCACAACCTATCTGAAAGTTTCTCTATCTCTAGCCATATCTCCCATAGAACATTCGTCTCATCACAACCTGTCTGAAAGTTTCTCTATCTCTAGCCATATCTCCCATAGAACATTCGTCTCATCACAACCTATCTGAAAGTTTCTCTATCTCTAGCCATATCTCCCATAGAACATTCGTCTCATCACAGCCTATCTGAAAGTTTCTCTATCTCTAGTCACATCTCCCACAGAACGTTGGTCTCATCACAGCCTATCTGAAAGTTTCTCTATCTCTAGTCACATCTCCCACAGAACGTTGGTCTCATCACAGCCTATCTGAAAGTTTCTCTATCTCTAGTCACATCTCCCACAGAACGTTGGTCTGATCACAGCCTATCTGAAAGTTTCTCTATCTCTAGTCACATCTCCCACTGTACGTTGGTCTCATCACAGCCTATCTGAAAGTTTCTCTATCTCTAGCCAGATCTCTCACAGAACATTGATCTTATCACTGCCCATCTTAAAGATTCCCTATCGCTAACCACATTTCCCATGAAACATCACATTTGTCTAGAGAAATCTATTCTAGTCACTTCTCCTAAAAGCGCTATTCTCATCAAAGCCCAAAGAAGATTCTCTCACTATCCACTTCTGACACAGAGCATAATTCGCATCACGGCCGTCTAGACTAGAGTAATCTATCTCTAGCCATAAATCCTACAGAACATTGCTGTCATCACAGATCGTGTGAAATATTCTCTATCTCTAGCCATATCTCCTACAGAACATTGCTCTCATCACGGCCCGCCTGAAAGTTTCTCTATCTCTAGTCGGATCTTCCACAGCTCTCATCACAGCCAGTCTAGAGGAATCTGTTTCAAACCTTCCACTTCCTCTGTTGTCAAATTCATTGTCTTCTTGATGTCTTTGAATCACATTTTTGATGTCTTTGAATCACATTTTTGATGTCTTTGAATCACATTTTCACGGACGGTGGGTTTGAAACTTGAGACCTATAAGTGAGACCGAACTTTAGGTTGACCTTGATCCCGATAATTTGCGATATTACAGCAATTTACGCTATGTACATAGTTCCTTCAATTTTGCCTAATTAACACAGATATAATTATATAATATCTTAGTTATTTGCGTTATAAGGATTTGCTGCTAATAAATATCCCTTACAGTTTTGTTTCAGTTTTTTTTTAAATATATAAAAGACGCATCAATGCTAAAGTAGGCTCTAGCTATGTCGCCTTCTATTGGCTCTACGTCTATATGTTTCGATAAAGAGATGGAACCAAACTGATTAGTCGTTCTTCTGTTGTAATGACAACAAGGAGCTGAAAGCAAGAATGGTCTACCTAGTTCTCATACACATTGCAAGGTCAATAGATGTCGTTGTTGTTGTAGTAGGTTTGACCTCCATAGACATTGAAACCTATTTATTAATTACAGTTCTTGAACTGTCACGGCTGTACTAAGAAATACTGTGGTTGTTTGTACATTGACATTGAACTCATTGAGCTGCATTGTGATTGTGTTATGTATTCTGATCAAGTATTAGAGGAGTCGTGACCTCCGTTGCCTCCTTTGAATATCCACCGCAGCCTTTTCTTTCTTCACACTCGTCTCGGTTTTCTAAAAACAACGACAATAACTATTTGGTTGGTTGGTTGGTTGGTTGCGTTCGCCCGATGACTAAAGTATTCTAGAGTATCGTGGTAGACTAGAATTTTCCTCTTCATCATCCGCCCTTACAAGGACGTAGTGAACGTGTCTGCGTTGTGTTGTGGTTTGCAGTATAACTGTTATATTTACGCCTTTCGGCCCAACACATCCGACTTTAGCACGACATTTTTTTGTACCGGGTTGTCTTCCCTCTTCGATCCCTGCACGCTTGGCCAGACTAGACAGGTTAGTCTGTTACTGGAGGCACCGCGGAGAGGTGGATCAGGGTCTAGCTGGTTTTGGTTCACTTATCCTGGCGCAAGCCATCAGCTGTGGATCGCTGACAAATTCCAGCTCTGGTGCTGGTAGGCGCGCCCAATAACTATTTGAATATTAGTTACAGAAGTAAACTTCTCAGGCGAGGTGCAAAGATAAATATATTTGTTCACTGCCACATGCATTTTTAAGGCACTGGAATAAAATCTACAAACAAATAACAGTAAACACAGAGATCAATAAACATAGAACTAGGATTTGAACCCATGTTCATCGACACCGCGTCTTGTCACTAAAGAGGCATGCAGGGCAGCACACTGTCGGCTTGTTATTGCCACAAAGGATAACTTGCTGATAAGTCATTCGTGCACATCACCGTCGTGTGACTAGAACATGAATTGCAACATCCGATATAGGATTATTTTTATATACATAATTGTATCTTCTTCTTCTGCGTACATAATTGTATCTTCTTCTGCATGCACAATTGTATCTTCTTCTTCTGTGTACACAATTGTATTTTCTTTTTCTGCGTACACAATAGTATTTTCTTTTTCTGCGTACACAATTGTATCTTCTTCTGCGTACACAATTGTATCTTCTTCTGCTGCGTACACAATTGTATCTTCTTCTTCTGCGTACATTATTGTATCTTCTTCTACGTACACATTTGTATCTTCTTCTTCTGCGTACACAATCGTATACTGAGTTTCCTATCGTCAAGTACGAGCTGCACACACAGATAGACATAAATGAAGATGCCAACACGTGTAGTTGTCACCCCTGCTTCATGACAACAATAATATATGCTTTTTTGTTGTTTGTTTATAGATTTTTTCGAGTGCCATAAAAATACAATTGTCCTTGTATTTCCTCTTCCTCTTTTTTCCCTTCTTCTTCCTCTACTTGTTCTTTCTCTTCTTCTTTTTCCTTCTTCTTCTTCTCCATCTACTCCTCATACTTCCCTTCATCCTCCTCCGATTTCATCCTATAACATGTGTCTGTTGGGAGTTTATTCATTTTATGTTTTATTAATTACTAACATATTGTCGGTTATAACTTGGTTACAACTGGCAAAATATGGGGAAAGAGAGATCGCGGACGACAGAGAGGGAAAATACTGGATAGCTTGGTGTCATGGCATGGAAAACAGTCAACAACAGAACTGATACGATGCACGATAGATAGAAGTTTATGGAAGGACATGATCGCCTACGCCAACCGGTTTGGCACATGATGATGATGATGATGAACATATTATTAATTGCTTTAGTTATTTTCCTTTTAGTTTCGACTGACCTTGTTCAAACTGCTACGCGTGGCATTAGTTAATGCACATGATAGGTTTCATTATCTCGAGTATTAGGTTGTGCGTGTTTGATAACTGAAATATCAATTAAAATTGTTATAAACCTTTAATACTAATACCGTATATTAATTAATTTAATTAATATTTCCTGTCGTCAAGTACGAGCTGCACACACAGATAGGCATAGATGAAGATGTCAGCACGTGTAGTTGTCACCAGTGCTTGATGACAACAATAATATATGCTTTTTTGTTGTTTGTTTATAGATTTTTTCGAGTGCCATAACATACTATTGTCCTTGTATTTCTTCTTCTTCTTTTTCCCCTTAAATTCGACATTTTTAATTGATAAATTTTACAACGGGTTAAATGAGGCACTTCATAAATGCAAACCACATGAAACCACCATAGTTCTAGGAGATTTTAATGCAAAAGTAGGAAAGGAAAGATTTGAGGAAGTAGTTGGTCATTATGGCTTAGGCGATAGGAATGAAAGAGGTGAGAAACTTATTGACTGAGCAAGAACACACAACATGATGATAGGAAACACCTGGTTTAAGCAACATCCAAGACGTCTGTGGACATGGAAAAGCCCAGGGGACAACGCACGTAATCAAATTGATTATATAATGATAAGCAATAGATTTAGAAACAGTCTGGTGTGTGTGAAAACTCAGATCAGGGGCAGATTACAATAGTGACCATGTACCAGTTGTGGGAAAGCTTAGAGTAAAATTAAAAACAACAAAGCGAGCCTCAGTTAACATCAAGTTAAATTTAGATTTATTAAAATCAGACAAGAAGCTGCAAGACAAATATAAAATCACAATTCAGAACCGGTACAATGCAATAGAGAAGATACAAAGCATTGATGAACAGTGGGAAATGCTAAAAGAATCAATGCAACAAACATCAAAAGAGTTCATACCACCAGTGAGGACAAATTCACGAAAGAAATGGATGACAGATGACATTTTGCAGCTAATGGATACAAGAAGAAGAAATAAAGAAAATAAAGATGAGTATAAGAGATTAAATAAAGAAATTGTAGTAAAATGCAATGAAGCAAAAGAAGCATGGCTAAAAGAGAGATGCAAAGAGACTGAAATGCAACAAAAAGGAGATGCTAAAGCTATATACAAACAAATTGAGGAATTAACAGGAAGAAAAACGCAATCAAAAACTGGATGTTTAAGATCAAAGGAAGGAGAACTGTTGATTGATCAAGAAAACATAAGGGAACGATGGACAGAATACATTAAAGATCTTTATAATGATGAACGAACAGAAGTAAATATTAAGGATAATGGAGAAGGACCAGAAATACTAAGAGAAGAAGTGGAAGACGCCTTGCGCAATATGAAAGCAGGCAAAGCCCCTGGACCAGATAATATAACTAAAGAAGAGATTGAAGCCATGGGCGATTTGGGAATATAAATAATAACAAAAATATTGAATGATATCTACAACAGCGGATATATACCAGACGACATGCTCAAATCAATATTCATAGCCCTACCAAAGAAATCGGGTGCGATTGAATGCGATGATCATCGCACAATAAGCCTTATGAGTCATATGACTAAGATATTACTAAGAATCATCATGCGAAGAGTGCGAAAAAAAATCAGTCCAGAAATTAGCGATGAACAGTGTGGTTTTTTTAGAGATAAAGGAACAAGCAATGCCATCTATATCATAAGATCTTTAGTAGAAAGAGCCATAGAGGTGATAACAGATCTATACCTATGTTTCATAGCACCAAGGCATTTGACAAAGTAAAGCACCAAGAAATAATCAACATTATAGAAAGCATAAACGTAGACAGCAAAGATCTAAGAATAATAAAGAACATGTACTGGCAATAAACAGCAGCCATAAGAACTGGAAACCAATTGGGAATGTTTCAACAAATAAAACAGGGTGTTAGACAAGGTTGTGTGCTGTCACCAGATTTGTTTAATATTTATAGTGAGATTATTTTAAGATCCATAAGGAACATGCCTGGAATAACAATTGGAGGTCATAATATAAATAATCTAAGGTATGCTAATGATACAGTCTTAATCGCTAAGAATGAAAATGAGTTACAAGAAATGTTGGACATTATCGTGAAAGAAAACAAAAATAAAGGACTCAGCCTTAATAGCAAAAAGACATAGGTAATGGTAACAACAAAGAAAAAGACATCACCTCAGTGAAAAATAAAGACAAGTGGAATAATATTAAAACAGGTAAATGAATTTAAATATTTGAGAACTTTGTTAACATCAGACGGTAGATGTACAAAAGAGGTGAGATACAGAATGGCTCAGGCAAAAGCAGCTTTCCAAAAAATGAGGAAGATACTATGCAATCCATTTTTGACAATAGAAACAGGTAAAAGAGTTCTTAAACGTTACGTAGAGCCAGTCTTAACATATGGATGCGAATCATGGACAATAGGACAACAGACAAGAAAATCACAGCTGTCCGTAGAAATCTGGTTTTACAGAAGAATGTTGAGAGTACTATGGACAGCTAAGAAGAGTAACGAAGATGTTCTGAGAGATGTCAAAGCAAAAAGAGGGCTAATTTCCAATATTCGGAAGAAACAATAATAATTTTTGGCCATGTAATGAGAAGAGAACAACTGGAATATATTGTAACAACTGGAAAAATTGAGGGACGAAGAGATAGAGGGAAGCAAAGAAAAAATAACAGACAGCTTAAGAGAATGGCTTGGCAGAAGGTCAACAACAGAAATTATAAATAGCTGCCGAGGTCGAAAGTTATGGAGAGACATGATCACCTACGCCAGCAGGCCCGGTACTTGATGATGATAATATTAATTAACCGTAAAGCGTAATATGCCTGGACTAAGTGTAAGAACATTAAAGTGAGCAGGCATCAGCTCCCTCACCGAGGTTAAGCAACTCGCCCAGAAAAGAGCCGTGTGGCCAAACACAATGCGGATTCTGTGCAAGGTCTGACAGTTGAAGATCGTCGGACACAAGAGTCCAGAATGTCTGCATTATGTGCTGTTTTCGGCTAGAAAGGACAATAAAGATATTGATAGACTAGGTGTACAAAGAATGACAGCATCACCTATGGTTGCTGGCGCACTGGGCAACTATTGCCAGTCTAAATCTCTAAGAGTGAAAATGAGTTCCAAGAAATGTTAGACATTATAGTGAAGGAAAGCAATAATAAAGGACTCAGCCTTAATAGCAAAAGTAAGTAAAAAAAAAAAGTAAAGTACCCCTGTCACGCCAAGTGGCGTATAGGGAAATATGGTGTTAGGGACCCTATATTTTACAGACCTTCAGCACATGATTTTTGGGGTAATGTGGTCGGTATTATGCCCGTGCTGCTTTACTTTCCCAGAAAACAATCCGGTACCCATTTAAGGCTGGGTGAAACCGGTAGCCGTCGGTTGGGATCGAACCCTACCCCTTGTCTTTTGTAGTCCATTTCACTAACCACTGAGCTATGGCGGCTCCCTTAATAGCAAAAAGACAGAGGTAATGGTGGCAACAAACTAAAGACATCACGCAATGCACAATAAAGACAAGTAGAAAAACAGGTAAAGGAATTTATATATCTGGGAACAATGTTAACCTCAGGTGGTGGATGTACAACAGAGGTGAGATGCAGAATAGCCCTGGCAAAAGCAGCTTTAAAGAAACTGAAGAAGATACTGTGCAATCTATTTTTGACAGTAGAAACAAGAAAGAGTTCTTAAATGTTATGTAGAGCCAGTCTTATGGACGTGAATCATGGAAAAATAGGACAACATGCAAGAAAATCAATTGAGGCTGTAGAAATGTGGTTTTACAGAAGAATGTTGAGAATACCATAGACAGCTAAGAAGAGTAATGAAAACGTTCTGGAAGAGGCCAAAGTAAAAGAGGGATAATTTACAATATTAGGAAGAAATAATCATCATTTTTGAAATGAGAAGGGAACAACTGGAATATATTGTGACAACTGGAAAAATTGAGGGACGAAGAGATGGCGGGAAGCAAAGAGAAACGAAACTAGACAGCTTAAGAGAATGGCTTGGCAGAAGGTCAACAACAGAAATGATAAATGTCGAGATCGAAAGAGACTATGTGGATAGACCATGATCACCTACGCCAGCAGACATGGCACGTGATGATGAATATGTGGAGAAGAACATGCATTTAGAAGCACAATTTTCCTAAATTATGTATCTACTGTAGTTCTTCTCGACGGAACGGCGAATATTAACCTGTGCTGCTTGGTTGAAGAAATGTCATAGGATGCCTGATAGGTAGGAGACAAAGAAGCTGGAGCAATCAGAACGAGGAAATGTAGCGATTACCGGAGCAGACGTGAGCTGTCGTCCGCTGCAGATGTTGGACAAATAATGGCCTCAGGTCCGGACAGGGAGCGGAGGGAAGACGGAAGTTTGAGGACGGGATTATGTCGGAGACTGTCTAGGTGAGTAGGGCGGGTAGTGATGACACGTTTATGAATATCCACGGTGTGAGGTTTAAAACCAGAATTCTTGTTTATCGCGTGACTTAGATACTTGTACTGTATGTTTATTTTAAGTTGACAGCCCAGGATGTACTTGCTTAGTTGTATATCATTTATGTCTCAATTTGCGTTTATTTTGGTGATCCGTTTTCCCCTGTCCAAACTTTTGTTGAATTATTTTACAAGTGTTAACATATTTGAAGTTTATATCTAGGTAGTGATATAGACAAAGAAGGAGGAACAGAGAATGATACCAAAAAAAGGATACAAAAAGCAAGAGTCATCAGCATTGCACTAGGAAATTTAAAAATACAAAGAAATTAGTTAAAAACATAAATAAATATTATAAACTCCAATGTTAAATAAGTTCTGTTATATGGCTGTGAAACATGGAGAACAACAACAATGACAATCACGAAGATACAGACCTTCATTAATGGATGCTTGCGCTGAATTAAAGGATGGAAATGGCAGGATAAAATCAATAACAGAATTATGTGAAAGTACCTGTGAGGATAAAGAGATACAACGAAGACGATGGCGCTGGATAGGGCACACACTGCGGAAGCTAACTAAGAATACATTACACGACATGCCCTTTTTTGGAATCCACTTGAAGAAGACAGATGGAAGCAGAGATGAAGATGAAGGAGAAGACATGGAATGATCTTAGAAGGGTGGAATGAAACCGAACATCTTGGAAAGTGTTTGTTGAAGACCTATACTCCACAAGGATTTGATAGTGTTTCTTGAACACGTATGCTCCATAGGGAGTTGAAAGGTAGTAGAAGGAGAAGTAGAAGAAGAAGAGGCAGCATGATTGCCCTGAGCCGTTACTTTCACTTTAGCAGTCTCTGTCAGTCATAGTTGACTGGATTTTACAGCGCCCCTAGAAATATTTTTTTTCTTTTCTTTCGCCGTGTATTCTCTTTTTCTATGAACCTGTCTGCTTCTTGTTTGAGTTGGAGCTTTAGAGTGTGTTTCCAAAGATTGCGGTCTGCAGCTATGTCTTCCTAGGCTGCAGGGTTTGTGATCAGGGTCTTCATGTCACGTTTAGGCACGTCTACAAATCGAAGTTTTGGGCGCCCCTTGTTCTTATACCATCTGCTAGTTGTCCATAGAGTATATCTTTTGGTAAGCGGCCATCTTTCATACGGTGTACGTGGCGTAACCCTTCCCCGTCTACTGCATTTGACACCGGGGCCCTGGGGGAGCATAAACGCCTGCGACCTGCAGTCGCAATAGCAGGGTCGGCGCACCATCAGCTGACCAAGACCTAGCAGTTCTACCTCCTCGTGGTCTCCCCTGGAAACAGTCTGCGTCAAAACAGGGTGGCTAACAGAAGCTAGGATCGCCGTGTTCCCCGTAGTGGTGACTGTTTCTGATATAGAGGACCCAGTATTGCAGTACCTCTGGGCTGGACTAGTAGTTTCCCAGCATAACCTGGGACAGACGAAATCCAGCCTCTCCAGTAAGAGCCGCGAATGTCAAGAAAGCCATTACGACCTGTCACATCTTATGAGTCAAAGGGCAACATGCTCGCATCAACTCGTGGCAATCCGTCAACAACACCGGGGCCCTGCCCTGTCCACCGGCCAATATTAATTACAGTCAAGTCGGTGCCTGACCAAGCTCAAGATCACAGGGAAGTGACTTATTATCATATTATCGCCATGTAGTTAGATTTCTGTTTATATCCCTACATACATATATATATATATATATATATATATATATATATATATATATATATATATATATATATGTTGTTTGTTGTTTCAGCTGAAGGCCTTTTTTGACTGAAACGACGTTCCACTTTAGTTTTGTTACTCACCTACCTAAAGCTGTTACCATACCACTTTTGCTTTTTTTTTACATTTTTATTTTAAACTGTCGAATGGCGCACTCACGGAAGCGAAGCGCGCGAAAAAATAACAAAGACCATCAGAGTTGCTGTTTAACATACATATAATCATCATCGGGTTGCGTGTCCTTTGAAGAACGTTGCGCTCATCACAACCCTTCTGAAAAAAATCTGTCTCTAGCCTGATGCCAATCTCTTCTGTTTTTATGTTTAATTGTATCTTTGATGTCTTGAAACAATCCTTGTTCTTGGTCTGCCCCTGTCTCGTCTTCATGGAACCATGCCTGTCATTATTGTGCATATGAAATCGTTAAGAAATAAACAGTAAAGGGAATGAATATGAAATAAATTGATGGGAGAAAAAATAGGAAATAAAGTTATGGGATATGGAAATTAGCACATTCAGGAAGGTCCCAGAATTCAAGTTCACGAGAAGCATTCTTGAAGAGACGGAAGATTTCTGGAAAAATGGAAACAAGAAGTTAACAAACTACGGTAGTAGCATATCATCATCACCATCATCATTTATTATCATCATCATCGCCTTCTCTGCCTGTTGACATTTTTGACCATGTTTGCCCACAACTTTCCATCTCTATATTTCTGTTTATTGTTCCTGTTCTAGGCATCCCACTAAACCATTTTTATTAAACCATCTGGTAAATTTTTCTCCAAGTTTTTAATTTATCTTCTATTTCTCTCTCTCTCTCTCCCCCCCCCCCCATTTTATCACTGTATATCCAAGCTCTTCTCTTGTCATTACGTGACCCAAAAAAAAATGATTGAAATAAATGGCTAGTCGACTCAACACCCAAGCACTACCAATGTGACAACATAGCTACATCATAAAAATGTACAACAATAATTAGTGGTATCTAATGTTGGCATCTTTGTGTTATAACTGTCAGACATGAAACATGCGGCGCAAGTGAGGAAGATACGCAGCGTGAGAGATGGGATGTTTCATTGACAACCATTAAACGTGATCAGGCGAGAAAAAGTGAGAAGTGAACACGTTGACGGAGAGTGTTGACTGTAGACCGACAGACAACACGTTGACGGAGAGTGTTGACTGTAGACCGACAGACAACACGTTGACGGAGAGTGCAGACTGTAGATCGACCACACGTTGACAGAGAGTGTAGACTGTAGATTGACCACACGTTGACAGAGAGTGTAGACTGTAGACCGACAACACCTTAACGGATAGTGTAGACCGACAGTACGTTGATGGAGAGTGTAGACAAATATAATGAAGACTGTTGTGTGCAAAACGTGAAATGTGTCTCACTTTGTGTCAATGTATTCATCACAGGAGAAAACAATTAACATATTTCCATTGGGACTGCCTACAATATTCTGGAGTGACCTCACAGCCAGCTATAGTATTATTAAGGCCCTCAAGCTAAAAGGGATCATCCGAACCTTGTGACATTTTTAGTTTTGCGAGCACGGCGGTTATGGGTTAAATGACGTCATCAATCTATAGCTCGCATAGCTGAAGATGTCACGAACTTTGGGTGACTCCAAGATTTTTCTTTTAGCCCGCAAGCCTTGATAAAACTGTAGATGGCCTTGAGTGACCTAGAAAATAGTGTTAGGTCGTGCCAGAATTACCGTAAGGTGCAAGCTAAGATGGTTGGGTTACACAGGGTTGAACTGTTTGGAGGCCCACATAGGGGGAGAGCTTACAACAGGCAAAGGAAATAAAGAGAAGTCACTTCTTGATATAGTGACATCTACAAACCGGACCTGAAGACGGTTAATGTGGACACGGCTGACTGTGAAGTGTCAAGTACTGGGTGTGGTCTCTGGTGACAGTGAAGTGTTTGTGAAGGGCTGGATGTGGAGACAACTGACTGTGAAGGGTGAATGACTGGATGCGAATACAGCTGACTGTGAAGCTTCTTGGGTTGGATGTGGATACAGCTGACTGTGAAGTGTTTATCAAGGGGGTGGGGCTGGAAGTGGACAGAGCTGACTGTGAAGTGTTTGTAAAGGGCTAGATGTGGACAAAGCTAATCGTGAAGTGTTTGTAAAGGGCTGAATGTGGACAGAGCTTACTGTGAAGAGTCAATTCATAGATTAAATACACGAAGAAAGCGGGAATAATTTCAGACATGATCCCCGTAAGATCGCTTATCTTTGCACGCTGTCTAACCAAATTGTCTCAAGAGGAAAAGAATGCCAGAACAGATGCATTAACCTCCAAAATTGTCGGGACTACTTCCTGTGTACTAATGAAGCACGGAAATAAGCATCACGAAGACGTTGATGGAGTTCTGTCTGGGCAGTAAACCTGTCGACAAAACTGCCACCCGTTCACGGTCTGTTGAGCAGATGTCACATAGTGTACAAGACTTATAACACATTCGAGAATTCTTGGAATTGTATAGATTTCTAATTACAGCATACTTCAGTGCTGTACTTTTGTTCTAACGATTCTCCTTGTACAAGAATTAGTCGAATATAAGTAGTGTACCGTCGGTAGTTGATTATAGCCCTTGATTTGAACTTTTAAGATTTTTAGAGCTATTTTTCGGCATTCGCTGGTGGTTAAACCACGGTCTTACAGGATAACAGTTACAGTTGTCAGTGTTTCAACGTCTTCTTTTGGGCTAACTACGCTGTGTAAATGTTGTACCAGAGTTTTCGCTGCTGTATCACGGTTACAACCAGTATCATCACCAAGCACCGGGCCTACTGGCGTAGGTGAGCATGTCTCTCCACAACCTTCGATCTCGACAGCTATTTATCATTTCTGTTGTTGACCTTCTACCAAGCCATTCTCGTAAGCTGTCTGTTATTTTTTCTCTTTGCTTCCCTCTGTCTCTTCGTCCCTCAATTTTTCCAGTTGTTACAATATATTCCAGTTGTTCTCTTCTCATTACATGTCCAAAAAATGATGATTATTTCTTCCTAATATTGGAAATCAGCTCTCTTTTTGCTTTGACCTCTCTCAGAAAATCTTCATTACCCTTCTTAGCTGTCCATGGTATTCTCAACATTCTTCTGTAAAACCTTATTTCTACAGACTCCAGTGATTTTCTTGTCTGTTGTCCTGTTGTCCATGATTCGCATCCATAAGTTAAGACTGGCTCTACATAACATTTAAGAACTCTTTTAAGAACTCTTTTAATTTAAGAACAACCAGTATACATAATAATATTATATGGTCAATAAATCTAAACCAGCATAAATTGTTCCATTTATAGGTCATATTCAATACATATTGATTTTTATCATGATTGTGAAATGACGTGCAGTGGTCTGACTAATTCGTAATCGGCGCATATAATTTGAATAGTAGATTCCAAGTCGGCACATAAAGGGCGGTAACTTTTACACAGATGTTGAACCACCTGGTTAATCTTTACTTACGAAAGAGAAGGTTATAACTAATCTACTTGTTACTTCCCCTTAACTTGTACCCCTTAACCCCGTGATCCATTCCTGTGGAAATATCTCGATGACGGAAAACAGGTAACCAACCAGATTTGACCTGCTTCCTAGATATGTTCTGTGGAATGTTACCAAAATAGATCGGGCGACCAGGTAAGCGAGTCCCACCTGTCTCATAGACATATTTAATACATCCTTCTCATTGAAGATGTTTACACTATCAACAAATGGAAACAATCTACAACTCACATCCGTGTTTGTTTATTTATATCCCAACAAAAGCGACGTTTTTGTTGATTTTTTTTCTTCTTACTTTAGCCGCAATTTGCGGCCGGAAATTTGGTGGGGAAGCAAAAATTGAGCAGTTTTATCTTTGTGGTTACTGCATGATGATCTGTGGAAGAGTTGGCATTGTTGTTCATTAATTGTGAGTTAGTTTTATCTTTGTGGTGACTCCATGACGATCTGTGGAAGAGTTGACATTGTTGTTCATTAATTGTGAGTTAGTTTTATCTTTGTGGTTCGATCTCACAGGTTGAAGATCTCGCAGGTTGCAGGTCTCATAGGTTGAAGATCTCACAGGTTTAAGATCTCACAGGTTGAAGATCTCGCAGGTTGCAGATCTCACAGGTTGATGACCTCATAGGTTGAAGATCTCATAGGTTGATGACCTCATAGGTTGATGACCTCATAGGTTGAAGACCTCGCAGGTTGCAGATCTCACAGGTTGCAGGTCTCATAGGTTGAAGATCTCATAGGTTGATGACCTCATAGGTTGAAGGTCTCACAGGTTGAAGGTCTCACAGGTTGCAGATCTCGCAGGTTGAAGGTCTCACAGGTTGAAGGTCTCACAGGTTGAAGGTCTCACAGGTTGAAGGTCTCACAGGTTGAAGATCTCGCAGGTTGAAGGTCTCACAGGTTGAAGGTCTCACAGGTTGAAGATCTCGCAGGTTGCAGATCTCGCAGGTTGAAGGTCTCACAGGTTGAAGGTCTCACAGGTTGATGACCTCATAGGTTGAAGATCTCATAGGTTGATGACCTCATAGGTTGATGACCTCATAGGTTGAAGACCTCGCAGGTTGCAGATCTCACAGGTTGCAGGTCTCATAGGTTGAAGATCTCATAGGTTGATGACCTCATAGGTTGAAGGTCTCACAGGTTGAAGGTCTCACAGGTTGCAGATCTCGCAGGTTGAAGGTCTCACAGGTTGAAGGTCTCACAGGTTGAAGGTCTCACAGGTTGAAGGTCTCACAGGTTGAAGATCTCGCAGGTTGAAGGTCTCACAGGTTGAAGGTCTCACAGGTTGAAGATCTCGCAGGTTGCAGATCTCGCAGGTTGAAGGTCTCACAGGTTGAAGGTCTCACAGGTTGAAGGTCTCACAGGTTGAAGATCTCGCAGGTTGAAGGTCTCACAGGTTGAAGATCTCATAGGTTGAAGGTCTCACAGGTTGAAGATCTCGCAGGTTGCAGGTCTCACAGGTTGAAGATCTCGCAGGTTGCAGGTCTCACAGGTTGAAGATCTCACATGTTCAAGATCTCACAGGTTGAAGATCTCACAGGTTGAAGGTCTCACAGGTTGAAGATCTCACAGGTTGAAGATCTCACAGGTTGAAGATCTCACATGTTGAAGATCTCACAGGTTGAAGATCTCACAGGTTGAAGATCTCACAGGTTGAAGGTCTCACAGGTTGAAGATCTCACAGGTTGAAGATCTCACAGGTTGAAGGTCTCACAGGTTGAAGATCTCACAGGTTGAAGATCTCACAGGTTGAAGATCTCACATGTTGAAGATCTCACATGTTGAAGATCTCACAGGTTGAAGATCTCACATGTTGAAGATCTCACAGGTTGAAGATCTCACAGGTTGAAGATCTCACAGGTTGAAGATCTCACATGTTGAAGATCTCACAGGTTGAAGATCTCACAGGTTGAAAATCTCGCAAGTTGCAGGTCTCACAGGTTGAAGATCTCACATGTTGAAGATCTCACAGGTTGAAGATCTCACATGTTGAAGATCTCACAGGTTGAAGATCTCACAGGTTGAAAATCTCGCAAGTTGCAGGTCTCACAGGTTGAAGATCTCACAGGTTGAAATCTCGCAGGTTGCAGGTCTCACAGGTTGAAGATCTCACAGGTTGAAGATCTCACAGGTTGAAGATCTCGCAGGTTGCAGGTCTCACAGGTTGAAGATCTCACAGGTTGAAGATCTCACAGGTTGAAGATCTCACATGTTGAAGATCTCACATGTTGAAGATCTCACAGGTTGAAGATCTCACATGTTGAAGATCTCACATGTTGAAGATCTCACATGTTGAAGATCTCGCAGGTTGCAGGTCTCACAGGTTGAAGATCTCACAGGTTGAAGATCTCACAGGTTGAAGATCTCACAGGTTGAAGATCTCACAGGTTGAAGATCTCGCAGGTTGAAGATCTCACAGGTTGAAGATCTCACAGGTTGAAGATCTCGCAGGTTGAAGATCTCACAGGTTGAAGATCTCACAGGTTGAAGATCTCGCAGGTTGAAGATCTCGCAGGTTGCAGGTCTCATAGGTTGAAGATCTCATAGGTTGAAAATCTCGCAAGTTGCAGGTCTCACGGGTTGAAGATCTCGCAGGTTGCAGGTCTCACAGGTTGAAGATCTCACAGGTTGAAGATCTCACAGGTTGAAGATCTCACAGGTTGAAGATCTCACAGGTTGAAGATCTCGCAGGTTGAAGATCTCACAGGTTGAAGATCTCACAGGTTGAAGATCTCGCAGGTTGAAGATCTCACAGGTTGAAGATCTCGCAGGTTGAAGATCTCGCAGGTTGCAGGTCTCATAGGTTGAAGATCTCATAGGTTGAAAATCTCGCAAGTTGCAGGTCTCACGGGTTGAAGATCTCGCAGGTTGCAGGTCTCACGGGTTGAAGATCTCGCATGTTGCAGGTCTCATAGGTTGAAGATCTCATAGGTTGAAAATCTCGCAAGTTGCAGGTCTCACGGGTTGAAGATCTCGCAGGTTGCAGGTCTCACAGGTTGAAGATCTCGCAGGTTGCAGGTCTCATAGGTTGAAGATCTCACAGGTTGAAGATCTCGCAGGTTGCAGGTCTCACAGGTTGAAGATCTCACAGATTGAAGATCTCGCAGGTTGCAGGTCTCACAGGTTGAAGATCTCACAGATTGAAGATCTCGCAGGTTGCAGGTCTCATAGGTTGAAGATCTCGCAGGTTGAAGATCTCACAGATTGAAGATCTCGCAGGTTGCAGGTCTCATAGGTTGAAGATCTCGCAGGTTGAAGATCTCGCAGGTTGCAGGTCTCACACATTAACTTTGGCTGTTTCTGTTTCAACACTCTTCTTGATATTTAATATATTTTATGGCATGACGCCTGTATTGTACCTTCATTGTTTTAGTCCATACTTTATTCTTTATATTGATTCATTTATCTTTCCGTTCACGCCTCTTAGGTTTTTTTTAGGTTTTAAATCTTTAGTTATTTTTTCCAGCTCTCTTTGTCTTCTTTTTTAAACCTTTCAATAATAAAAAAATATTTCTATCTACTTTACTTCTCTTTTTAAAATGAAATTCTCCCTTGTGTCGCCAACACAATTACTCATTCCAGTCTGTAAACTCCAGACATTATCGTTTTAAATGAGTATCTAACCAGTTGACCACAATTTTGAAATCGCACCAAGACGTAACTTAATTACTGACGGCTCCCATCGTTGACATGTCTAAAAATAACTTAACCGTAAGCGACTTGACAAATTCTAGGGGCAGGCTGCATTAGTGCAGTGAATGTCAGTTCTAAAACCAGTTTCGTTTTCTCGCCATCGTCTATTCTTAGTATAGAACTCGGTACCATGGTTTAGAGCAGCTTTCTTCTAGTTGCAACCCGACTACCACCAGCTCGTTATATGTCCTAGTTATTTGTGTTATGTAATGGGTAATCCTTTAGAGATTTATCCCATTCTTTTTTTGGGCTCGGATATTTATTAAAGTACGCCAGAGACTGTAGTTAGGCTAATCTATTTAGTTGAAGTCTAGCGCCGATCGTAGGCACTAACCGATACATTGAAAGTTCGCCACCACGTGACAATTTGAGAAGGAAAACTATTTCCCGTCAATCTGTTTATAATTATGACATTTTACAGAAAGTTTTTAAAAAACGTAGATATCCATGCAGATTACACACACGCAAAAAAAATGTATAATAAAGATGGGAAGGACGCGATGAAATTGAATTTTTGTTTATCCCGCCCTCCCGAAAAGCTCTTTATTTTCTTAGTGAACGGCAGTCTATGCCAGCCTAGAATCTCTTAATTGCCCAATTATTTTCAAACCAGAGGTTGGCAGGTCTGTTGTGAGAATCACAGTTTTCTTCTTTGGGAATTTTACAAATTGATCTCACGGCTTTGTTGCTAATCTGGATGTTAGATTGTGCAGTTTCAACCAAAGACTTGTCCGTAAGGTGGGGATAGGAAGGGGGTGGGGGGTTATCAATAACTGTGTTAATTTTTGGTCATCCCCTACCCCCATCTCGGTGTTCTCTTCCTTTATAAAAACATCACAAATCAACATAACGCTCAGAAAAGGTCGGAACTATTAACACGTTTATTTAGACGTGCTTTTTAAATAAATACCCACAGAAGTAATAACGTTCCTGCACAACATGCCTTCAGTTCACGCACTTGTTTTGTCAAATATAAGAAACCATGGCTTACATAACAGGATTAATGGCGACCCAGAAAACAACAGTTTTCATTGGTTTCACGTTTTTGTTTCTTTGGTATAGATTGTTTGAAACTCTTAAACACGTAAGTAGAAATATGTTGAAGTTGTTGGTACGTATTGTAGCCTCGCACGTAGTGATTACGGTGAGGAGTTGTAGAGCAGTTTCGGTGCGTCATCTTGGTTCTGTTTCGTGAAATAAAAATAAAAGATTTATTTAAATCAACGGTTGGCTTACCACGGCAACAGCCGGGGTTCGTACCCTGGCGAGGACACCTGGTTTTACTAATTCCCTAAAAATTAGTAGGAGCCGCGATAGCTCAGTGGTTAGTGAACTGGACTACTACGGACAAGGGGTAGGGTTCGATCCCAACCGACGGCTCCGGGTTCACCCAGCCTTAAATGGGTACCGGATTTTTTCTGGGAAAGTAAAAGCAGCACGGGCGTAATACCGACCACATTACCCCAAAAATCATGTGCTGAAGGTCTGTAAAATATAGGGTCACTAACACCATATTTCCCTATACGCCACTTGGCGTGACGGGGGGTACTTTACTTACTATTTAAATCAACTGTGGAACGAAACAATTTGTTTGGTGTTAAGGAAAAATAACAAACGGTCGCTGCAATGAATTAATAATTAATCTTTTCGACTTATATATATGTATATATACAAGAGATATGGAGACGGGTTGAACGCATTTGAAAATAGATGTCTAAGGAAAATGCTTGGTGTGGAATGGAACGAATTCAGGGCAGGCGAGGAGATTGCAGATAATCGCCAGTCAACCACTAGTGTCTTCGGTGGTAAAGAAAAGACGATGGTCATACGTTGGACATGTGATGAGAAGAGATGGTGGTCGAATAGCAGGGCAGGCCCTCATGTGGGAAACAACAGGTGAAGGAAAGGGAGGAAGACCCAGGGAGACACTGAGAGGAACATTGATGGGAGAGGCAAGAGAAGCAGGAATCGGCTCCCTCGGTGAGATAGAACTGCTTGCACAGAACAGAGACAGATTTTAAAATATCTTTAAAAGAAAACTGCTAGAACAAAAATTCATATAGGAGAAGGTGTATCTTGGTCTACGCCCTATGGGCCGGTTACGGCTCGAAAGGTCAATAGATAGATATGTATATATATATATATGTATATATATATATATATATATATATATATATATATATATATATATATATATATATATATATATATATATATAATACATTATGCCTTATAAAGCTGTTTGATTTATCTTGACAGTAGAAACAAAGAAAAAGATTTCTGAAATGTTATGTAGAGCTAGTCTTAACATTTGGAAGTGAATCATGGTATGGACAATAGGACAAACAAGACCAAACAATTACTGGAGGTTGTAGAAATTTAGTTTTACAGAAGATTGTTGAGAATACCATGGGCAGCTAAGAAGAGTAATGAAAACGTTCTGAAAGAGGCTATAACAAAAAGAGAAAGCTAATATCCAATATTAGGAAGAAATATTCATAATTTTTTGGCCATGTAATGAGAAGGGAACAGCTGTAATATATTGTGACAACTGAGAAAAATGAGCGACGAAGAGATAGAGGAAAGCAAAGAGAAAAAATATCAGACAGCCTAAGGGAATGTTTTGACAGAAGGTCAACAACAGAAATGATAGATAGTAGTCGAGATCGAAAGTTGTGGAGAGACATGATCACCTATTTGATCTTTGTTTTGACATCGAGAGTCCTCCCTTGTAGCACGCCCTCAAGCTACTGGCCGTTGTTAGAAGCAGGTATTTCCAACAATCAGATGGTTTTCTCTAGCCCAGTATATTTGTCATTCTCCTATTGCGGTTACTTCGTCTAGTCCAAATCCACGTGTTGATCTCCCATTACTACTGCTACCTAATATGGCTTGCACTGTTTACCTCAATGATGATATTTACAGTTTGTTGTTCTGTCTACAATAATTCTAAATCCTCTTTCGCAGTTATTTCACCCCCCCCCCTTCTACCCGAGTAAATTATTTTGTAATGTTCTAAGAGTCCCTGCTTTCAGCTCCTCTCCCCCTCATCTCTGCCAGTCCCAAAACATTGTTTTTCATTCTTTCCACTTCTTGTGTTACATTTTCCGAGCTGCCTAACTCTTTAAGTGCTTCTGACACTACACATTCCAAAAGTTATCAAGTTGTTAGTTTTCATTTTGCATACGGTATCTTGATAATCCCTACAAGACAGCGGTGACGCCGCTGGTGCCCAGTTAACGTCATTTCCCAGTAATGGGTTACACTACTTCCATAAAGTATTATGAATTTCCATCTCTCTTGGGAAATACAATGGTGGTTTCCCCTTGTATGCCCTCAGATTTGTGTTTGGTTTACTCCAATAACCTTTGACCCTAAACAGGGTCTGCCCAACGATGCAGCAGGCGGTTTCAGATCTGCTTGCCTTCTACTGGGGAAGCTTTCAACCAAGATTGTCGATTCTCCCTTAAAGCTTATGGTTTCGCTTCTATAAACTAAGACTGATCCAGCTCATTTTAATGGTCCATCTGTACTAATACAGAAATAAGACACCTGAACATTATTCATTGCTGTTACAGTTGTTACTTCGCTGTTACAGTTGTTATTTTGCTGTTACGGTTGTTACTTTGCTGTTACGATTGTTAATATGCTTTTACAATTGTTACATTGCCGTTACAGTTACTTTGCTGTTACAGTTGTTATTTTGCTGTTACAGTTGTTACTTTGCTGTTACAGTTGTTCCTATGCTGTTACAGTTAGTTTGCTGTTACGGTTGTTACTTTGCTGTTACAGTTGTTACTTTGCTGTTACAGCTGTTACTTTGCTGTTACCGTTGTTACTTTGCTGTTACAGTTGTTATTTTGCTGTTACAGTTGTTACTTTGCTGTTACCATTGTTACTTTGCTGTTACCGCTGTTATTTTGCTGTTACCGTTGTTACTTTGCTGTTACA
This sequence comes from Megaustenia siamemsis, assembly GCA_032433765.1. Classification (NCBI taxonomy): domain Eukaryota; kingdom Metazoa; phylum Mollusca; class Gastropoda; order Stylommatophora; family Ariophantidae; genus Megaustenia; species Megaustenia siamemsis. Next base: position 154,905,236 of record JAVIAB010000051.1, on the reverse strand, counting down.
GTTGTTACTTTGCTGTTACCGTTGTTACTTTGCTGTTACCGCTGTTATTTTGCTGTTACCGTTGTTACTTTGCTGTTACCGCTGTTATTTTGCTGTTACCGTTGTTACTTTGCTGTTACCGCTGTTATTTTGCTGTTACAGTTGTTACTTTGCTGTTACCGTTGTTATTTTGCTGTTACAGTTGTTACTTTGCTGTTACCGTTGTTATTTTGCTGTTACAGTTGTTACTTTGCTGTTACCGTTGTTATTTTGCTGTTACAGTTGTTACTTTGCTGTTACCGTTGTTATTTTGCTGTTACAGTTGTTACTTTGCTGTTACCGTTGTTATTTTGCTGTTACAGCTGTTACTTTGCTGTTACCGCTGTTACTTTGCTGTTACAGTTGTTACTTTGCTGTTACCGTTGTTACTTTGCTGTTACCGCTGTTATTTTGCTGTTACAGTTGTTACTTTGCTGTTACCGTTGTTATTTTGCTGTTACAGTTGTTACTTTGCTGTTACCGCTGTTATTTTGCTGTTACAGTTGTTACTTTGCTGTTACCGTTGTTATTTTGCTGTTACAGTTGTTACTTTGCTGTTACAGTTGTTACTTTGCTGTTACAGCTGTTACTTTGCTGTTACCGTTGTTACTTTGCTGTTACAGTTGTTATTTTGCTGTTACCGTTGTTACTTTGCTGTTACCGCTGTTATTTTGCTGTTACCGCTGTTATTTTGCTGTTACCGCTGTTATTTTGCTATTGTAAAATGTCTCGCATGTTACTTTTTTAAATCACAAAATGGTGTCGTAAGTGCACTGTCTCATATAATAAAAGAACTCAACAGAAAGAGCCGGGAAGCGCTGTCTCTAACCATTTTATACTTCCTGCTACATCGTGATCTTGTGGTTGTAGTATTTTCTAAATTGTTCTTTTATCTGTTGGAATCCACCAACAGAAGTCAGTCAGCCGTACTTTTTTACTGTAAATGTATTGTACATTATAGTTACAGTCCAAGGCTTCCTTTCATTCCAACAGTCTAGCGGAAAGCATATACTTGTATGTGTGAACAAACATAATCGCTGAGTGAATCAATAACGTAATTTGTTTGTGTTGACGTGCCCAGCTAGGGATGATAGTATGCTGCTAGTTATAGTGGCGATCACAACACGCTTACTGCAGCGCTCTTTGCTTGTTAACCATACAGTAGCGTGTCTCTTATATTTGTATTGCTTGATGTGCATGTGTCCCTGCTGGCATGCTGATATACTAATTTAATTGCGGCACGTGACTAACCTTGACTGACAATTTTTGAAGAAGTACTAACTGTCGCTGAGAGCGCTATTATTGTTAACACTTTCTCTCTCTCTCTCTCTCTCTCTCTCTCTCTCTCTCTCTGCGTTCAGGACTCAATCAGAGTAAGGATTCCAGACTCTCATATGAAGTCAGCTGTCAGGCTAAGTGTGTTGATCGCCCCCACAGACAGAACATCACAATTAGAGTCTGTCAGATCCACTCTGACTGAACACCCGTTAATACGTTGCACTGTGTTCTGCGCCAGTGGCCCAGTGCATCCGATTTCAGCCAGCATTTTATTCGGGTTTGCTTTCCCTAGCCTTTGATTGTCCCCAATCTTCCTGCAAGGCAGCAGATTGTCTTTTCTGTAGGGGGATTCTGCCCTTAGATGGTAGGCCCTCCCAGGTTTACGAGCACCATCTGCCCGAGTTACTAGAGGTGACTAACACAGACACGGACACACAAAGATGTGAGATGTAACTAACACAGACACGGACACACAAAGATGTGAGATGTGACTAACACAGACATACACACACAAAGATGTGAGATATGACTAACACAGACATGCACACACAAAGATATGAGATGTGACTAATACAGACATGCACACAGCGATACGAGGCATGACTAACACTGACACACATCAAGATATATGACACATGACTAACATAAACATGCACATAAAGATATGAGATATAACTGACATTGACATGCACACACAAAGATATGACACATGCCTAACATAGACATGCACACAAAGATAAGAGATATGACTAACATAGATATGCACACACAAGGTCAGAATGAATCCTCACCTATCACCATCAAGGGCGTTCTTCTCGAGAATGCATGGAAAAAGACCAAGAGGAAGACCCAGAAGAAGATGGATAGATGCAGTGACAGAGACATGTAACAACAAAGGAAAATCACTAATTCAGACAATTCGAGCAGCACAAGAACGACAAATGATATAAACCACGACACCTTTTAGGTATCAGTGAAAGAGAAAAGAAGAAGAAGAAGAAGGATATGAGATGTGACAAACACAGACATGCACACACAAAGATATGAGATATGACTAACATAAACATGCACACAAAGATATGAGATATCACTAACCCAGACATGCACACACAAAGATATGACATATGACTAACACTGGTACACACTAAGATATGAGATATGACTAAACACAGACACACATAAAGATATGAGACATGATTAACACGGACACACCGAGATATGAGATATGACTAACATGACACACACCAAGATATGAGCCATGGCTAGCACACACAAGCTAAGATATGAGCCATGGCTAGGACAGAAACAAAGCAAGATATGAGCCATGGCTTCACTAAAAAACACCAAAAAATGAACCATGTCTAGCACAGAAACACATTAAAGTGCCCATATGCTTGGGCTTGTTGTAGTCGGCAGACTCTTCTGATCGTGGGAATCACAGGTTTCGTTAAACAGTTGTTCGGAGATTTGAGAGTGCAGTCTGACCCATAGAACGTTCTCTTGCATGTACAGATTCCCGATCGACTGTTGACAGGTGTCGTTGAAACAGTTGTCCGGACATTTGAGAGTACATATGATGTCACAGCCATCAGAACACATCTGTTCGCACTGTAGCCCAAAATTACCATCGGACAAGTGTCATTACAGGTATAGCCAAGATGTTTACATTGTAGGCATTTTCCAGATTTTTCCTCAAATAAAGGACAGACACTGAGACAAGACCCGGAACAGTCGTGTCCATAGATCCCATGTGAACAGTAGCCGTGACAAGTACCGATGATGACACTGCAGCCTTTACTACACCCACTACACACTGCACAAAACGACCAAGAATGCCCGTCCAGACAATAGGTGTCTGCAAATGCCCGCACCTCACATACCGTCAGTGCACTGTCGGCCTGCGAAACGGTCGGCGAGAACTCAATCTTAATGTGTGCCATTGACGTTTGTGTTTTGACTACAATAGTGTTCACAGATAAATTAGAGTATGATATATCATTATACTGGAACACCACTCCGCCACTGTCAGAGAAAGCCCCCAGAGTGGCATTCTCCACCCGAATCATAGTGCCAGCTCGATGATAGATTCGAATGATGTGAGTCTTTTGGGGCGTTGCAAAGTTCAGATACCAGTAAACAGAATTGGTTCCACTTCTCCATTGTGTGTGTGTGTGCAGTCATTGTCATAGAGATTGGTCCTTGTTTTGCCATCAACTGCGGCCTCTGGTCCACATCCGTCTCCTGTATAACAATCATCAAATTTGTCGGTCTGGTTTGTGATCTGTTTGAGAGCCACTTTCCGACCCCCGCCAATGCAGATGGAGCAGACACTTGCAACTATCGCCCCTTCAATCCGTAACCCGCCGATCAGACCAGCCAAAGGGCAGAAGGCATCAATCTCGTGCGGACTAACCACAAACCTTGATACATTGTTACATGAGGCAGAACCATTCAGTTTTACCGTAAAACTGTCCGGATAGTTTAAGTCATTTGCATAAATCCCAAACCAGGAGCACGGAAAAGATTGATTGAGAGTTGTCTCAACTGATGTAGAATCTGTGTCCGGACCACATGAGGTGTCGTTGTTATCAAACAGGAAAGTAGGCCCAGATTTTTGGGCATATTTGCAAATAAAATCCAAGTACTGACACTGGGGTCCGAAAATTTTGTGCTGACAACTGTCATTGTTTGGGCATGTCCCTGTAGTTTTGTCACAAACTAAGCCATTATAGCAGTGACATTGTAACATACAATTTGCCCCAAACCAACCGTCGGCACAAGTAAGGTCATTAGCTTCCATGGTTGCTAACGAAGCCAGCGAATAAAGACTTGATCTACAGCGATGGTTAACGTACTGTGTATACACATTTATTATCAAACCAGTGATTACATTTCATAAAAATCCGCCAACTCACTGTGGTAACAGATAGCATGCAAATTCTCTAATAGAATGAGATAAACCGTTGGAGCCAAGGAAAGTCAACATTGTTTACATTCTGATAACATGATTTCGGTTTGCTAATATTTGTGACTCATTTGATTTGTTCAAAAAAAAATGTATCCTCTTATCCAAAACGAATATACAGCCAGCAGCAGCTGATACGTTCACGATATTGACAGTAAAATATAAATATTTGGAAACAGATCAAGAAAAGTTAATCCTAGATGTGAGGATTGCTCCCCTTTGAGAGACATACTCACAAAACCGGATTTGTTCATTTTCTTTCCACGCACCTCACAATTATTGACAATATTGTTACCATCGTAAACCGATTATGCAATCAATAATAGCTTCTGTGCACATAGTCATTGAGAGATGCAATCAATAATAGCTTCTGTGCACATAGTCATTGAAAGATGCAATCAATAATAGCTTCTGTGCACATAGTCATTGAGAGATGCAATCAATAATAGCTTCTGTGCACATAGTCATTGAGAGATGCAATCAATAATAGCTTCTGTGCACATAGTCATTGAGAGATGCAATCAATAACAGCTTCTGTGCACATAGTCATTGAGAGATGCAATCAATAATAGCTTCTGTGCACATAGTCATTGAGAGATGCAATCAATAACAGCTTCTGTGCACATAGTCATTGAGAGATGAATCAATAACAGCTTCTGTGCACATAGTCATTGAGAGATGCAATCAATAACAGCTTCTGTGCACATAGTCATTGAGAGATGCAATCAATAACAGCTTCTGTGCACATAGTCATTGAGAGATGCAATCAATAATAGCTTCTGTGCACATAGTCATTGAGAGATGCAATCAATAATAGCTTCTGTGCACATAGTCATTGAGAGATGCAATCAATAACAGCTTCTGTGCACATAGTCATTGAGAGATGCAATCAATAATAGCTTCTGTGCACATAGTCATTGAGAGATGCAATCAATAACAGCTTCTGTGCACATAGTCATTGAGAGATGCAATCAATAACAGCTTCTGTGCACATAGTCATTGAGAGATGCAATCAATAACAGCTTCTGTGCACATAGTCATTGAGAGATGCAATCAATAATAGCTTCTGTGCACATAGTCATTGAGAGATGCAATCAATAACAGCTTCTGTGCACATAGTCATTGAGAGATGCAATCAATAATAGCTTCTGTGCACATAGTCATTGAGAGATGCAATCAATAACAGCTTCTGTGCACATAGTCATTGAGAGATGCAATCAATAATAGCTTCTGTGCACACAGTCATTGAAAGATGCAATCAATAACAGCTTCTGTGCACACAGTCATTGAGAGATGCAATCAATAACAGCTTCTGTGCACACAGTCATTGAGAGATGCAATCAATAATAGCTTCTGTGCACACAGTCATTGAGAGATGCAATGAATAACAGCTTCTGTGCACACAGTCATTGAGAGATGCAATGAATAACAGCTTCTGTGCACATAGTCATTGAGAGATGCAATGAATAACAGCTTCTGTGCACATAGTCATTGAGAGATGCAATGAATAACAGCTTCTGTGCACATAGTCATTGAGAGATGCAATCAATAACAGCTTCTGTGCACATAGTTATTGAGAGATGCAATCAATAATAGCTTCTGTGCACACAGTCATTGAGAGATGCAATCAATAACAGCTTCTGTGCACACAGTCATTGAGAGATGCAATCAATAACAGCTTCTGTGCACACAGTCATTGAGAGATGCAATCAATAATAGCTTCTGTGCACACAGTCATTGAGAGATGCAATCAATAACAGCTTCTGTGCACATAGTCATTGAGAGATGCAATGAATAACAGCTTCTGTGCACATAGTCATTGAGAGATGCAATCAATAACAGCTTCTGTGCACATAGTCATTGAGAGATGCAATCAATAACAGCTTCTGTGCACACAGTCATTGAGAGATGCAATGAATAACAGCTTCTGTGCACACAGTCATTGAGAGATGCAATCAATAACAGCTTCTGTGCACATAGTCATTGAGAGATGCAATCAATAACAGCTTCTGTGCACACAGTCATTGAGAGATGCAATCAATAACATCTTCTGTGCACACACTCTTTGAGAGATGCAATCAATAACAGCTTCTGTGCACACACTCTTTGAGAGATGCAATCAATAACAGCTTATGTGCGAGATTTCTTCTTCGTTCTGGGGTCACTTTCTCAACGCTTGTCAATTAGAGGGGACTCAAAGATCAGCGCGTCACGTCAGTTGCTGTCTCTGACAGTATTTGACTGTTATGGTAGACCGTTATGATAGACCGTGTTGGTAGACCGTTGTGGTAGACCATTGTGGTAGACCGTTGTGGTAGACCATTGTGGTAGACCGTTGTGGTAGACCGTTGTGGTAGACCATTGTGGTAAACCGTTGTGGTAAACCGTTGTGGTAGACCGTTGTTGTGGAGAGAACTTCATTAAAAAAAACAAGAGGCCCCCCCCCCCAATTTGAGGAATATATTATACTTGGTGTTTGTGTTCTATACCACACTAGATACATACTAAATGAACTAAAAACATCAACTTTCATTGCATTGCCTAAAAAGAATGCTGCAGTTGAAGGCAGTGACTTTAGAACAATAAGCCTAATGAGCCAAGTAACAAAAATCTTGCTAAAAGTTATACAGGGAAGGATTCAGAATAAAATCAGTACTGAATTAGATGAGCAGCAATTTGGATTTAGGAAAAATAGCGGGACAAAAGAAGCCATATTTTGCATGAGAACATTAATCGAAAAGTACACAGAAGTAAACAAACCAATATATGCCTGCTTCATAGACTACACCAAAGATTTTGATGGAGTACACAACAAATAACTTATAGAATGCCTGAAACAGATACATCTAGATGACATGGACATACGACTAATATGTAATCTATACTGGGAGCAAACAGCAATAATAAAATATAACAAAGAGAACTCTACACCCATTGATATAAAAAGAGGAGTAAGACAAGGATGCATCCTATCACCAAGCTTGTTCAATCTATACACTGAGCAAAGAAATTAAAAAAATCTTTAAAAACATCATAGAGATGCCAGGCCTACAAATTAATGGAAAGATAATCAATAACCTAAGAAATGCTGACGATACTGTACTACCAGAAGAAAATCCTAAAGATCTACAACAATTACTTAATGAAATAAACATGACAAGCAAAAAATATGGACTAGATATGAATATCAAAAAGACTAAAACTTTGATCATAAACAAAGAAAATACTCAAAACCCGCAAGTGGATATCAAAATTGAAGGAATAGACCTAGAGACAGTTCAGAACAACTACCTTGGACATACTATAACCAGTGATGGAAAATGTACAACTGAAATAAACAAAAGAATAGGAATGGCAAAAAGTAATTTTAATGTCATGAAGAACATACTAACATCAAAACAAATAACACGAGGGCTAAAACTAAGAATAGCAAAATATTATGTCTTCTCAACATTCCTATATGGTGCAGAAACATGGACATTAGACAAGAAACCAGAACAGAGAATTGAAGCCTTTGAAATGTGGATATATACAAGAATAGATAGAATTGGATAGGAGAAAAAGAAAACAAACGATGAAGTCTTAAAACAACTAAAAATGAAAAGAGAACTACTAAGCACAATTAAAACAAGACAAATGCTTTTTTTGGGCCATGTTAAAAGACACAAAAGCCTACTAAAAGTAATCCCGGAGGGGAAAATACAAGGTAAAAGAGGCAGAAGCAGACCAAGACTAACATGGATGAGTAACATCAAAAGATGGACAAAATCAGCCTATGACAACTTGCACCATCAAAGCAAGAGACAGAACAGAATGGCGCTCCATGGCAGCCAACCTTCGTTGCGGAGACGGCACTCGATGATGACGATGATGTTTGTGTTCACATTTTTCTTTACCACGGGTCAGTGTCGTCAGTACCGCACAAAGCCACCTTTCTTTATCATGGTTCAGTGTCGTCAGCACCGCACAAAGCCACCTTTCTTAACATGGGTCAGTGTCGTCAGTATCGCACAAAGCCACATTTCTTTACCATGGGTCAGTGTCGTCAGTACCGCACAAAGCCACCGTTCTTTACAAGGGTCAGTGTCGTCAGTACCGCATAAAGCCACCATTCTTTACCATGGGTCAGTGTCGTCAGTACAGCACAAAGCCACCTTTCTTTACCATGGTTCAGTGTCGTCAGTACCGCACAAAGCCACCTTTGTTTATCATGGGTCAGTGTCGTCAGTACCGCACAAAGCCACATTTCTTTACCATGGGTCTGTGTCGTCAGTACAGCACAAAGCCACATTTCTTTACCATGGGTCAGTGTATTCAGTATCGCACAAAGCCACCTTTCTTTACCATGGGTCTGTGTCGTCAGTACAGCACAAAGCCACATTTCTTTACCCTGGGTCAGTGTCGTCAGTACAGCACAAAGCCACATTTCTTTACCATGGGTCAGTGTCGTCAGTACAGCACAAAGCCACCTTTCTTTACCATGGGTCAGTGTCGTCAGTACCACACAAAGCCACCTTTCTTTACCATGGGTCTGTGTCGTCAGTACAGCACAAAGCCACATTTCTTTACCATGGGTCAGTGTCGTCAGTACAGCACAAAGCCACATTTCTTTACCATGGGTCAGTGTCGTCAGTACCGCACAAAGCCACATTTCTTTACCATCGGTCTGTGTCGTCAGTACCGCACAAAGCCACCTTTCTTTACAATGGGTCAGTGTCGTCAGTACCGCACAAAGCCACCTTTCTTTACCATGGGTCAGTGTCGTCAGTACCGCACAAAGTCACCTTTCTTTACCATGGGTCAATGTCGTCAGTACCGCACAAAGCCACCTTTCTTTACCATGGGTCAGTGTCGTCAGTACAGCACAAAGCCACCTTTATTTTTCCATCGGTCAGTGTCGTCAGTACAGCATAAAGCCACATTTCTTTACCATGGGTCAGTGTCGTCTACAGCACAAAGCCACCTTTCTTTTTCCATCGGTCAGTGTCGTCAGTACAGCACAAAGCCATCTTTCTTTACCATGGGTCAGTGTCGTCAGTACCGCACAAAGCCACCTTTCTTTACCATGGGTCAGTGTCGTCAGTACCGCACAAAGCCACCTTTCTTTACCATGGGTCAGTGTCGTCAGTACCGCACAAAGCCACATTTCTTTACCATGGGTCAGTGTCGTCTACAGCACAAAGCCACCTTTCTTTTTCCATCGGTCAGTGTCGTCAGTACAGCACAAAGCCATCTTTCTTTACCATGGGTCAGTGTCGTCAGTACCGCACAAAGCCACCTTTCTTTACCATGGGTCAGTGTCGTCAGTACCGCACAAAGCCACCTTTCTTTACCATGGGTCAGTGTCGTCAGTACCGCACAAAGCCACCTTTCTTTACCATGGGTCAGTGTCGTCAGTACCGCACAAAGCCACCTTTCTTTACCATGGGTCAGTGTCGTCAGTACCGCACAAAGCCACATTTCTTTACCATGGGTCAGTGTCGTCAGTATCGCACAAAGCCACCTTTCTTTACCATGGGTCAGTGTCATCAGTACCGCACAAAGCTACATTTCTTTTTCCATCGGTCAATTTCGTCAGAACAGCACAAAGCCACATTTCTTTACCATGGGTCAGTGTCGTCATTACCGCACAAAGCCACCTTTCTTTACCATGGGTCAGTGTCGTCAGTACCGCACAAAGCCACCTTTCTTTACCATGAGTCAGTGTCGTCAGTACCGCACAAAGCCACCTTTCTTTACCATGAGTCAGTGTCGTCAGTACAGCACAAAGCCACCTTTATTTTTCCATCGGTCAGTGTCGTCAGTACAGCATAAAGCCACATTTCTTTACCATGGGTCAGTGTCGTCTACAGCACAAAGCCACCTTTCTTTTTCCATCGGTCAGTGTCGTCAGTACAGCACAAAGCCATCTTTCTTTACCATGGGTCAGTGTCGTCAGTACCGCACAAAGTCACCTTTCTTTACGATGGATCAGTTTCGTCAGTACAGCACAAAGCCACCTTTCTTTACCATGGGTCAGTGTCGTCAGTACAGCACAAAGCCACATTTCTTTACCATGGGTCAGTGTCGTCAATATCGCACAAAGCCACCTTTCTTTACCATGGGTCAGTGTCGTCAGTACAGCACAAAGCCACCTTTCTTTACAGTGGGTCAGTGTCGTCAGTACAGCACAAAGCCACCTTTCTTTACAATGGGTCAGTGTCGTCAGTACAGCACAAAGCCACCTTTCTTTACCATGGGTCAGTGTCGTCAGTACAGCACAAAGCCACCTTTGTTTTCAAGAAAATAATCGGTGCTAATGAAATTAAGGCTGATAGAACCAAGAAGAAGCTTGACCTGACGAGTGAACTCGACCTCCTGGTTCTGTTAACAAGCGTTTGCTTCATCGTGGCTTCTAGAAGAGAGTCTCAAAAAGAAAACAGTTTCATTAAGAAGCAATGTAGCCTAAAATAGAAAATTTGTGTAATAAGAATCAAAAGTCTAAAATTGGAAACATTTGTAGTAAGAATCAAGAGTGTAAACTAGAAAACTGTTGTAATAAGAATAAAGAAAAAGATAGATACACAGACAGACCTGGGAAGAAAACATTATGAAAAAAGGTACATATATGAGAACTACTCACAGAACACTTGGTCCCATGTGTACTTTGATGGTTCTGGTAGTCAGTTCTGCTTGTTGCCCAAACTCGTATCAATTTTCTCGAAAACTTGTTGATTATTGCTTTTCAGTTTTGCATGCAGTCTTCGAATTTCTCCGAGTTTAATAAAAATGTCAAAGTTTATTATAAAACTGATCTAGTGTAGGATTTTTATTTGATAGTAGATTATGTGAAAACGCAAGAGGCACTTAAAGACTGCCATTTAAAGGTTTTACAGTCAGTCATCTTCTCTGTTCATTAAAATTAAAGGACACACTATCAATTTGTAAGTGGAAAAAAAAAAAAACAAGCGTGGAAAACTTCAAGGCACACGTAACTTTCCTGCTAAACTTGACAAGTGACCTTTTGAGCACCTTATTGATTCGTCAGTATAGAGCTCGGTGAATGAGGTTGTTAATACTCATAGTAAATGCACATATGAAAATATAGTTTATTTTACTGAAATGCTAAAATAGTGAGCTACCTCAATTTTCTAAATAATAATAAATTTAAAGTATAATTTAATAAATTTGCAAAATGTAACGTTAATATTGTAGAGCCACTTCTGCAGTGCAGGGAAGATAAGAGGCTCGATTATACAAAAGCGTCCAAGACCTAGAAGAGATAAAACACCACTCTCTGATTGTAGATAGAACACCTTTTATCTGCTGGATAAATCATGACTTTGAATATATATTTTTAAAAAGTTACCGCCAAACAATTAAGAACAAGAAAAGCTTATGAATTTGACAAAGATGTTATTAGACATGAGATTCTGAACAAAAAACGTTTCAGCCAAATCAATTTGCTACTCTCTGCAAACTTACATTAAAGCTTCATTTGAAATGAGATACGGGACTTTCAAAAAAACTACTCTTTGGAGAGTTAGAAGCTTTGCTTTCACTTTTCGAAAGTGGTGCCGCCGACAGGAATATTGTGAAGAGACACCACTGATTTCTTCTCGAAGTAAATACCTGAGGTAGATCCGAGAGAGAAGGATGAAAGGCATGATAGATTTGGTTGAAACGTGGGTTAATTAATGCTCACCATGGCTTTCAGACAGAATGGTAATCACTTGACAGAGAAAAGAAAAGGAAAATACACAGCAGCAAAAGACAGCGCACTAAAATATCAAATGCTGACAGCAGAGAGAATAGACTTGTCAATCAATGAATCATTTCATGGGAACAGATATATTTACAACACACGAAGAAACAAATTACCAAAAATTAACAACAGAAAAAAAAAAACAAAGAACAATAGACAGTCCGAAGAAGGATCAAACCCGTGCTCCTCAACACAGAGCCTTTACACGAGAGACAAACGCTAGAGCACACGGCCAACTAGGCTACGTAAAAAAGTAGCTATAATTGTCTTTCACGCATGTGTACTCGTGACTGTAGCGCTAAGGTTGCGAACACAACTGGGGAATAAAATGTATACATGTATTATCCTGTTAAGACACGTTATCTCCCGAATAAGGTAGGGTTGAATACTTGCGTTGCAGACCAACAGTTATAGGACGCAACAACACGAATAGTAGTTTAAAGTGATTTAGCTGGGAAGAGGTATGTTTTTTTTTTGTTTCTTTTGTTAGAAAGCTAAACCACGTGTCAATCAAGTATAGCTTCTTATTCAAGTAGAGTCTACCGACGGTAGGTACGGACGTCACAGGAAACATTGAAGGTCATGCGCTAGTGTGTGGTTTTCACGCTCACCAAATTACATTGATAATTTGTATTGCGTGCTGATGTGTGAAACCCATCTCTTCTGCTGCGTACACCTCTAGACGTCGATATGAGTTCGAAGCAAGCGTTCGACATCTCTAGACTGGTGACATCTGTGTGCAATCAAAATAGTTGTTGTTGATTATTTACATGCTTGCTAGCCAGATGATAAGGGTTCGATACTCAATAAGGTCAAGCTGTTTTCTGTTATAGATGTCATGTACACCGAATGCCAGGCCTTATTGAGCATGCCAGGCCGTATTGAGCATGCCGAGCCGTATTGAGCATGCCAGGCCTTATTGAGCATGCCGGGCCGTATTGAGCATGCCGAGCCGTATTGAGCATGCCGGGCCTTATTGAGCATGCCAGGTCGTATTGAGCATGCCGAGCCGTATTGAGCATGCCGGGCCTTATTGAGCATGCCAGGCCGTATTGAGCATGCCGAGCCGTGTTCAGCATGCCGGGCCTTATTGAACATGCCGAGCGTATTGAGCATGCCAGGCCTTATTGAGCATGCCGGGCCTTATTGAGCACGCCGGGCCTTATTGAGCACGCCGGGCCTTATTGAGCATGCCGGGCCTTATTGAGCATGCCGGGCCTTATTGAGCATGCCGGGCCTTATTGAGCATGCCAGGCCTTATTGAGCATGCCGGGCCTTATTGATCATGCCGGGCCTTATTGAGCATGCCGGGCCTTATTGAGCATGCCGGGCCTTATTGAGCATGCCAGGCCTTATTGAGCATGCCGGGCCTTATTGAGCATGCCGGGCCTTATTGAGCATGCCAGGCCTTATTGAGCATGCCGGGCCTTATTGAGCATGCCGGGCCGTATAGGGCAAGGACGAAAAGATAGAGGGAAGCAAAGAGAAAAGATACCAGGCAGATAAAGAGAATGGTTTGACAGAAGGTCAATAACAGAAATGATAAATAACTGTCGAGATCGACAGTTGTGGGGAGACATGATCACCTAAGCCAGCAGGCATGGTACTTGATGATGATATCTCACCCACATAGAACCTCTCCTACTCCTTCAATTACTGCCCAGGAATGGAAGACCGTCTTATTGCTGGATTTCTTGTTCCGTCATTCCCTAGCGATGATTTGTGTTGACGCAGTCGTATCAAGGTTTGGATATAGGGTTGTGTACACATGCTTGCAGCGTGAATTTATTCTGTGCTTCACAAGTGCTGGGGTTAAGGGTGGTAGACGATATTTCTTAGCTAAATTCTTCCAAAATCGTTAGTTTTAATGTCTAGTGTTGGTAGACAAATAAACTAGTGTTGGTAGACAAATCAACTAGTGTTGTTAGACAAATCAACTAGTGTTGTTAGACAAATCAACTAGTGTTGGTAGACAAATCAACTAGTGTTGTTAGACAAATCAACTAGTGTTGTTAGATAAATCAACTAGTGTTGGTAGGCAAATCAACTAGTGTTGTTAGACAAATAAACTAATGTTGGTAGACAAATAAACTAGTGTTGGTAGACAAATCAACTACTGTTGGTAGGCAAATCAACTAGTGTTGTTAGACAAATAAACTAATGTTGGTAGACAAATAAACTAGTGTTGTTAGACAAATCAACTAGTGTTGGTAGGCAAATCAACTAGTGTTGTTAGACAAATAAACTAATGTTGGTAGACAAATAAACTAGTGTTGGTAGACAAACCAACTAGTTTGTTGGACAAATCAACTAGTGTTGTTAGACAAATCAACTAGTGTTGTTAGACATATCAACTAGTGTTGGTAGACAAATAAACTAGTGTTGGTAGACAAATAAACTAGTGTTGTTAGACAAATCAACTAGTGTTGGTAGACAAATAAACTAGTGTTGGTAGACATATCAACTAGTGTTGGTAGACAAACCAACTAGTTTGTTGGACAAATCAACTAGTTTGTTGGACAAATCAACTAGTGTTGTTAGACAAATAAACTAGTGTTGGTAGACAAATAAACTAATGTTGGTAGACAAATAAACTAGTGTTGTTAGACAAATCAACTAGTGTTGTTAGACAAATCAACTAGTGTTGTTAGACAAATAAACTAATGTTGGTAGACAAATAAACTAGTGTTGTTAGACAAATCAACTAGTGTTGGTAGGCAAATCAACTAGTGTTGTTAGACAAATAAACTAGTGTTGGTAGACAAACCAACTAGTTTGTTGGACAAATCAACTAGTGTTGTTAGACAAATCAACTAGTGTTGTTAGACATATCAACTAGTGTTGGTAGACAAATAAACTAGTGTTGGTAGACAAATAAACTAGTGTTGTTAGACAAATCAACTAGTGTTGGTAGACAAATAAACTAGTGTTGGTAGACAAATCAACTAGTGTTGGTAGACAAATCAACTAGTGTTGGTAGGCATATCAACTAGTGTTGGTAGACAAATAAACTAGTGTTGGTAGACATATCAACTAGTGTTGGTAGACAAATAAACTAGTGTTGTTAGAAAGATGAGCTAAATTCAAATAATTAAAATTGAAAAGGAGAAAATGGAGAGAGAGGTGGGGAGGGGTAAGAAAATAAAGAAGGGGAGTAAAGATAACGACAGGAGCTGGGGAGTAAAGATAACGACAGGAGTCAGGGAGTAAAGATAACGACAGGAGTCAGGGAGTAAAGATAACGACAGGAGTTAGGGAGTAAAGATACACATATATTAGAGATTGAGGTTGAGAACGAGGTAAAAGAGACTGAGGACGGAAAACTCACAGAGAACTGTAGATGGAGAATTGATAGGTGATAAAAGAGGAACAGTAAGAGAATTTCTGGGTTGGTGGGGGGGGGGGAGGGGAGATTAGCATGTGAGTGATAAGAATTGAGGAAAATTCGAGCAACACAAGGAAGTGGGTTACAGAATTCACTTTTCCTTAGCGAGAGAAATAGTAGGACCTGCTTCTGACTGGTAGCCACGATTACCTACCTTAGGATCGGCGTCCTCCGTTGACCTGTACTGAGACCGGGGTCACGATGGGTTGCGGTGTGCGGGCAAGTGGGTACTAGGAACCAGTAGTAACATGCCCTTCGGCGTTTGCGCGCAAGTCTGCCATCTTTAGCACGTATTTCTCGACCTTTTTTACGAGACTGATCGCGAGGAACGGTATATAAAAGGTACGAGTGTCCTAAAATAAAAATTGACTGACGTTAACAACCACTAAACTAAGGTGACCATATTTTTGAAACCCTAATCCTGCACGGATTAATTTGACTTAAATTTGCCATCAATAAAATGACATTTCTTCCTTCTTTTGCAAGTGGATAATACGTATATTTTAAAACCAATTAAAACACCTAACAATGTAAGCTTACAAAACATTATAAGCTAATAAAAAAAAAAACATTAGTGATGCTCACTTAAATGGAAGGTGAAGTAGAGTTGCTGTACTGTTCTGATGAGTAGATTTTTTTTAAAAAGATCTTTCTTTGTTTGGAACATCTTAAAAAAATTCAACACATGTTTGCTCATTGTCACTTTGGTGATCAACATGGCCTTGAAAGTGTCCACACGTTGATGTTGTTTTATCATTTGTCCACAAGCTGTTCATCAGTGAAAACAATCTTTCTGTTGCAGCATTTGTTCCCGGTAGACACAAAAAGAACTCTGCCAGCTTCAGAATATGTGAAATTGGCACATGGCTGTTTTTGAAGTGGGAAGCCATTTCAATCCAACCCTGCCCTGGTAATGTTTTATTAATACTTCACTTATTAATTTTCTGAGAAGTAACAAACTGCTTCATGTAGACATATTCGTCATACATTTCATTTTCTGGAAAGTCGACTGAAGGTACTGTTTGATTCGCTGATGATGAAGATTTCTTAATATCTTCCCGATGGTGGTGTTTTGTTCAACATTACCCAGCTGTAAGACTCTAGGTTTTGAAAATAATTTGCAGCCCATTTCTTCAAATAACTTAAAGCTGTTTCATAGAATGAAGAAACACTGGCTTTAAACTTGTTCACATCATCCTGTGGAATTCCTTCCATTTCCAGCTTGTCAAGAATTAGCTTAACTCTTGATGGCAAGAAACCATCTTCCATTTTGGACTCCTAGATAATTCTCAACACAATGATGTTGTCAATTACTTAAAAAACAGTGACCACCTGTCCCTCTATTTTCTGCACTGCTTCGTGGGAAGACGTCTGACTGTGAACAGAAATAAGCCATGCCTCAGACAGTGGGTTTTCAAAGAATTTCTGTATAAAAACTGGGCATCTGTCTTGATAGCGCTCTGTCTTGATATTGAAAATAGGATTTTAAAGGCAGGAACAAGTGAAGAACCCTTTCAACAGCAGGCAGCAGTGCAAGCCACCTAGTCTGCACATAGCCTAAAATCATCTGGAAGTCTGTGTCCACAAACTGGCAAAACTCCTTGAGACTTTCAACTCTAACTGTGTATGATTTGAAGTGCAGATAAATTTTAGCAATAATCATCTCAACATCAATAATTAATACGTCTGCAGCTGCTCGAACAGTGTTGTGGAAAATATGGCAACCAACACATATCAAACCATGTCCAAGGTTTTATTTCAGCTTTTTGATAACATTGTTCTTTCCTTTCCTTTCAGCGCCCCAAAAAATAGAATTTGTGTTGTCTGCACATAATGCAACTACTTTCCTTTCTAAACCTTTTTTCGTTAGACAGTCATTAATAAAACTACTAACAATATCAGATGTGTCTCCTGGCAATGACTTCAATTCTAATATTGTAACTTTCAGCCCCCTATTGTGATCAAAGTATCTGACAAGCAAAGGAGAAATCTTGATTTCCTTGTGGTTGGAGGTATCTGTCAGTATGAAAATAAATGTTACGTTTTCTAGGTCACATCTCAGCTCCTTTTGAACATGGGGTGTGAACACATTTCGAATAATGGTTTCTGTTTTCGTACGTGCACAAGCAAATTTTGGTTGTAAAGTAACCTGAAGTAATTTTGATGTGCAGTCCATAGATCTAAATATATGATTGTGTATCACTGTATGATAAACAAATGCACCTTCTGTAGCAGCTAATTGTTCTTCGTTGTCACAATCTGTTCAGCTCGAAAAAATGTTGTTAACGGCGAGCTTGATGCAGCTGTATCTACGGCTCTCTTATGTTTCACACTATTTAGTTGACTCTTAATATCACCACGTCCCCTATGGTTAATCGCTCAGAGGCACATATACTGCATCCAACAGTGAAGTCTGATGTAGACTTTTTTTTAGAAAGGGATATCCCTTTTGTAAATCTTGATTGAAACTGCATTTACGTTTTGATGCCATTTGTTGCAACAATTACAAAGTTTACAAACTAACTATAGTTTAAATAATAATTCTCTATGACTATACAATATGCATAGCGTACGTTCTTAAACACTAAAATGTCAAGTAACTGAATAACAGCACAATGTAAATAAAATCGAATGAATGCAATGACCTCTATCACTAAACAACACAATAAATAGAATTAGTTCGCCGATAAACGAAAGTAACACAATGAATATACAAGAGTATGAAATGTCGTGATCGCAAAGATGCTACTTGTTGAGTTTCAGTATACAAGATTTAAAACTTGGAGCGAATTTTACTGTTACTGTTTCGCCAAACTAACAGCCAGTTCAACTTTTAAACATTTTCTGCACAACAGCGGGGAAGAGACGTTTACCTTATTGGCAAAATTGGTAAAGGTGTGTGTCCTTAATGTATTTTAACAAATCCGGGACAAATGATGCCTCAGGATCAAGTGAAATTATAGAATACACTTTATTTGTTGTTTTAGTCCCTTGCACTAATTGTGTATTAATTCTTTTAATTTGTAATTTTTAGATCCCTATGTATTTTACTGGGTCCTTCTTTCTTCTACCTTTCAGCTCCCTGTGGAGCATAAGTCTTCAACAAACACTTTCAGCTCCCTGTGGAGCATAGGTCTTCAACAAACACTTTCAGCTCCCTGTGGAGCATAAGTCTTCAACAAACACTTTCCAAGCCGTTCTGTTTCTTGCCATCAACCCATTTTACTGGGTTGGGGAAAATAAAATGGGTAATGGGTGCCTCCTTGATTCTCTCATCATGAGAGATGTCAGCTTTTTCTGTCCCGGGTGAAATAAAAACTCACACCCGAACACCTCGCGGCAACAGCTCCGGACAAGCGGCATTTATTCTCCGGTCTTATATGTCCCCCGGCAGAGCCCCAGTAATGGGGTCATACTGTAAAGATTGTTGTTTTTCTTGTTCTATTATATTCTGTGATTTCATTGTGTGTAGTTGCCGTATGCACCACATATATACAATTAAAAACAAATGATACGATTTTAACTACAAAAAATTATAGACATAATAGTAAAAGAAAGCAACAAGAAAGGTCTCAGTCTGAATAGTAAGAAATCAGAAGTAATGGTCATATCGAAGAAACAATCATCACCAGCATGCAGCATAAAAATAAACAGGACAAATTTGAAACAAGTGCAACGCGTCAAATACTTGGGCACAATAATCATATCGGATGTAAGATGCACCACAGAAATAAAAAGCAGAATAGCTCAGGCCAAAATAGCATTTCAGAAAATGAAAAATATCTTATGCAACAAATCTATGTCAATAGAAAGGAGAAAGAGAGTTCATTGGTGCTATATAGAACCAATTCTGACCTATAGAAGCGAATCATGGACATTAGACAAACAAATGAAAAGACGATTAGAGGCCAGAGAGATGTGATTTCTCAGAAGAATGTTGAAAGGTCCCTGCACAGCTAAAACGACCAATGAGGAAGTTCTCAAAGAGGCCAACACAAAAAGGCAGCTCCTAAAAAACATCAGAAAGAAACAATCAACATTTTTTCGTGCACATCATGAGAAGAGGAAAGTTGGAATACTTTGTTACAACTGGCAAAATAAAAGGAAAGAGAGATCGCGGACGACAAAGAGAGAAAATACTGGATAGCTTGGTGTCATGGCATGGAAAACAGTCAACAACAGAACTGATACGATGCACTGTAGATAGAAGATTGTGGAGGGACATGATCGCCTACGCCAACCGGTATGGCACGTGATGATGATGATGATTTTAACAAATTCAATTCAGATTCTTCCAAATTCAATTCTAGACATAATCTTTATGTCACTTCCTGTTAATGATGTTACAAATAAAGAAAATGGCAGATAAGCTCAGATTTGGATCCGTAATTAGATGTGTCCCCGGTAAATGACCCCTAGCGGCCTATAGCTTAGCCGGCTCTGACACAAAATTATCACGTTGTCAATTAACGCCCCTATCATCATGTTTAGTGTCCTTTCTTTTCTAGACACATATCGCTTCTTTTATTTTTTGAGCATTCTATAACTTTTTCTCTTGACAGACATAGCGTACATAATAATAATGATAATACAAATAATGATAATAATAATAATGATGATGATAGGATTAATGATAGTAATAATGGTGAGATAATAATAATGATGATGATGATAATAATAATGATGATAATGATAATAATGATGACAATAATAATAATAATAATAATAATAATAATAATGATAATAATAATGCTGATGATGATAATAATAATGATGATGATAATAATCATGATGATGATACTAATAATGAGGATGATGATGATAATAATAATAGCCCCTTTCCAGCCGGAACACATTCCGGGAAACTTTTATGAAATGTAACAATCCCGAGATAAATAATGAATAAGTAATTTTAAACTAGGTTTGGTGGACTCCAAGTATTAGAATACAAATTAATATTGGCATCAAATCTATAATAAAGTTAAGTTACTATACCCAATGACCGACATTCACTGTTTGTCGACGACGTCTTTTCAAAAGTACTTACAAACCACCTCAACTCTTCAAACCAATACTACAGACAAAGCTACAATACCCTTCAGGATTTGCCGAACCTACAAAACAATTGTGTACTTCTCATTATAAAAAAGACACTGATCCCGACTTGCTTAAAATTTTAACTAAGGATCGACTTTGGTGAAGAGGGTAGACACCCGATTAAAAAAAAAAAAAAGAAAGATATACTTTAATCCTTCTCTTAACAAACATAGGATGTCGGAGGATGAACGTCCTGATTTATCGCTTGATATGATTATTTGATAAAATAACAATCTTTGAAAAAAAAAAAATTATAAATTATAATAATTATACGCTTGCGTTGCATTCAGATATTTAAAGTTTGAAGTAGAGCGACAAAGCTACCGGGACAAGTGCAGAAAAACGGAAAGTCCCGCTATATGAAGTAAAACGGAGGGACTGGGTGGTCCAGAGGTAAGGCGTCGGCCTCTAGACAGGAAAGTCTCGGGTTCGATTCCTACCACAGAGGGTGGACATTTAAAAAAATCCAACCCGTGGTTTTGCTTTGTGGCTTTACCCTCCCCCGGTCTCTGGGTAGTGAGATCCTATGTCTAGCCCTCTCTGGGTAGTGAGATCCTATGTCTAGCCCTCTCTTGGTAGTGAGATCCTATGTCTAGCCCTCTCTTGGTAGTGAGATCCTATGTCTAGCCCTCTCTTGGTAGTGAGATCCTATATCTAGCCCTCTCTGGGTAGTGAGATCCTATGTCTAGCCCTCTCTTGGTAGTGAGATCCTATGTCTAGCCCTCTCTTGGTAGTGAGATCCTATGTCTAGCCCTCTCTTGGTAGTGAGATCCTATATCTAGCCCTCTCTTGGTAGTGAGATCCTATGTCTAGCCCTCTCTTGGTAGTGAGATCCTATGTCTAGCCCTCTCTTGGTAGTGAGATCCTATGTCTAGCCCTCTCTTGGTAGTGAGATCCTATATCTAGCCCTCTCTGGGTAGTGAGATCCTATGTCTAGCCCTCTCTTGGTAGTGAGATCCTATGTCTAGCCCTCTCTGGGTAGTGAGATTCTATATCTAGCCCTCTCTGGGTAGTGAGATCCTATGTCTAGCCCTCTCTTGGTAGTGAGATCCTATATCTAGCCCTCTCTGGGTAGTGAGATCCTATGTCTAGCCCTCTCTTGGTAGTGAGATCCTATATCTAGCCCTCTCTGGGTAGTGAGATCCTATGTCTAGCCCTCTCTTGGTAGTGAGATCCTATGTCTAGCCCTCTCTGGGTAGTGAGATCCTATGTCTAGCCCTCTCTTGGTAGTGAGATCCTATATCTAGCCCTCTCTGGGTAGTGAGATCCTATGTCTAGCCCTCTCTTGGTAGTGAGATCCTATGTCTAGCCCTCTCTGGGTAGTGAGATCCTATGTCTAGCCCTCTCTTGGTAGTGAGATCCTATGTCTAGCCCTCTCTTGGTAGTGAGATCCTATGTCTAGCCCTCTCTTGGTAGTGAGATCCTATGTCTAGCCCTCTCTTGGTAGTGAGATCCTATGTCTAGCCCTCTCTGGGTAGTGAGATCCTATGTCTAGCCCTCTCTGGGTAGTGAGATCCTATGTCTAGCCCTCTCTTGGTAGTGAGATCCTATGTCTAGCCCTCTCTGGGTAGTGAGATCCTATATCTAGCCCTCTCTGGGTAGTGAGATCCTATGTCTAGCCCTCTCTGGGTAGTGAGATCCTATATCTAGCCCTCTCTGGGTAGTGAGATCCTATGTCTAGCCCTCTCTGGGTAGTGAGATCCTATATCTAGCCCTCTCTGGGTAGTGAGATCCTATGTCTAGCCCTCTCTGGGTAGTGAGATCCTATGTCTAGCCCTCTCTGGGTAGTGAGATCCTATGTCTAGCCCTCTCTTGGTAGTGAGATCCTATATCTAGCCCTCTCTGGGTAGTGAGATCCTATGTCTAGCCCTCTCTTGGTAGTGAGATCCTATGTCTAGCCCTCTCTGGGTAGTGAGATCCTATGTCTAGCCCTCTCTTGGTAGTGAGATCCTATGTCTAGCCCTCTCTTGGTAGTGAGATCCTATGTCTAGCCCTCTCTTGGTAGTGAGATCCTATGTCTAGCCCTCTCTTGGTAGTGAGATCCTATGTCTAGCCCTCTCTGGGTAGTGAGATCCTATGTCTAGCCCTCTCTGGGTAGTGAGATCCTATGTCTAGCCCTCTCTTGGTAGTGAGATCCTATGTCTAGCCCTCTCTGGGTAGTGAGATCCTATATCTAGCCCTCTCTGGGTAGTGAGATCCTATGTCTAGCCCTCTCTGGGTAGTGAGATCCTATATCTAGCCCTCTCTGGGTAGTGAGATCCTATGTCTAGCCCTCTCTGGGTAGTGAGATCCTATATCTAGCCCTCTCTGGGTAGTGAGATCCTATGTCTAGCCCTCTCTGGGTAGTGAGATCCTATGTCTAGCCCTCTCTTGGTAGTGAGATCCTATGTCTAGCCCTCTCTTGGTAGTGAGATCCTATGTCTAGCCCTCTCTGGGTAGTGAGATCCTATATCTAGCCCTCTCTGGGTAGTGAGATCCTATGTCTAGCCCTCTCTGGGTAGTGAGATCCTATGTCTAGCCCTCTCTGGGTAGTGAGATCCTATATCTAGCCCTCTCTGGGTAGTGAGATCCTATGTCTAGCCCTCTCTGGGTAGTGAGATCCTATGTCTAGCCCTCTCTGGGTAGTGAGATCCTATATCTAGCCCTCTCTGGGTAGTGAGATCCTATGTCTAGCCCTCTCTGGGTAGTGAGATCCTATATCTAGCCCTCTCTGGGTAGTGAGATCCTATATCTAGCCCTCTCTGGGTAGTGAGATCCTATATCTAGCCCTCTCGGAAAATTGCGAAAAAAGAGGTCCCGTGTACAATCGCACCATCTTAAAGAACCATTGACAGTGGGTTAAAAATGACCGCTATCCGGGGAAAAAGTGTCAAACAAATCTACCCACTCATGCCGAAGATGGATGTGCCGGGCCGAAAGGCGCAGATATCGCGGCTGTGCTGTACACTAGCGACACAACGCATCTACGCCCATTTAACGGGTGAACGCGAAGAAGTAAAATGTTAATAGACTAAAGTGAACGTGAAAACGTAATATTTCTGCAGTGCATATGTTAACTATAGGGGGTAATTCACTATCACCGCGTGTCGTTGCAATGTCTGCTCAAGAAGGCTCAAAGTGCTGGATAATGAATGGGCTGAAAGCTGTCAACGACTCATAGTTGACTGTTGGCGTCAAGATCAGTGAACTAAAACTGACCAATTACCAAGTTCCACGCTTCCGTGATATACTTGGAAACTAAATACTTGGACTAACAAGCCAGGAGAGTTGGGATAGGGCTGTGAAGGCAATTTAGTATCCTTAAGTTCTGGGCTTTAGTCGGATATCGTTGGTCCAAAAGCGGTTTGTAGCTACTGGAAACAAGGACATTGCGTAACTTATTGCTACTTAGCGACCTTTTACGAGAACGAGAAAGATTTATAATTCTGAGGTAAACGCGGAAAAGGAATAATTTCGTCAACAACCGTTTCTACCTAATTACACAGGAAGATTTATCATTCTGAGGTAAACGCGGAAAAGGAATAATTTCGTCAACAACCGTTTCTACCTAATTACACAGGAAGATTTATCATTCTGAGGTAAACGCGGAAAAGGAATAATTTCGTCAACAACCGTTTCTACCTAATTACACAGGAAGATTTATCATTCTGAGGTAAACGCGGAAAAGGAATAATTTCGTCAACAACCGTTTCTACCTAATTACGCAGGAAGATTTATAATTCTGAGGTAAACGCGGAAAAGGAATAATTTCGTCAACAACCGTTTCTACCTAATTACACAGGAAGATTTATAATTCTGAGGTAAACGCGGAAAAGGAATAATTTCGTCAACAACCGTTTATACCTAATTACACAGGAAGATTTATAATTCTGAGGTAAACGCGGAAAAGGAATAATTTCGTCAACAACCGTTTATACCTAATTACACAGGAATATTTATAATTCTGAGGTAAACGCGGAAAAGGAATAATTTCGTCAACAACCGTTTATACCTAATTACACAGGAAGATTTGTAATTCTGAGGTAAACGCGGAAAAGGAATAATTTCGTCAACAACCGTTTCTACCTAATTACACAGGAAGATTTATAATTCTGAGGTAAACGCGGAAATGGAATAATTTCGTCAACAACCGCTTCTACCTAATTACACAGGAAGATTTATAATTCTGAGGTAAACGCGGAAAAGGAATAATTTCGTCAACAACCGTTTCTACCTAATTACACAGGAAGATTTATAATTCTGAGGTAAACGCGGAAATGGAATAATTTCGTCAACAACCGCTTCTACCTAATTACACAGAAAGATTTCATGAAATGGCGCGAGCTTCATAGTATTGCTTAATGTTAAATACTGAGGGATTATACACAAGACGACAATGATTAGGAGACTCCACACTGTTCTTGACATCTCAACATCTAATTCATATCATCACTGACTATGATGTCGTCTAAGTCTAGATGTTTAGATCGTCGTCTTGGTCTTGCAACTGATTATTATATCACAAACATGATTCATATAATGCTACACATTCTGAAGTCTATAAACAGTCATTGATTCTGAGATGCTCAATTAGATTTACCACCGTTGTTTACTTGAGGCATCTGACTTAATGGTTCGCCTCATAATTCTGCTGTCAGTTATAGCCGTGAGCGTCTGTCATATCTAGTTTCTCTGAATGTTCTTATGTTCTATCATATCAGCTTGACACTTACACAACTCAATTATCAATATCCATTAGGAATTCTATAGACAACTCTTCTCTGTTTTATAATAACTCCATGGTTCTGGAATTCACTGATAGCTTCTATATCTTTTTCTGACTCTATTACTATTCTAATGGTTCTACTAAATCTGCTGATAACTTTTACAACTTCCTATCTACACTCATCTGGCTTGAGGAAGGTTCCTAAATCAGTCTTATCCTTACATTTTCCTGGTATCTCCTACCCGCTTCGAAAAGGTAACTAAACAAGTCTTCAGAAAGCCTCTGCTTGGCTTATTTGTTGCCAGTTTCTTCTATTTCTTGGGCATTCTTGGTAACAGGCGTGGTCAGTCCTGGGAAGTCCGCCTTACAGTCCTAGGACTATCGTCTCACTTACTGATTGCTTGTCGCCTATCATTTAATGAGAAGTCTTGACAAACATCTGTCAATCACTCCTCTCAGTTGACTCCTTAAAACAAAGGTGCCCTTGATCTTTCCTGACTACCCAAATTCTCTGGTAGAAATCTTTTGTCCTCGTTCACTCTCACTGGCATCAGAAAACTCTTCATTCCATTACTGTTTAAATAATTGCAGTGCATGAATTCCAAGAGTGATAGTTGTATTCATTTACTCTTCCTCTACCTTGCCGATCACCTCCTTCAGTTTTCTGTTGTTATCAAGTGCTGATTTCTTGACCTACTACATCGGCCTAGGATGAAGGTCATAAACTCAGGTTAATCCCCTACCCTAACTCTAACAGCTATAATTCCTCTATGTCTATTCCCAAAATGTACACTCTTATTGCATACTTCATTATGGGTAACACCTAAAATATACGACTCAAGCTGTATCTTCTCATTTTATCTTTTTTTCCTATTCATAGTCTATGAATACTATTAGTCTATGAATACTATTAGTCTATGAATACTATTAGTCTATGAATACTATTAGTCTATGAATACTATTAGTCTATGAATACTATTACAATAGCACGCAAAATGAATAGCCGCAGTGTACTTGAGCAATACATGTCGAGTTACGTACACAGAACACTATTTGCCACATGCACACAAAAACACTACGGAAATGTTCGCCACGAATGGCCACACATTGCATTCACATTTTCATATAAATTATCGCATTACACAGACTCATGAAATAGCGATGTTGCATGATCATAAAGTTATGATACGCATGACCGAAGTACACACACATACAAACACAAATAATTGTATCACTTACACGCGAAACAAATCACAGTACGCACATTCACGACATATGGCCACATTACACATTAATCTCAAGAAATCGTCACAGTACACATTAATAGCAACAAATCGTCACAGTACACATTAATCACAACAAATTGTTACTTTACACACAATAATCGCAACATATTGTCACAGTACACATTAATAGCAACAAATCGTCACAGTACACATTAATCACAACAAATCGTTACTTTACACACAATAATCGCAACATATTGTCACAGTGCACACAATTACTAACATATCCTTGACCCTCATGTCTAATAAATAAAATGTGCAAAGTGGGAGAGGAGGTGGATGAAGATTGAGTAGAGAAAATTAAAATGTGAAACATAAACTGGAAAGTGGTTCCAGGAGACAGACATATCAAACACACACTCAAGATGCATACAATCTACCTCACAAACATACAAACGGCATATACGGTATCGTCATCATCAAGTACCGGGCCTACTGGCGTAGGTGATCATTTCTCTCCACAACTTTCGATCTCGCCAGCTATTTATCATTTCTGTTGTTGACCTTCTGCCAAGCCATTCTCTTAAGCTGTCTGTTATTTTTTTCTCTTTGCTTCCCTCTATCTCTTCGTCCCTCAATTTTTCCAGTTGATACAATATATTCCAGTTGTTCTCTTCTCATTACATGGCCAAAAAATGATGATTGTCTCTTCCTAACATTGGAAATTAGCTCTCTTTTTGCTTTGACCTCTCTCAGAACATCTTCATTACTTTTCTTAGCTGTCCATGGTACTCTCAACATTCTTCTGTAAAACCACATTTCTACAGACTCTAGTGATTTTCTTGTCTGTTATCCTCTTGTCCATGATTCGCATCCATATGTTAAGACTGGCTCTACATAACATTTAAGAACTCTTTCTTGTTTCTATTGTCAAAAATGGATTGCATAGTATTTTCCTCATTTTTTGGAAAGCTGCTTTTGTCTGAGCCATTCTACATCTCACCTCTTTTGTACATCTTCCGTCTGAGGTTAACAAAGTTCCCAAATATTTAAATTCATTTACCTGTTTTAATATTGTCCCACTTGTCTTTATTTTGCACTGAGGTGATGTCTTTTTCTTTGTTGTTACCATTCATTACCTCTGTCTTTTTGCTATTAAGGCTGAGTCCTTTATTTTTGCTCTCCCTCACTATAATGCCCAATATTTCCTGCAACTCACTTTCACTCTTAGCGATTAAGACTGTATCATCAGCCTACCTTAGATTATTTATATTATGACCTCCAATTGTTATTCCAGGCATATCCCTTATGGATCTTAAAATAATCTCATTATAAATATTAAACAAATCTGGTGACAGCACACAACATTGTCTAACACCCTGTTTTATTTGTTGAAACATTCCCAATTGGTTTCCAGTTCTTACGGCCGCTGTTTGTTGCCAGTACATGTTCTTTATTATTCTTAGATCTTTGCTGTCTACGTTTATGCTTTCTAAAATTGTGATTATTATATACGGTATACAGACATGTAAAAAAAAATTACAGCACAAAAAAATGTATATATATGTATATAAATGCCATCTATAAATAGTACTAGGAAATTTATCCGTATCCTTGAGGATCTATTACCGCGGCAACAACCAACAAGCTTGATGTAATGTGCAAGTAGTAATAGTAGGGACAGAACAGTTATTATTTTTGAGGTGGAAATGAGGCGAAATTTTAGACGGAAATTTGAAGCGTTAATTTGAGTCGTCATCATTAAGTGCCGTCTCCGCATCGAAGGTTGGCTACCATGGAGCGCCATTCAACTCCGTCTCTTGCTCTGATGGTGCAGATTGTCATAGGCTGATTTGTCCATCTTTTGATGTTACTCGTCCATGTTAGTCTTTATCTGCCTCTGCCTCTTTTACCTTGTATTTTCCCTTCCAATATTACTTTTAGTAGGCTGTTGTGACTGATAACATGCCCCACAAATTTCATTTGTCTTGTTTGAATTGTGCTTAGTATTTCCCTTTTCATTTTTAGTTGTTTTAAAACTTCATCGTTTGTTTTCTTTTCTTTCTATCCAATTCTACATATTCTTCTACAAATCTACATTTCAAAGGCTTCAATTTTCTGTTCTGTTTTCTGGTCTAATGTCCATTTTTCTGCACCATACAGGAATATTGAGAAGATGTAACATTTTGCTATTCTTAGTTTTAGCCCTGGTGTTATTTGTTTTGATGTTAGTATACATTTCATGGCATTAAATTTACTTTTTGCCATACCTATTCTTTTGTTTATTTCAGTTTTATATTTTCCATCACTGGTTATAGTATGTCCCAGGTAGTTGTAGCTCTGAACTGTCTCCATGTGTATTCCTTCAACGTTTATATTTATTTGTAGGTCTTGAGAATTTTCTTTTCATTATGATCATAGTTTTAGTCTTTTTGATATTCATATCTAATTAATATTTCTTGCTTGTCATGTTTATTTCATTAAGTAATTGTTGTAGATTTTAAAGATTTTCTGCAGTACAGTATCATCAGCATATCTTAGATTATTGATTATCTTTCCATTAATGTTTAAGCCTGGCATATCTGTAATGTTTTTAAAGATTTGCTTAGTGTATAGATTGAACAAGCTCAGTGATAGGATGTATCCCTGTCTTACTCTTTTTTTATATTAATGGGTGTAGAGTTATCTTTGTTATATTTTATTATTACTGTTTGCTCCCAGTATAAATTACACATTAGTTGTATGTCTGTGTCGTCAAGATTTATATCTTATAGGCAGTCTGTAAGTTGATTATGGTGTATTTTATGAAAAGTTTTGGTGTAGTCTATGAAGCAGGCATATATTGGTTTGTTTACTTCTATGGACTTTTCAATTAATGTCCTCATGCTGAATATGGCTTCTTTTGTCCCACTGTTTTTCCTGAATCCAAATTGCTACTCATCTAAATCAGTATTAATTTTATTCTAAATCCTTCCCTGTGTAACTTTTAGTAAAATTTGTGTTATCTGGCTCATTTGGCTTATTGTTGTAAAGTCACTGCATTCAACTGCACCATTCTTTTTAGGCAATGCAATGAAAGTTGTTTTTAGTTCATTTAGTATGTATCCTGTATGGTATATATCATAGCATATATCTGTGATCACTCAATGCCAAAATCTTCTAGTGCCTTTATCATCTCTATCTGTATATTGTCAACTCCTGCTGCTTTTCCCCTTTTCAATGTTTTTATAGCTTTTTCCACTTCAGATTTTAAGATTTTATAAAGATTATGTAAAGATTATGTAAAGAGTGTGATTATTCGGTATTGATCTCTGTGTTACGGTCGTTTCCTTCGTTGTCTGACCACAGATCTCCTTCAAGTTTGAGAAAGTTATGAATGGGTAGTCAAGGGCAGAATATTTGTTATTGTTCTTTGTTGTAAGGTGATCTCCCTTTTGTCTGACCAAAGCCTTCGTTCAGGGAATTGAGGCGATCCCCCCCCCCCCCCCCCCCTTCCCTTTCCCCAAGGTTTTTTAAAGAAAGACAGGGGAAAAAAAGGAATTGAGGCGGTCTCTCCGCCTCATAGGTTTTTGCCCTTGTTTATTTTCTTTCCTTAAAGGAAATACAGAGGGGAAACAAAAGTACTACAATAAAATACTAGTAACACATCAAGCATAGGTACCGAAAGTTAATCTCACTCACGCGTGCCGTCACGCAGTCTTGTCGCTAGTTCTATTAATTGCCTGACAGACATTGAGTTACTTATCGTTAACCATGAGAATTCAGCCCCATTTTCGAGTCGGATTTCGCTACGAGTAGTCACTAGAACAAAACAAGACGTAATGCAATTAAAAAAAAAACTAGTATTCAAGACGCCATAAACCTGTTATGGCATTCTTATTCTATTCAAGTATTCTGTAAATATATATATGTTAGCATTAATTAAATACAGATGGGTGTAAGTATTCGAGAGATTTCATACGAGTATGTTTGTTGTTGTTGTTGTTGTTGTTGTTGTTGTTGCGTTCGCCAGCTGTCAACTCTGACGAAGTCCCTAGAGACTAGGAACTGAATTTTACGTGTTAATCCATTTTTCCCTGGCAGCCGTGTGCACAGGGGTACCTCGCCGCACAGGCATATAACTCCGACTTCGGAGGTACTTATGTTTTTTTTCCGTCGATGAGTAACTGACGTTTCAGGCCGGGCCTCGCTGCTGAGATCAGGGGTGGTTGTCGCAGAGAGAAATCATAAATAAAAATCACAACCGGTGTAGCCGAGATTTGAACCCACAACCTCTCTGTCCCGAGGCCGGCATCTTGCCTCGAGACCAACCAGTCCCCCATGGACTTGGAATATGTGGAAACTGCAACAAGGAACACTTTTCATGCATAGCCTTCAATGGTTCCTGCCGCCTATCCATCATATACCAGAAGTTCACGTCCTCCCGAAAGTGATGATCGTCATATTTCTTTAATAAGTATACCATCATTTGACTTTAACGCATAGGAGTACAACTTAGAACCGAAATTAATCAAACATCGAATGCACTTTCTGCAGCGATCGAGAGAACGTGAACCAGATCCGCCATCTTAGAAACGGAAGTTGGTATTTTAATTCATACGAGTATGTTTAAGCAGATAAATTCTCTGTCTTATTTTTTTCCTCCTATGAGGGTTTACTCAGTGAGTGACGGTATTTTAATAACTGCGCATAGAAGTGATGACGGATGTCTTAGGTCGATATCTGCATGAATGTGACATGCATCGCTCACGTGTAAAATATTTCCTACTATAGAGGTACGTTTACTAAATAAGATAACAAGGGTTGTTCGTTTGTACTCTAATTTAAAATGACCAGGTGTTCGTTTAGTGTACGGAAGATACTGTGAAATCCATTTATGACAATAGAAACAAGAAAAGTGTTCTTACATGTTATGTAGAGCCATTCTTAACATATGGATGTGAATCATGGGCATTAGGTCAAGAGACAAGAAAATCACTGGAGGCTGTAGACAAGTGATTTAACAGAAGAATGTTGAGAATACCACGGATAGCTAAGAAGAGTAAGGAAAACGTTCTGAAAGAGGCCAAAGTAAAAATAGAGCTAATATCCACTATTAGGAAGAAACAATCATGATTTTTTGGCCATGAAATGAGAAGGGAACAGCTTGAATATGTTGTGGTAACTGGGAAAATTGAGGGACGAAGAGATAGAGGGAAGCAAAGAGAAAAAATATCAGACAGCTTAAGAGAATGGCTTGGCAGAAGGTCAACAACAGAAATGATAAATAACTGTCGAGAATGAAAGTTGTGGTGAGACATGATCACATACGCCAGCAGGCATGGTACTTGATGATGATGATGATGATAAGGAGGAGTAGGTGGAGTATTCATTCCTTTGGTAGCCAGGTGAAAGGAAGGAAGAAAAGAAAGAAAGAGAAAAAAATATATAGAGAAAAATATAGAGAAAGAAAGGAAGAGAAAAAGATAGACAGGGGGCATGTAGAAATATAGATTAGACAGATATATAGATTGCATTAACTACAGTGTAACTACTAACTTAAAAACACTTCACATTAGTGCTGTTCAAGACCGTTATTGGGATTCTTTCACGCAAGTTATTTCCACGTTACACATTAATGTAAACTACTTCGTCAGTCGCAGTTTTGTCTCTTTGGGGAAGTTGCTTCGTGTATTGTTCGTCGTAGACTGTTTACACTTGAGTAATCAGACATAAGTCTAAAGGTATCGAGATTATGAGTTTGGCGACATTGTGTCCTACGTCATCGTATTGGTTCCCTAAACCGGCCGTGCGCAAATCTTACGGTCTGCTGTTTGAT
This sequence comes from Megaustenia siamemsis, assembly GCA_032433765.1. NCBI lineage: Eukaryota > Metazoa > Mollusca > Gastropoda > Stylommatophora > Ariophantidae > Megaustenia > Megaustenia siamemsis. The sequence continues at coordinate 154,873,000 of JAVIAB010000051.1, read as the reverse complement.
GTGCCACGGGGATAATTTGACGACTGACTGTGTGTCTATATGTTCGGAATTGGAGTCATCAACGATGGCCTAACATCATCAAGTGCTACGATGATCATCATTTTCGGGAGGACGTGACTTACCGGTATATGGGGATAGGCGGCGGGAACAAATGGAGGCTACGCATGAAATGTGTTCCTTGTTGCAGTTTCCTCATATTACAAGTCGCATGTCTGTGTTAGTCACCTCTAGTGACTCGGGCAGATGGTGCTCGTAAACCTGGGAAGGCCGACCATCTAAGGGCAGAATCCCCCGACAGAAAAGATCAACTGCTGCCTTGCAGGAAGATTGGGGACAATCAAAGGCTAAGGAAAGCAAACCTGAAAAAATGCTGGCTGAAATCGGATGCACTGGGCCACTGGCGCAGAACACAGTGCAACGTATTAACGGGTGTTCAGTCAGAGTGGATCTGACAGACTCTAATTGTGATGTTCTGTCTGTGGGGGCGATCAACACACTTAGCCTGACAGCTGACTTCATATGAGAGTCTGGAATCCTTACTCTGATTGAGTCCTGAACGCAGAGAGAGAGAGAGAGAAAAACACAAAAATCACTAAAACGCCATCATGGTATATTTCTAGAACATCCGCTCTCTGGATGTAAGTCAACGGTTTAATTGTACAAGTTTTGTGTCGCGTGGTGGGTCTGGATAACCCTAGCTGTCTATCTCTCATCTCTTTCTTCTCTCATCTCTTTCTTCTCTCATCTCTTTCTTCTCTCATCTCTTTCTTCTCTCATCTCTTTCTTCTCTCATCTCTTTCCTCTCTCACTTTTCTTTACTCTCTTCTTTCCTCTCTTTATCTCTCTTCTCTCCTCTCTTTTTCTTATTTCTTCTTTCCTCTTTCTCTGTCTCCCTCTCTCTTCTCCTCTCTTTCTTCCTTCCTCTCTCTTTTCTACCTTTCTCCTCGCATGGGGATTTATTTTTATGCTGCATGATGGTGGCTTCGATATGACGATTACTTATTCATTCATTCTTACTATTCTGACAGACCTTTCTTGTTGCTTTATTTTACTATTATGTCTATCATTTCTTGTAGGTCATTTTTACATAAACATAGCCATAGTAGGCCAAAAAAAAAAACATCTTATGCAACAAATATATGTCAATAGAAGTGAGAAAGAGTGTTTAACGGAGATATATAGAGTCAATTTTGACCTCAGAAAGCCAATCATGGACAGTAGACAAACAAATGAAAAGACGATCAGAGACCACAGAGATGGGATTTCTTAGAAAAATTTTGAAAGTTCCCTGGACAGCTAAAAAAAACCAATGAATAAATTCTCAAAGAGGCCAACACAAAAAGGGAGCTCCTAAAAACATCAGAAAGAAACAATCAACATTTATTTTTCGAGCCCATCTTGAGAAGAGGAAAGCTGGAATACTTGGTTACATCTGGGTTGTCTCACTTGTTCTAGGCAGTTATTGTGTGTTGTGTTCAGGGTTGTCTCTACCTGTGCTAAGTGGGGTTGTGGGTTGTGTTCTGGGCTGTCTCTACCTTTGCTAAGTGGGGTTGTGGGTTGTGTTCTGGGTTGTCTCTACCTGTGCTAGATGGGGTTGTGTTCTGGGTTGTCTCTACCTCTGCTAGGTGGGGTTGTGGGTTGTGTTCTGGGTTGTCTCTACCTGTGCTAGGCGGGGTTGTGGGTTGTGTTCTGGGTTGTCTCTACCTGTGCTAGGTGGGGTTGTGGGTTGTTTTCTTGGGTGTCTCTACCTCTGATAGGTGGGATTGTGGGTTGTGTTCTGGGTTTTCTCTGCCTGTGCTAGGTAGGGTTGTGGGTTGTGTTCTTGGGTGTCTCTACCTCTGCTAGGTAGGATTGTGGGTTGTGTTCTTGGTTGTCTCTACCTCTGCTAGGTAGGATTATGGGTTGTGTTCTTGGTTGTCTCTACCTGTGCTAGGTGGGGTTGTGTTCTTGATTGTCTCTACCTGTGCCAGGTGGGGTTGTGTATTGTGTTCTGGGTTGTCTCTACCTGTGCTAGGTGGGGTTGTGTTCTTGGTTGTCTCTTCCTGTATTAGTTGGGGTTGTGTGTTGTGTTCTGGGCTGTCTCTACCTGAGATAGGTGGGGTTGTGGTCTGGGCTGTCTCTACCTGTGCTAGGTAGTGGTTGTGTTCTGGGCTGTCTCTATCTGTGCTAGGTAGTGGTTGTGTTCTGGGTTGTTTCTACCTGTACTAGGTAGTGGTTGTGTTCTGGGTTGTTTCTACCTTTGGTAGGTAGTGGTTGTGTTCTGTGTTGTCTCTATCTATGCTAGGTAGTGGTTGTGTTCTGGGTTGTTTCTACCTGTGCTATGTTGTGGTTGTGTTCTTTGCTGTTTCTACCTGTGCTAGGTAGTGGTTGTGTTCTGGGTTGTCTCTACCTGTGCTAGGTAGTGGTTGTGTTCTGGGTTGTCTCTTCCTGTGCTAGGTAGTGTTTTGTGTTACTTGGTTGTCTCTACCTTTGCTAGGTAGTGGTTGTACTCTGGGTTGTCTCTTCCTGTGCTAGGTAGTGGTTGTGTTCTGCGTTGTCACTTCCTGTGCTATGTAGTGGTTGTGTTCTGGGTTGTCTCTTCCTGTGCTAGGTAGTGGTTGAGTTCTGGGTTGTGTCTTCCTGTGCTAGTTAGTGGTTGTATTGTGGGTTGTCTTTTCCTGTGTTAGGTAGTGGTTGTGTTCTGGGTTGTCTCTACCTGTGCTAAGTAGTGGTTGTGGGTTACTTTATGGGCTGTCTCTACCTGTGCTAGGTGGGGTTGTGGGTTGTGTTCTGGGTTGTCTCTACCTGTGCTAGGTGGGGTTTTGGGTTGTGTTCTTGGGTGTCTCTACCTCTGCTAGGTGGGATTGTGGGTTGTGTTCTTGTTTGTCTCTACCTGTGCTAGGTGGGGTTGTGTTCTTGGTTGTCTCTACCTGTGCCAGGTGGGGTTGTGTATTGTGTTCTGGGTTGTCTCTACTTGTGATAGGTGTGGGGTGTGTGTCTCTGGTTGTCTCATCCTGTACTAGGTGGGGTTGTGTGTTGTGTTCTGGGCTGTCTCTACCTGTGATAGGTGGGGTTGTGGTCTGGGCTGTCTCTACCTGTGCTAGGTAGTGGTTTTGTTGTGGGTTGTCTCTATCTGTGCTAGGTAGTGGTTGTGTTCTGGGTTGTTTCTACCTGTGCTAGGTAGTGGTTGTGTTCTGGGTTGTCCATACCCCGTGCTAAGTATTGGTGGTGATCGGTTGTCCTATCCATGAAGTCTGATGCAACGCGCTGAAAGGCGCAGATATAACATGTAAACTTCAACACAAGTCATATGCACACTCTTTCTTTCTCTATATCTCTTTCATTCTGTCTTTGTTTATATATCTTTCTCTAACTACCAATTTCTCTCTTTCTTTATTTCGTTATCTAACTGCCCATCCGTCCGCATCCTTCATACCAATTTTGGGGCCAAAAGACACAAATATCACATTTCTATTGCAAACAACATAACGTATCTATGTCGCTTAACGTTCTTTGAAAGGTGAGTAATGATGAGGGAATATTTAATAACATCTGCCTGGAGCAACAATCGGAGTAAAATAAAGAGCCCCGTCACGCCAAGTGACGTATAGGGAATATGGTGTTAGTGACCATAATTTTAACAGACCTTCGGCACATAATTTTTGGAGTAATGTGGTCAGTAATACGCCTGTGCCGCTTTACTTTCCCAGAAAAAATCCAGTACCTATTTAAGTCTGGGTGAACCCGGAAGTTGTCGATGAGGATCAAAACGACCTCTTAACCTTTGTAGTCCAGTTCACTAACCACTGAGCTCTCGTGGCTCACAGTAATAATCGGAGGTCATAATATAAATAATATAAGGTATAACAGTCTATATCGCTAAGAGGGGAAAATAAAAATAAAAAAGTACCCCAGTCACGCCAAGTGGCGTATAGGGAATATGGTGTTAGTGACCATAAATTTTACAGACCTTCAGCACATGATTTTTGGGGGAATGTGGTCGGTATTACGCCCGTGCCGCTTCACTTTCCCAGAAAAAAATCAGGTACCCATTTAAGGCTGGGTGAACCCGAAAGCCGTCGGTTGGGATCGAACCCTACCCCTTGTCTTGTGTAGTCCAGTTCACTAACCACTGAGCTATCACGGCTCCCAAGAGGGAAAATGAGTTTCAGGAAATGTTGGACATTATAGTGACGGAAAGCAACAATAAAAGACTCAGCCTTAATAGGAAAAAGACAGAAGTAATGGTAGCAACAAAGAAAAAGACATCACCTCAAGGCACAATAAAGACAGGTGGAACACTATTAAAACAGGTAAATGAATTTAAGTATCTGGGAATATTGTTAATCTGAGATGGTAGATGTACAAGAGAGGTGAGAAGCAGAATGTCTCAAGCAAAAACAGCTTTCCAAAAAAAATGAGGAAGAAGATACTGTGCAATCCATTTATGACAATAGAAACAAGGAAAAGAGTTCTTAAATGTATTGTAGACCCAGTCTTAACATAAGGATGTGAACCATGGACAATAGGTCAAGGGACAAGAAAATCATTGGAGGTTGTAGAAAAGTGATTTAACAGAAGAATGTTGAGAATACCACGGTCAGCTAAGAATAGTAATGAAAACTTAAAGAGGCCAAAGCAAAACTAGAGCTAATATCCACTATTAGGAAAAAATAATTATAATTTGTTGTGGCCATGTAATGAGAAATGATCAGCTTGAATATGTTGTTGAAATAACTGGGAAAATTGAGGGACGAAGATATAGTGGGAAGCAAAGAGAAAGGATACCAGACACCTTAAGAGAATGGCTTGGCGGAAGGTAAACAGCATAAATGATAAATGACTGTCGAGATCGGAAGTTGTGGAGAGACATGATTACATTGCCAGCAGGCATGGTACTTGATGATGATGATGATGATGATGATGATGATGATGATGAGGAGGAGGAGGAGTATTCATTCCTTTTGTAGCCAGGAGAACGGAAGGAAGGAAAGAAAGAAAGAAAGAGAAAAAAATATATAGAGATAAAAAGGCAGAGAGAAAGATAGACAGGGGACATGTAGAAATATAGATTAGACAGATATATAGATTAGACAGATATATAGATTAGACAGATATATAGATTAGACATATATATAGATTGCATTAACTACAGTGTAACTACTAACTTAAAAACACAAAAATTACTGAAACGCCATCATGGTGTATTTCTAGAACATCCGCTCTCTGGATGTAAGTCAACGGTTTAATTGTACAAGTTTTGTGTCGCGTGGTGGATCTGGATATCTCTAGCTGTCTGTCTATCTCTCTCTCTCTCTTTTTCTCTCTCTCATATTTTCCCTCTCTCACTTTTCTTTTTCTCTCTTCTCTCCTCTCTTTATCTCTCATCTTTCCTCTCTTTTTCTCCTGTCCTCTTTATTCTCTCCCCTCTTCTATCTCTCTCTCTCTCTCTCTTTTCTCAGCTCTTTCTTCCTTCCTCTCTCTCTTCTATCTTTCTCCTCGCTAGGGTGGTTATTATTGTTTAACAAAAATATATTAACAAATAAATATTCCTGACAAATAAAATACAAAGTAAATGATGAAATAACAATATGAGCTTTTAGTGAGATAACTACACTTGAGTTATCACATGCATGCACTAAATGTGAAGTGTTGCTGAAAACACAGAACAAACAAGTGAGCTTCTGCTAACAAAACAAAGCAAACATTAATTCCTGAATTACAACAAGAAAATCATGAAAACAACAACAACAACCCAGAACACAACCACAACCTAGCACAGATAGAGACAACCCAAAATACAACCACTACCTAGCACAGATAGAGAGAACCCAGAATACAACCACTACCTAGCACAGATAGAGACAACCCAAAATACAACCACTACCTAGCACAGATAGAGACAACCCAGAATACAACCACTACCTAGCACAGATAGAGACAACCCAGAATACAACCACTACCTAGCACAGATAGAGACAACCCAAAATACAACCACTACCTAGCACAGATAGAGAGAACCCAGAATACAACCACTACCTAGCACAGGTAGAGACACCCCAGAACACAACCCACAACCCCACCTATCACAGGAAGAGACAGCCCAGAACACAATCCACAATCCCACATAGCACAGGTAGAGACAACCCAGAACACAACCCACAACCTCACCTAGCACAGGTAGAGACAGCCCAGAACACAACCCACAACCCCACCTAGCACAGGGAGAGACAACTCAGAACACAACCCACAACCCCACCTAGCACATGTAGAGACAACCCAGAACACAACTCACAACCCCACCTAGTACAGGTAGAGATAGCCCAGAACACAACCCACAACCCCACCTATCACAGGTAGAGACAACCCAGAACATGATGATCATTTTATTAAAACTACCATCGCTATAATTCTTTCTTTGTCTTCCCCCTTTCATATTTTTCTCTAGCGTGTTCCTCTGCTTCTTTTTTCATCTTTTCTTTTTATCTTTATCTTCGCACTTTCGTCATCTCCCCCGTTTTATTTTTCTCTTCGCTTTTTTCCTTCATATTAAAAAAAAAACCCAATTCTTTATTCTTCCTTCTCGGTTACCTTCCCTCTTTGCCTCCCTCTTCCCTTTCTCTTTTAGTCGGTATTTGCAGTCACACAGTCTCATCTCTCAAACCATCTATCACAGCTTGAACACTATTTGAACAACTACAAACCCAAACACATCCACTCCCAATTTGTTGACTAATAAATCTATACTTCTATCCTCACTACACGTCATCTTCTTCCCGTTACATCGTCTCCTATTTCCTCCAGTCTGAACTCTACTTCATCTTCATGAGCCCAGCGGGTATTTCGTTCGATAGCAGTACTTTAGTTATACTCCAAGTAATTCTCTTCCATCTATATTATATTTCAATATTATCATATTATGTATCCCGTCTGCAGTATATTTTAACAATCAGTATTGTGTATGCTATTTATATCACACCTACAGAGAATGTTTTCGTTTTGATGTAGACATTATCACCATCCTTCCCTACGTGATGTAGTTTGCTCCCAGTTTGAGTGCACAGTCTCATATATTCTTCATCTGAGTTGATATCGACTTTTTGCTTGTTCGAAGTTGCTGTATCTTGTCTCCCCTGGAGGTGATTAGTCTGAATCATTTCTTGGCCCAGTTCTGTGAACTTGTCATTTCTTTCGTGGACGTCACATTTAATTATAGCTTACACTGTTGTGATTTACAAATGTCTGCCAGAACTGTGATGTTGCTAACAGGAACCCGATATTGGTGGACTCAACTTTGCTGTAAATTTTTCTCGATATATTTTGTTGTGTTTGTGCGTACATGGTGGTGTGTATTTTAAAAGATACATTACTTTGTCTACTAAAGCTGGTCACAGCTGTTTGTTTCCATTTCAAAGTGGCTTTTTTGTTCTAATCTAAATTATCCGCATTTATGGATGATGATATTCTAAATCTAGTACATTGCACTCATTCTTAAAATTGATATTCTATGGAAGTGGTTTCAATTGGTGACACCACACAGAAAATATAACATTTTTAGACCAAATCAAAATTTGTGTTTCAATGATATTCAAGTAATTAATGCCCCTAACAAAAAGTTCAAAGATTGGCAAATCTTAGAGTTTCGAGAGATGCAATATTCATTTTTTTTTAACCACAAGTTTTTAAATTTTAAGATACAGTTTCTTCTAATCATTTTGAATGTTTCATAGAAGAATCATGTGTATTTTATCTTCATGGACACGCAAAAATTGACTAAATCAACTAAAATTTCAATGACAACTAACTGTGTGGTAAATCTGTTGAATTGTATCACTATTTATTAATGTGCATAAACTAATCCTCAGATAATTACTACTAATTACTCAGATATAATCATCATCATCATGTTCTCCTCTTACCAATCATTGCCCATATAGCAGAGATTATTACTATCCATGTTGTATCGTAAGTTCTTGCATGTCATGTGTATACTTGAAACCATAACTGACCACTTTATATAGGCTTCTCCCGTGAATAATTCAAGTCTTTCTCTACATCGCTTACCACCTAGTGATCAATTGAGTGTCTGGAGGAGGATTATGTTTTGATTAATTCCAAAGGCATCACATTTTCCATATGATGATTGATACCTATTTTTGTTTGGTTTCGCCATACATAACTTCACTTCGCCATACATAACTTCACTTCGCCATACATAACTTCAATTCGTCATACATATCTTCATTTCGTTGTGCATAATGTTATTTCGTCATACATATCTTCATTTCGTTGTGCATAATGTCATTTCTTCATACAAAACTTCATTTCGTTGTGCATAATGTCATTTCTTCATACAAAACTTCATTTCGTTGTGCCTAATGTCATTTCTTCATACAAAACTTCATTTCGTTGTGCTTAATGTCATTTCTTCATACAAAACTTCATTTCGTTGTGCTTAATGTCATTTCTTCATACAAAACTTCATTTCGTTGTGCATAATGTCATTTCTTCATACAAAACTTCATTTCGTTGTGCCTAATGTCATTTCTTCATACAAAACTTCATTTCGTTGTGCTTAATGTCATTTCTTCATACAAAACTTCATTTCGTTGTGCATAATGTCATTTCGTCATGGACTTCACTTCGTCATTGATAACTTCATTTCGTCATGGATGACTTAATATGATAATTCATAATTTCATTTCGTCATGCATAACTTCATTTCATCATACTGGACTTCATTTCCTCATACATAACTGCATTTTGTTGTTCATAACTTCATTTAATGTACACAACTTCATTTCGTAACGCACAATTTCATTTCCTCATGCATAACTTCATTTCGTCGTGCATAACTTCATTTCATGATGCACAACTTCTTTTCCTCATGTATAACTTCATTTCCTCATGTATAACTTCATTTCCTCATGCACAACTTCATTTCCTCATGTATAACTTCATTTCCTCATGTATAACTTCATTTCCTCATGTATAACTTCATTTCCTCATGTATAACTTCATTTCCTCATGCACAACTTCATTTCCTCATGTATAACTTCATTTCCTCATGTATAACTTCATTTCCTCATGTATAACTTCATTTCCTCATGTATAACTTCATTTCCTCATGTATAACTTCATTTCCTCATGCACAACTTCATTTCCTCATGTATAACTTCATTTCCTCATGTATAACTTCATTTCCTCATGTATAACTTCATTTCCTCATGTATAACTTCATTTCCTCATGTATAACTTCATTTCCTCATGTATAACTTCATTTCCTCATGCATAACCTTATTTCCTCATGCACAACTTCATTTCCTCATGCACAACTTCATTTCCTCATGTATAACTTCATTTCCTCATGTATAACTTCATTTCCTCATGTATAACTTCATTTCCTCATGTATAACTTCATTTCCTCATGCATAACCTTATTTGGTCTTAAACTTGTTGCTCCAGAGATTTAACAATTCTTGTAGCAAGTTGTCTTCGAAGGCCTCTAAGTTTCTTTAACAATTTCTCGATGAACATTCCATCAGCTCTCGCATCCTCACTGTTTTACGCACAAATTGTCCAGCGTGAGTCTATTTCTCGACTTCCAGGTATTCGTTACTCATAAAATGTTTGTGAAATTACAGCCAGGCCAAGTGGCGCTTAGGGAATATGGTGCTAACGACCATCATTTTTATAGACCTCCGGCACATGATTTTTGGGGTAATGTGGTCGGTATTTACTTTCCCAGAAAAAAATCCGGTACCAATTTAAGGCTGGGTGAACCAGGAAGCCGTCAGTCAGGATCGAACCCGATCTCTAGTCCTTTGTAGTCCAGAGGTCGTAATTGTTTTTCTTATTTCCAATATTGTGAAACATCTATCTTTGAAACTAAACTAGCCCAGTATATAACTTTGTAATGACACTATTTGTTATTTTATACAGCGGAATGATTTAATTACAATTAACATAATATACTAAAAAGTATATTATGTTAATTGTAATTCAATGTGGGTGCATTCTATGTCAGTCATATCTCATATCTTTATGTGTATGTTTATGTTAGTCATGTGTCATATATCTTGATGTATGTCAGTGTTAGTCATGCCTCGTATCGCTATGTGCATGTCTGTGCTTGTCACTTCTCATATCTTTGTGTGTGCATGTCTGTGTTAGTCACCTCTAGTGACTCGGGCAGATGGTGCTCGTAAACCTGGGAGGGCCGACCATCTAAGGGCAGAATCCCCCTACAGAAAAGATCACCTGCTGCCTTGCAGGAAGATTGGGGACAATCAAAGGCTAGGGAAAGCAAACCTGAATAAAATGCTGGCTGAAATCGGATGCACTGGGCCACTGGCGCAGAACACAGTGCAACGTTTTTAACGGGTGTTCAATCAGAGTGGATCTGGCAGACTCTAATTGTGATGTTCTGTTTGTAACACACCTAACCTGACAGCTGAGTTCATGTGAGGAGCTTGAATCCTACTCTGATTGGGTCCTGATCGCAGAGAGAGAGAGAGATACTAAAAAGTTAAGGCTCGATTTTTTAGATATGAATTAATGACCTTAACTGTCCTAGTCAGTTATGAAAAGTAGCACCAACAAGCCGTACCGGAAGTTTGGAGAATCTGTCAGCAAATGAGAAATAAAATAAAGACGACGGAGATGTGGATAGTTAGAGTAAAGATAATTTGGCATTGAAGAACAATGCTCACACATAATGGGCAGTGAGGGATACAAGTAAAGATGTTCACGAGATGACAAAATACTTTGCTTTGGATAATCATCATAATTGAGATGAAAGAAGTGTGATAATTTGAGATGATAAAACTGTATCAACCTGCACCATCAAAGCAAGAGACGGAGCGGAATGCGCTTCATGGCAGCCAACCTTCGATGCGGAGACGGCTCTCACTGATGATTATGAAAACTGTATAAGTTCAAGGTTCACGTTGATCAAGTATATAAGTTCAAGGTTCACGTTGATCAAGTATATAAGTTCAAGGTTCACGTTGATCAAGTATATAAGTTCAAGGTTCACGTTGATCAAGTATATAAGTTCAAGGTTCACGTTGGTCAAGTATATAAGTTCAAGGTTCACGTTGGTCAAGTATATAAGTTCAAGGTTCACGTTGGTCAAGTATATAAGTTCAAGGTTCACGTTGATCAAATATATAAGTTCAAGGTTCACGTTGATCAAGTATATAAGTTCAAGGTTCACGTTGGTCAAGTATATAAGTTCAAGGTTCACGTTGATCAAATATATAAGTTCAAGGTTCACGTTGATCAAGTATATAAGTTCAAGGATCACGTTGATCAAGTATATAAGTTCAAGGTTCACGTTGATCAAATATATAAGTTCACTATAAGTGAAAAGACGATAGAACATCAAGAGGAATAAATGTTGCATTTATAGACCATTCGATAGAGTAAATAGGGAAATACTGTGGGAAATCATGGGGAAATAGAGAGTTAAAGGGCCACTGTTAGACATTGTTCTTGGTATAGTAATTGTGAAGGTTCGGTTAGAACAAATTTTGGTCTATCAAAATGGTTTCAAGTAATGAAGTCAGAAGGGATATGATTTATCTCCCTTACTGTTCAAACAAATAAATAAAAAGACAATTAGAGGCCACAGAGATGGGATTTCTCAGAAGAATGTTGACAGTTTCCTGGACAGCTAAAATAACCAACGAGGAAATTCTCAAAGAGGCCAACACAAAAAGGGAGATCCTAAGAAACATCAGAAAGAAGCAATTTTGGGGGATTTCATGAGAAGAGGAAAGTTGGAATACTTGGTTATAACTGGCAAAATACGGGAAAAGAGAGATCACGGACGATAAAGAGAGAAAATACTAGATAGCTTGGTGACATGACATGGAAAACAGTCAACAACAGAACTGATACGATGCACGGTAGAAATAAGATTATGGAAGGACATTATCGGCTACGCCAATGGATATGGCACATGATGATGAATTGTTCATTATATACATGGAGTATATCACTAAAATAGATGTAACTCCTGCGACAGAAAACATACATGATGAAATAAATGAGCTGCTCAGCGCTGATGATTAATGCCTGATATACAAAACTGAAGAATATCTATAATCACATATACATTCGCTGCAAAGAAACTGTTAACAGCACGATATGAAGATAAACGTAGACAAAACAGAAATCATGAACATAAGTAGAACACCAAGAAACATGAACATCTCAATAGACAATTACAAACTAAAGCAAGTACAAGAATTTAAATATCTGGGTAGCGTTTTTACAGTGGATGGAAGTCGTAACAGAGATTGAAGCAAGAATTCAAAGTGCTAACAAAATTACAGAGGATGAAAGTCGTAACAGAAAGATTGAAGCAAGAATTCAAAGTGTTAACACAATTACAGAGGATGGAAGTCGTAACAGAGAGATTGAAGCAAGAATTCAAAGTGCTAACAAAATTACAGAGGATGGAAGTCGTAACAGGGAGATTGAAGCAAGAATTCAAAGTGCTAACAAAATTACAGAGGATGAAAGTCGTAACAGGGAGATTGAAGCAAGAATTCAAAGTGCTAACAAAATTACAGAGGATGAAAGTCGTAACAGGGAGATTGAAGCAAGAATTCAAAGTGCTAACAAAATTACAGAGGATGAAAGTCGTAACAGGGAGATTGAAGCAAGAATTCAAAGTGCTAACAAAATTACAGAGGATGAAAGTCGTAACAGAGAGATTGAAGCAAGAATTCAAAGTGCTAACAAAATTACAGAGGATGAAAGTCGTAACAGGGAGATTGAAGCAAGAATTCAAAGTGTTAACAAAATTACAGAGGATGAAAGTCGTAACAGGGAGATTGAAGCAAGAATTCAAAGTGCTAACAAAATTACAGAGGATGAAAGTCGTAACAGGGAGATTGAAGCAAGAATTCAAAGTGCTAACAAAATTACAGAGGATGAAAGTCGTAACAGGGAGATTGAAGCAAGAATTCAAAGTGCTAACAAAATTACAGAGGATGAAAGTCGTAACAGGGAGATTGAAGCAAGAATTCAAAGTGCTAACAAAATTACAGAGGATGAAAGTCGTAACAGGGAGATTGAAGCAAGAATTCAAAGTGCTAACAAAATTACAGAGGATGAAAGTCGTAACAGAGAGATTGAAGCAAGAATTCAAAGTGCTAATAAAATTACAGAGGATGAAAGTCGTAACAGAGAGATTGAAGCAAGAATTCAAAGTGCTAACAAAATTACAGAGGATTAAAGTCGTAACAGAGAGATTGAAGCAAGAATTCAAAGTGCTAACAAAGTTACAGAGGATGAAAGCCGTAACAGAGAGATTGAAGCAAGAATTCAAAGTGCTAACAAAATTACAGAGGATGAAAGTCGTAACAGGGAGATTGAAGCAAGAATTCAAAGTGCTAACAAAATTACAGAGGATGAAAGTCGCAACAGGGAGATTGAAGCAAGAATTCAAAGTACTAACAAAATTACAGAGGATGAAAGTCGTAAGAGGGAGATTGAAGCAAGAATTCAAAGTGCTAACAAAATTACAGAGGATGAAAGTCGTAACAGAGAGATTGAAGCAAGAATTCAAAGTGCTAACAAAATTACAGAGGATGAAAGTCGTAAGAGGGAGATTGAAGCAAGAATTCAAAGTGCTAACAATTTGTTACAGACCAAATGTCGCCAGTTTTAAAGCATCCTGCGGTCTCAATGGAAACAAAGAACTTGATCAACTCTATCTTTATATTCCAACACTTTGCTATTAATGTCAAACATGGACTCTGACTAAAGATCAAGACAGAGAACTGACAACATGTAAGAAGAGATGCCTCAGAAAAGCTGCGAACAAAACACAAAGAGATCATGTAAAGAACAATGAAACCAGAAACACTGTTGGAATTATACCAGTAATCAAATACATAGAGAGACAAAGATTAAAGTGATTTGAACATTGAATGTGCATGAAACCCTCAGCTCCGGCATCAAGAACTGATAACAACAAAATGGAACAACAAAGATATAGAGGTAGATCAAGAAGGAGAAGGATTGAGAGAATTGACGACATAATAAAACAATACCAAATCTATATGTACCAAGCCACAGAAAGTGCCCTTGATAGAAAACACATCAATGACTTAAGCTTGCGATGCCTATCGGCAAAAAGCAGAACATGATAAACGAAGAAGAAAAGATAATAGAACTACACTACTATGAGCTGATGACTACAAATGACAAGGGGTAGGGTTCGATCCCAACAGAAGGTTTCCGGGTTCACCCAGCCTTAAATGGGTACCGGATTTTTTTCTGGGAAAGTAAAGCGGCACGGGCGTAATACCGACCACATTACCCCAAAAATCATGTGCTGAAGGTCTGTAAAATTTATGATCACTAACACCATATTCCCTATACGCCACTTGGCGTGACGGGGGTACTTTACTTTTTTTTTTTTTTTTTACTATGAGCTGATAATATTTGGAGATGATAAAATTACATTACTATGAGCTGATAATATTTGGAGATGATAAAATTACATTACTATGAGATGATAATATTTGGAGATGATAAAATTACATTACTATGAGCTGATAATATTTGGAGATGATAAAATTACATTACTTTGAGCTGATAATATTTGGAGATGATAAAATTACATTACTATGAGCTGATAATATTTGGAGATGATAAAATTACATTACTATGAGCTGATAATATTTGGAGATGATAAAATTACATTACTATGAGATGAAGTAGCTATAGTTTAGATAACAGAACGGTCATAGTATAAGATGATAGAATTACTAATATGAGGTGACAGCTACCGTACTGTTGATGAGAGAAACACGTTACTATGATATGAGATATATTTTCTAATATGAGGTAAGAGAACTATTCTGCTATAAGATAAGATAAATTATCTTTTCTAATATGAGGTAAGAGAACTATTCTGCTATAAGATGAGATAAATTATCTTTTTTCTTTTTTTCTAATATGAGGTAACAATTGTGCGATGAGATTACAAATTAAAAGCAAGGGATGAACTCATTGTAAATGTTATGTTAAAATTTATCAGCAGAACAACAAAAAAAAAAGTTATTTTGGAAGGTAATCTATCTTTGTGGGCAACCTGAAAAGCGGACATTAGGCTACCACATCTGTTGTTTTCATTGTTTAGTTTAAGAACAAATTGCTATAGGAAATAATACAACGATCATCCTTATAAAAATAACAATAGAACCGCGACGTTTGATGATGATACAACGATCATCCTTACAAAAATAACAATAGAACCGCGACGTTTGATGATGATACAACGATCATCCTTACAAAAATAACAATAGAACCGCGACGTTTGATGATCACTCCCTTCACTTTGCATGTTGTTGATGCTCTGAGTGACGTGTTTGAACATCGCGTCCCCCACGGACAGTAAGTTCATGAACGAGTCTTTCACCCCTCCCTCACCTTTTTCACCCTTAATTATATCAGAAAGGAAAATAAATAATTGACCTCCAAATTTGCCTTTTATCTAGATAGAGACAGGAATAAATGTAGTCCCTGACAATGTATGTTATTGATGTATAGGCAGACCACATCGCTCGAGGTAACACGATATTTAGTGTTATGGTTTAATATGATCACATCGCTAAAAAGGTCATCAGAATAAAAACGTAGAAAAAGCCACGTTCTCTATCCCATAGAAATAGCTGTCCGTGCATTCGTTGTGGCGATAAGTCAGAAGTAATGCAAGTTAAACAACGTGAGTGTTAGAAACGACGTGGGGAAATGTCAATCTTGAGAATGTCGTGCAGTAGTGAGACTTGTGGCTATTGGAGGCTGTGCTTACATAGATCAGTCAGCAAACTTACCAGCTTGTTTCTCTTCATCCCAGGTTAAACACGACTAAGCTGAGCACACTTCGGGAATTAGGCCCTCGAGCGGGCTTCGTGATGGCCATAGACTGACATTGAGAAAAAGAGCTGCTTTCTGGTCTCATTTGTTTCACGTTGGATGTTCGTTGGCACCTGTTGGACCTGGGCTTGGACTTCTAACTGGCTATCACCAACGGTTGCATTCTGGAGACTGTCGACCAGGTAAAGCTCATACACATTTTACTGTTTCGAACTAATACGTTTTGCAAAACTCGTACTACTATTTGTTAGACAAGATAGGAAAAGCTGCTCATGTTGTACTTCCATATTTGTATCTTGTTACTAGTCTAGAGAGGCAGCTGTGGTTTATCAGAAGAATATTACAAACTCCGTGGATAGCAAACGTTTCAAATGAAGAATGTTTAAAACATGCCGGAGAAACGAGAAATATCATCAGAGTCAAACGGAAGAGGCAATCTACATTTTTAGGTCATGTCATGTGAAAAGAAGGCGTTGGGAATATTATAATAACAGGCAGAATGAATGGAAAGAAGAGGAGAGGAAAACCAAGAGAAAAAAATATTGAACAGCGTATCCAAATGGCATAATAAACGGTCACCGACTGAAATTATGACATGCATGAAGGACCGAGTGATGTAGAGAGAAGTGATCGCCTGACCCAACTGGCATGGCACCTGATGATGTTGATTGCTAGTCTAGCAGTTTGCTCTTGTCAGGCGTTCGCTGTGAAGTTGTTCATTGTTGATCAGTTGTCTGTGAAGTTGTTCATTGTGGATCAGTTGTCTGTGAAGTTGTTCATTGTGGATCAGTTGTCTGTGAAGTTGTTCATTGTGGATCAGTTGTCTGTGAAGTTGTTCATTGTGGATCAGTTGTCTGTGAAGTTGTTCATTGTGGATCAGTTGTCTGTGACGTTGTTCATTGTGGATCAGTTGTCTGTGAAGTTGTTCATTGTGGATCAGTTGTCTGTGAAGTTGTTCATTGTGGATCAGTTGTCTGTGACGTTGTTCATTGTGGATCAGCTGTCTGTGAAGTTGTTCATTGTGGAACTGTTGTCTGTGAAGTTGTTCATTGTGGATCAGTTGTCTGTGAAGTTGTTCATTGTGGAACTGTTGTCTGTGAAGTTGTTCATTGTGGAACTGTTGTCTGTGAAGTTGTTCATTGTGGATCAGTTGTCTGTGAAGTTGTTCATTGTTGATCAGTTGTCTGTGAAGTTGTTCATTGTTGATCAGTTGTCTGTGAAGTTGTTCATTGTGGATCAGCTGTCTGTGAAGTTGTTCATTGTTGATCAGTTGTCTGTGAAGTTGTTCATTGTTGATCAGTTGTCATGAAGATCCCTGGAGAAGTGTTCCCTTCGTTCCCTGTTAAAACCAGTCATAGTCACGGATCTGAACTATTGGGAGATGCTTGGTGGTTTATCATCATCATCATGTGCCGTACCGGATGGCGTTGGCGATCATGTCCTACCACAATCTTCTATCCACAGTGCATCGTATGAGTTCTGTTGTTGAATGTTTTCCATGCCATGACACCAAGCTATCCAGTATTTTCTCTCTATGTCGTCCACTATCTCTCTTTCCTTTTATTTTGCCAGTTATAACCAAGTATTCCAACTTTCCTCTTCTCATGATGTGCCCAAAAATGTTAATTGTTTCTTTCTGGTGTCTTTTTTAAGAGCTCCCTTTTTGTGTTGGCCTCTTCGAGAACTTTCTCCTTGGTCTTTTTAGCTGTCCATGGAACTTCCAACATTCTTCTGAGAAATCCCTTCTCTGTGGCCTCTAATCGTTTTTTCCTTTGTTTGTCTATTGTCCATGATTCGCTTCCATAGGTCAGAAATGGTTCTATATAGCATCGACGAACGCTCTTTCTCATTTCTATTGACAAAGATTTGTTGCATAAGACATTTTTCATTTTCTTAAATGCTATTTTGGCCTGAGCTATTCTGCTTTTTATTTCTATGTTGCAACTTCCATCTGATGTTATCACTGTGCCCAAGTATTTCAAACGTTGCACTTGTTTCAGATTTGTCTCGTTTATTTTTATGCTGCATGATGGTGATGATTGTTTCTTCGATATAATCATTACTTCTGTTTTCTTACTATTCAGACTGAGACCTTTCTTGTTGCTTTCTTCTACTATTATGTCTATCATTTCTTGTAGTTCGTTCTCTGTCTCTGCTATTAAGACTGTGTCATCCGCATATCGTAAATTACTTATGTTGTAACTGTTGACTTCAATTCCTTTTTTGTCTGCTATTAATCTCATAATATGTTCGTTGTAAAGTGAAAACAAATCCGGTGACAGAACACAGCCTTGTCTGACTCCCTGGGTGGTCTTATAGTTGTTTTTAGTTAGTATTTTACCAGAAATATGCCGATTGTTTCCCTGAGTTCTTTGATAACCTTCTGTCTTATCCAGCGTCATCAGCGACTGGACTTCGGTGTATCTAATTGTGGCCTCAGCTGCCCTATTGACTTTACTGTTTTTTAGCAGACGCTTGATTCCGTCTCTACCTGTGTTGCCCATATCTTCATGTCTGTCTCCCACTTGCTTACTCACTCACTCGCACACTAATCTCTGTCTCTCTCACTATTCTCTCACTCACTCGCACTCAATCATTCACTCTCACAATGTCTCTGTTACTAACTCTCTCACTAATTCATACTCACTCACTCACTCACTCACTCACTCACTCACTCACCGACTATCTCTCTCTCACTCACTCTTGCGCTGACTCACACTCACTCATTCTCTACCCATATTGTGCATGTACACAGCGGGGTGAATAACATTGAGTCTTTTAGTGAACATTAACAAAGTTTCTCCTGGGACCAGTCAAGTATTTTAATGTTTTCCTAATCTGATGTCATCAGCGAGTAACTGGCACACATGTTTTAGTGCTCAGTAAAAGTAGACAGACTTTATATTGACCTACCACTTGTATTTCATAGACCGTTTGTGTAGGCACAAACACCTAAATGCTAATTGACTACTTGTATCTCCATGTACTTTATAACGTATCTGTTGTAGGGTATCATTAATTGTTATTATAATAATTCGTTAAAAAGGATCAAAAAGAAGGATAACTTAAACATTGGAGCATGATATATAATGGCCAATTGACGCAATTGTTCCTTATTACGCGCGTGCCGCAATACTAATCGCTCACTTAGAATTGTCAATACTGCTAATAGACCAAGCTTGGCAGAGCTCATTACATAATTGATAAGCTTGACTAGAGAGGTTCTTGGTGTTAGGAGATGAGGGGTAGAAGGATTAGTTAATTACGGAATGTTAGGAAAAAGATAATATATCCTATACTTGTTTGTGCATCTGATATGTTATGGTTATCTTCAATCGGACACTGTGGTATAGAGAAGACGTTGGACCCTGGACAGAAGGTCAGGGGTTCGAATCTTGCCACCTTCAGTGGGAATTTTTCAATTTTGAAAACGTGGTTTCCTCGAACATCCCCTGTCTCTTCACTTCCTCGTGTACCCGTCAGGGTGTCGACAGAGATACGCAGTTCTAGTTCTCCCCCTTTTGGCGGCTTCACTCATTGTCAATTGTAGTTGTAGCGCTTCTTTGATGTTATCTCTAAGTCTTCCTCTGTCTGCCTCTTGCTCTTCTCCTTCCCCTGGTCTCTGAATAGTGAGTTGTCTAGCCTTCTCGGATAACGGCGGGAAACAGGAGGACCCGTGTGCACTCGCGCACGTTAATAGGCTTTTGGCATTAAAAAGTGGAAAAAAGTTGGCCAAAAATGGCCGCTGTTCAGGAAAAAAATTGTGATGAAAACTTACTCGTGCCGAAGATGGATGTGTCGGGCTTAAAAGCACAAATATCGTGGCTTTGTCGTCAACTAGCGACACAAATAATCCGCGCCCACTTGACCGGGGGGAACGCAAAGAAGAGAAAGAAAAGAATCTCAAATTGAGAATTTAGCTCTGGAAGGAGGTCATGTAGCTGAAATAAGTGTTGAGTTTACCTCAAGAGTGGAGTCAGTACTGGATGAGATTTTTTTCATTGCGATGATTCACCTCAAGAGTTGAGTCAGTACTGGGTGAGATTATTTGATTCACCTCATGAGTTGAGTCAGTACTGGGTGAGATTTTTTTCATTGCGATGATTCACCTCAAGAGTTGAGTCAGTACTGGGTGAGATTTTTTTCATTGCGATGATTCACCTCAAGAGTTGAGTCAGTACTGGGTGAGATTATTTTCATTGCGATGATTCACCTCAAGAGTTGAGTCAGTACTGGGTGAGACTTTTTTCATTGCGATGATTCACCTCAAGAGTTGAATCAGTACTAGGTGAGATTATTTTCATTGCGATGATTCACCTCAAGAGTTGAGTCAGTACAGGGTGAGATTTTGTACATGGATTCAAGAAATTTCTGAAGACAAGAACAATGAAATTAGATGATCGTGTCTGTGATTTGTGGCGGCCGAAGCAGTTGTGCTGATTTTCTTATAGAACCTGGAGAGTCATACCATCGACTGTTGCTTTAGACATTATAGTTCGACTGCTCACTATATAGAGTCATACCATCGACTGTTGCTTTAGACATTATAGTTCGACTGCTCACGATATAGAGTCATTCCATCGAGTTTTGCTTTAGACATTATAGTTCGACTGCTCACGATATAGAGCCATACCATCGACTGTTGCTTTAGACATTATAGTTCGACTGCTCACGATATAGAGCCATACCATCGACTGTTGCTTTAGACATTATAGTTCGACTGCTCACGATATAGAGTCATACCATCGACTGTTGCTTTAGACATTATAGTTCGACTGCTCACGATATAGAGTCATACCATCGACTGTTGCTTTAGACATTATAGTTCGACTGCTCACGATATAGAGTCATACCATCGACTGTTGCTTTAGACATTATAGTTCGACTGCTCACGATATAGAGTCATACCATCGACTGTTGCTTTAGACATTATAGTTCGACTGCTCACGATATAGAGTCATACCATCGACTGTTGCTTTAGACATTATAGTTCGACTGCTCACGATATAGAGTCATACCATCGACTGTTGCTTTAGACATTATAGTTCGACTGCTCACGATATAGAGTCATACCATCGACTGTTGCTTTAGACATTATAGTTCGACTGCTCACGATATAGAGTCATACCATCGACTGTTGCTTTAGACATTATAGTTCGACTGCTCACGATATAGAGTCATACCATCGACTGTTGCTTTAGACATTATAGTTCGACTGCTCACGATATAGAGTCATACCATCGACTGTTGCTTTAGACATTATAGTTCGACTGCTCACGATATAGAGTCATACCATCGACTGTTGCTTTAGACATTATAGTTCGACTGCTCACGATATAGAGTCATACCATCGACTGTTGCTTTAGACATTATAGTTCGACTGCTCACGATATAGAGTCATACCATCGACTGTTGCTTTAGACATTATAGTTCGACTGCTCACGATATAGAGTCATACCATCGACTGTTGCTTTAGACATTATAGTTCGACTGCTCACGATATAGAGTCATACCATCGACTGTTGCTTTAGACATTATAGTTCGACTGCTCACGATATAGAGTCATACCATCGACTGTTGCTTTAGACATTATAGTTCGACTGCTCACGATATAGAGTCATACCATCGACTGTTGCTTTAGACGTTATAGTTCGACTGCTCACGATATAGAGTCATACCATCGACTGTTGCTTTAGACATTATAGTTCGACTGCTCACGATATAGAGTCATACCATCGACTGTTGCTTTAGACATTATAGTTCGACTGCTCACGATATAGAGTCATACCATCGACTGTTGCTTTAGACATTATAGTTCGACTGCTCACGATATAGAGTCATACCATCGACTGTTGCTTTAGACATTATAGTTCGACTGCTCACGATATAGAGTCATACCATCGACTGTTGCTTTAGACATTATAGTTCGACTGCTCACGATATAGAGTCATACCATCGACTGTTGCTTTAGACGTTATAGTTCGACTGCTCACGATATAGAGTCATACCATCGACTGTTGCTTTAGACATTATAGTTCGACTGCTCACGATATAGAGTCATACAGATTTATAGACGGTCATATAAGTATTGCTGTAGTATTACATTTATAGATACACGCACGATATTTAACCGATGATTTTATGAAATGTAATTAGAGAGCTGTGTTAAAACATGTGTAATTAGATAGCTGTGTTAAACATGTGTAATTAGATAGCTGTGTTAAACATGTGTAATTAGATAGCTGTGTTAAACATGTGTAATTAGAGAGCTGTGCTAATACATGTGTAATTAGGAAGCTGTGTTAATACATGTGTAATTAGAGAGCTGTGTTAATGCATGTGTAATTAGGAAGCTGTGTTAATACATGTGTAATTAGAAAGCTGTGTTAATACATGTGTAGTTACAAAACATGGAAGACTTTCAATTATTCAATGTTATGCGCCTACTAACGAAGCTGATGATGAAGTTAAGGATGATTTTTATAACCAACTGCAACAACTTATAAACAAAATACCAAAACACGATCTTTTAATTGTAATGGGAGACTTCAACGCCAAAGTAGGACAAGATAACGCAGGAGTGGAACATGTGATGGGGAGAGAAGGCTGTAATACAACAAGTCAGAATGGAGAAAGATTAATAGAATTATGTTTAATAGAAAATTTAGTTATAGGTGGGACATTATTTCCACACAAAAATATCCACAAAACAACATGGATATCTCCTGATGATAGAACATCAAATCAAATTGACCACCTATGTATTAAACAACAATTCAGATCATCATTATTAGATGTAAGAGCATACAGAGGTGCTGATGTTAATAGTGACCACAACCTGTGCATTGGGAAAATAAGATTAAAATTTAGAAACCAACAGAAGAGGTCAATTACACATAAAATTGATAGTCATAAACTGAAAGATGAAGCCATAAAGGAAAAGTTTAACATAGAGCTAAGTAATTGTTATCCAGCACTTGGTGAAATAGACTTAGATATCAATGAAATGTGGGACTCACAGAGCAAAATACTAATGACAGCAGCAGAAGCAAGTGCTGGACTGAAGAAAATGGAAAAACGAGCTTGGATCTCAGACACCACATGGAAATACATCAAAGAAAGAAGAGAAGCGAAGAGAGCCATGACTAATGTAAAGACAGATCTTGGAAAGGTTCTGGCAAAAGCAACATACAAAGAATTAGACAACAAAGTGAAAAGTTCGGCAAGAAGAGATACAAGAGCTTATATAGACAACTTGGCAGAGAAAGCAGAGACAGCTGCAATTACAGGAGACAGCAGAACTCTTTATACTGTACAAAAGATGCTGACAAACACCTATACATCCAGTGGAACACCAATTCTAGACAAATCTGGATTAATGCTAACAACAAGCGCAGACATAAAAGCCCGTTGGGCAGAACACTTCAAAGAAATTCTTAACCGTCCACTACCTCACAGTTTAATAGATTTTGAAGCTGAAACACCAGCAGCAGAATTAGATGTAAATTTAGATGACTTCACCTTGAGTGAAATAGAAACCACCTTAAAGCTAATGACCAATAACAAGGCTGCTGGAGAGGATAAGTTAACAGCTAAGATCCTCAAGGCAATTGATAGCCATAATTTAATACATCTCCAAAAAATGTTCAACATCATTTGGAAAACAGAGAAGACGCCTCATAAATGGAAAAAAGGAATCATTGTTAAGATCCCAAAAAAGGGCAATCTTAGAGATTGTAACAACTGGAGAGGCGTGACACTTTTGTCAGTTGCCTCAAAGTTATTCTGTAAAATCATCCTAAATAGAATAAAGGATTCAATAGATACAGTAATACGTGAAGAACAGGCTGGGTTTAGAAAAGGGAGAAGCTGTCTTGACCACATTTTCACTCTACGACTTATATTGGAGGAACACATTGAAAAGCAAAAACCTTTTGTACTTAACTTCATCGACTTCAAAAAAGCATTTGATAGTATTCATAGAGATTCTTTGTGGAAAATTCTGAAGCAATATGGCTTACCATCAAAAATCATAAATATTATCAAAGACATGTATGATGGTTACACATGTGCAGTTCGAACAGAGGAAGGACTGAGCGAATGTTTCCCAATAGAAACTGGGGTTAAACAAGGATGTATTTTATCGCCCTTGTTATTTGGAATTGTTATGGACTTCATAATGAAGAAATGCTGCACTGGTAATAAAGGCATCGAATGGATACAAGG
This sequence comes from Megaustenia siamemsis, assembly GCA_032433765.1. Lineage (NCBI taxonomy): Eukaryota > Metazoa > Mollusca > Gastropoda > Stylommatophora > Ariophantidae > Megaustenia > Megaustenia siamemsis. The sequence goes on along the minus strand of JAVIAB010000051.1, from coordinate 154,848,895 downwards.
AGACCATTTGGAGGACCTCGACTTTGCTGATGACATAGTTCTCATCAGCAGTCAGATAAAAACGATGCAGGAAAACACAAATGAACTATCATCAATAGCCAGCAAAATTGGGCTTGAGGTCAATCATGAAAAGACTAAAGTCATGAAAAGTTTAATTCCAACAAGTGACAAAATATACATGGAAAACAAACCAGTAGAAGAGATCGATCACTTTATCTATCTTGGAAGTCACATTGATCGAGAAGGGGATACGAGCAAAGAAATTAGAATCAGACTGGCTAAAGCAGCAATGTCTTTCAGAAGCCTTGAAAAGTTGTGGAAATCAAAACTCATTAGCACAAACACAAAACTTAGGCTATTCAAATCAAATGTACTATCAACCCTTACGTATGCGTGTGAAAGCTGGAAAACAACAAGAGATATAGAAACAAAGTTGAACGCATTCGAAAATAAATGTCTAAGGAAAATACTTGGTATAGAATGGAACGAATTCAAAACAAACGAGGAAATTAGAGAAATCGCCAATCAACCACTAATATCTTCAGTAATAAAGAAAAGACGATGGTCATACGTTGGACATGTGATGAGAAGAGATAATAATCGAATAGCAAAGCAAGCCCTCATATGGGAAACAACAGGTAAAAGAAAAAGAGGAAGACCCAGGGAGACACTGAGAAGAACATTGATGAGAGAGGCAAGAGCAGCAGGAATCGGCTCCCTCAATGAGATAGAACTGCTTGCACAGAACAGAGACAGATGGCGAGATTTGATAAAATATCTTTAAAAGAAAACTGCTAGAACAAAAATTCATATAGGAGAAGGTGTATCTTGGTCTACGCCCTATGGGCCGGTTACGGCTCGAAAGGTCAATAGTTAGATAGTTAGGAAGCTGTGTTAATACGTGTGTAATTAGAAAGCTGTGTTAATACATGTGTAATTAGAAAGCTGTGTTAATGCATGTGTAATTAGGAAGCTGTGTTAATACATGTGTAATTAGAAAGCTGTGTTAATACATGTGTAATTAGGAAGCTGTGTTAATACGTGTGTAATTAGAAAGCTGTGTTAATACATGTGTAATTAGAAAGCTGTGTTAATGCATGTGTAATTAGAGAGCTGTGTTAATACATGTGTAATTAGAGAGCTGTGTTAATGCATGTGTAATTAGGAAGCTGTGTTAATACATGTGTAATTAGGAAGCTGTGTTAATACGTGTGTAATTAGAAAGCTGTGTTAATACATGTGTAATTAGAAAGCTGTGTTAATGCATGTGTAATTAGAGAGCTGTGTTAATACATGTGTAATTAGAAAGCTGTGTTAATACATGTGTAATTAGGAAGCTCTGTTAATACATGTTTGCGCTTTGTTAAGACTGCGCTTTCGAGTATGTGAAACATGAAGGTTTCATTACAATAGTTATCTTTGACACTGGCGTTGAAATGTCTTGAGTTGTGTCAGTTATTCACGTTGTGTTCGGCACATGCACCACACGGCTGAGAGAGGTGAACCGAATAAATGTTCTGTCTGCGTGAATCATTGAGAGTATTAAGAATAATAGACAATAAAGGTACAGTCATCTAATTTGTTTAATGAGATGCTAGTTAAGTTATGTTAGTCATCGCTTTATCTTCATAGTTGATCAAACAACTGTCCATCAGATCTATAAGTTCTCAGATCTATTCCTCAGCAAATCCCACAGCGTGAAGCGAGTGAGAGAAATAAGACGATGCTGGTGCACAAGTCTTTCCTTGTTCTCAAAATGACTCTCTTGAGGTCCCTCTTGACTTGATGAAGGTCCAGCAGTTACTCTAGGCTACAGATTCGGGAACATCTTCAGAATCTTCATATTGCCCTACTTCTTTTGGAGCGTTAGAGATATATGTCCATCACATGACCGCATATTCCAATACCATGTCGTAGTACACACAATGTTTGACAACAATGGGTGTACCCATAACGCACTGAGATATCCGCAGCCAAGTGCGCGAACACCATAGCACCGGCGCTAAATCTTTTAGTGGAACGTTCAGTTGACTGCTAGGCATAATGATCAACATGAGAATAGATGACATGTGCACAATAAAAAAGAACCAGTTAACAACAGAATCGCCCATCTTCTATTTTGTTTATTTTATAATATTAATGTACTGCAGACAAACACTTTTTATGCATTTTCTTCATTTTCTTCAAAGACTTTTTTTAAAAACCTTAATAGTAGCAGAAGATGTATATATGTATATATGTGTGATGTATATGTATGTATATATTCTAATACTAAATACTAGTCTGTGTACAAAGGTCTGCTGCTGTCATTATAGCAGTATGAGGGCAAACCACGAAATGTATTTATTGTAACAGTGCATAATTTGATCTTTCGAACACGTCCGTAATTAGAACTATGACGTTTTTTATACATTTATTATGGTCAGGTCTACCTGGGCAAGGGCTGGACGCTAGTATTGTTCTGTTATGTGCTTGTTAATGAAGATCTTGTGCTTCATGGTGGCGTGCAGATTCTCGCCCTTACTGACCCGGATTGTTCACTGACCACAAAAATGATGATCCTGTTGTAGTCTCCCCTACGACCCATACCTACCAGCACGCACGCACGCACTCACACACACATACACACACATGAGCTGTGTCGTCAGCACCATTGTCATGAAATTTAATTATATAGAAACCATCAAATCTAATTATATAGAAACCATCAAATCTAATTATATAGAAACCATCAAATCTAATTATATAGAAACCATCATAACTAGCTATATTGAAAGCATTAAATCAAGAGCCAATCGTCTATGTACCATAGTATCATAGTCATATACGTGTCATAGTTACCGTATTTCATTTAAAAGTTAGTGCTTAATTAAATCCGTCTATAAGCGGACACTTCTTATATCTGGTAAAGGGCTATATAACTATATCAAGCAAAACACTCTTACTATCATGTGCCATGTCTCGGGGTTTTGATAATGAGAACTGTTTTCTTATCGCTATTGTCCTCTAAACTATTTTGTCATCCCTTAAAAGATTCATCCTTTTTTGTCTTCCTTGGGTTTTGTTTCTGTCCATGCCTCTGTTGTCTTTAATTTGTTCCCGAGCCTTCTTACCTAGCTATAATATGTGTATTACACTGTCACTGTCTTTTCTTATATTATTAACTTCCTTGATATTTTTTGTTGAGAATTTCCCGACTTTGATATTAGTCAGTAGTTGTCACTGTATCTGCAGCATTCTTTTAGGAAGCCATTTTATTATTTCAAGTGAAGATTTGCATTATTTATAGTAAATGCCAATAAAATGTCCATATTTCACACCCATAATACAATATTGTTTATCTACAACACAAGTTTTATTGTATTCTGGGTAGCTTGCTCCTACGGTTCGACCATTTCTTCAAACGTATTTTGTCGCAGCTATGTCCAGTTTGCTGTTACAAGGCTGGAAACTGTTCTTCAGTGTTCATGTCGTTATCGTCCCACTATTTTCATGTCGTTATCGTCCCACTATTTTCATGACGTTATCGTCCCACTATTTTCATGTCGTTATCGTCCCACTATTTGCATGACGTTATCGTCCCACTATTTTCATGACGTTATCGTCCCACTATTTTCATGTCGTTATCGTCCCACTATTTTCATGAAGTTATCGTCCCACTATTTTCATGTCGTTATCGTCCCACTATTTTCATGACGTTATCGTCCCACTATTTTCATGTCGTTATCGTCCCACTATTTTCATGACGTTATCGTCCCACTATTTTCATGTCGTTATCGTCCCACTATTTGCATGACGTTATCGTCCCACTATTTGCATGACGTTATCGTCCCACTATTTTCATGACGTTATCGTCCCACTATTTTCATGACGTTATCGTCCCACTATTTTCATGAAGTTATCTACCCACTAATCCCCAGTAATTATCGTGTCTGTATTTCTTTCTCCGACGTGGAAAGCCCCTCTCCAGGGACCCAGACCCAAATGGGTGTCGCTATTATACCGCCCTATCCATTTATGCCTTTTTCATTGAATATTTTATATAACAGTTGATGACTAAATTAAACACGAATAGTCAAACCCGACCCACATTCTTCTCGCATGGGACCAAGGGAACTAACTTCCACTACTCGCACTCCCAGAGGGACAGTTCTAGACCAGAGAATGTGACTGAGAATGGCGTATGTTTCTCACTTGTTTCTCCGGAGGTTTGAACGCGCGAGAACTTGTAAGTGTATTACTGTATGAATGGGCGACAACCACACGCACACAACTCACACCTCTCCACATGAGTTCCATAAGCTCACAAATGCGAATTCTTGTATTTCTGACCCCTACTAGCGTATAACGTCTTCGTTCTTAGCAGACACTAGTTATCGACATTACTGCAGCCATTAGCGGGCCAAGGCACAGTTGTTTGTTTTCATCTCAAAGTGGCATTTTAGTTTCTAATCTTGGATTTCTAGCAATATTTATCAATGAGGATGTCGCGAGTCGAGTATGCTCCTCTCATTTTTAAAGTTGATATAAAGTATGGAAGTGGTTTAATTCGTGTTACCACGCGGAAATATAACATTTATAGATATAAATATTTATGTATGAGTGATATTTTAGCACTAGCGTCAAATGCTTTCATTAAACTGACGAACATCTGGAGATGAAAAGTTCTCAGTAAACGAACACAACTAAGGCTGTTCACTCCTTTGTGATACCAGAGCTAACAATTGGATGTGAAAGTTCACCAAGACTTTAGATAAGAAATTAAATGTCTTTGAAAACAAATGTCTTCGTAGGATCTCAAACATAAACTGGAAAGAATATATTTCAAATGAACAGATAAAAGATGAATCAAAACAAGAATACGTGATGAGCTTTATAAGAAAAAGTTAGAACTATGACGTTTTTGATACATTATTATGGTCAGGTCTATCTGGGCAAGGGCTGGATGCTAGTATTATTCTGTTATGTAGTTGTTAATGAAGATCTTGTGCTTCAGCACAGCCTCCAACATCATCGGTACGTGTCACGGCAACTGTTCACATGGATCTATGGACACGACTGCTTCAGGTCTCGTCTCAGCGTCTGTCCTTTATGTGAGAAAACATCCGGAAAATGCCTACAATATAAACATCCTGGCTATGTCTGTAATGACACTTGTCCCGATGGTAATTTTTTGCTACAGTGCGAACAGACGTGTTCTGATGGCTGTGACATCATATGTGACCCGGAAAGTGCAGACTGTACGTGCAAGGAAACGCACTACGGGTCAGTCTGCACTCTCAAATGTCCGGACAACTGTTTCAACGACACCTGTGAACAGTCAACCGGGAACTGTACATACAAGGGAACGTTCTACGGGTCAGACTGCACTCTCAAATCTCCGGACAACTGTTTGAACGGAACCTGTGAACAGTTAACCGTGGCCTGCGTCTCGTATGTCGATGATTCCCACGTTAAGAAGAGTCTGCCGACTACAACAAACCCAAGCATATGGATACCTTTCGCGATCGCTGCTCTTCTACCTCCTCTTCTGCTTCTCTTGAGTCAAGCCATAGCTCAATTCTCAGTGTATATCGTGCTAGTCGTGGCTCATATCTTAGTGGGTGTATGTGCTGGCCATGGCTCATATCTTAGTGTGTGTCTGGGCTGGCCATGATTCATATCTTAATGTGTGTCTGTGCTGGCCAAGGTTCATATCTTAGTGTATATCCGTGCTAGCCATGCTCATATCTTGGTGGGTGTCTGTGCTGGCCAGGGTTTATATCTTAGTGTGTGTCTGTGCTTGCCATGGTTCATATCTTAGTGTTTATCCGTGCTAGCCATGGCTCATATCTTGGTGGGTGTCTTTGCTGGCCAGGGTTCATACCTTAATGTGTTTCTGTGCTAGCCATGGCTCATATCTTAGCTTGTGTGTGTGTGTGTGTGTGTGTGTGTGTGCTAGCCATGGCTCATATCTTGGTGTGTGTCATATTAGTCATATCTCATATCTTGGTGTGTCCGTGTTATTCATGTCTCGTATCTTTTTGTGTGTCTGTGTTTAGTCATATCTCATATCTTAGTGTGTATCTGTGTTAGTTATGTGTCATATCTTTGTGTGTGCATGTCTGGGTTAGTGATATCTCATATCTTTGTGTGCATGTTTATGTTAGTCATATCTCATATCTGTGTATGTGCATGTCTGTGTTAGTCACCTCTAGTTAATCGGGCAGATGGTGATCGTAAACCTGGGAGGGCCGACCTTCTAAGGGCAGAATCCCCCTACAGAAAAGACAATCTGCTGCCTTGCAGGGAGATTGGGGACAATCAAAGGCTAAGGAAAGGAAAATTGAATAAAATGCTTGCTGAAATCGGATGCACTGGGCCACTGCGCAGAACACAGTGCAAAGTTTTAACGGGTGTTCAATCAGAGTGGATCTGGTAGACTCTAATTGTGATGTTCTGTCTGTGGGGGCGATCAACACACTTAACCTGAAAGCTGACTTCATGTGAGAGTCTGGAATCCTACTCTGATTGAGTCCTGATCGCAGAGAGAGAGAGAGAGAGAGAGAGAGAGAGAGAGAGAGAGAGAGAGAGAGATAAGAAAAAGGCGGTGGAAATACATGGGTCTTATGAAAGGCAACTTAGGATTTGAGACGTCCCCACCAGATATTCATGTGGAAACAATGTGATCAAATATAACAAGGGAGACCAAGATAATCGCTACGCTGAACAATTACTGGGGAGGGTTCAACCATGGGACTAAGAAACAAGCAAGAACTGCAAGAACTAGCAGCAAATCGGTCTTGGAGAACTATGACTTCCGCCCTAAGTGTCATCTTTGACGTGAGGAGGAAATGGATGAATGATATTTGAGTAGTTAAAGCTTGTAATAAACAGATCAAAGATGGGCAAATCTGAAAGTTTGGGGGTATGTAATACTCAAGGTTTGTTAAATTGTTCAATACAATTTCTTCTAATCTCAGTCAAGTTGCGATTTTTATCTATGATTTCTCTCTGCGGCAACCACCCCTGGTCTCAGCAGCGAGACCCGGCTTGAAACGTCAATTACTCATCGACGGAAAAAAATATGAGTACCTCCGAAGATGGAGTTATCTGCCTGTGTGGCGAGGGACCCCTGTGCACTCGGCTTCCATGGAAAAATGGATTAACACGCAAAATTCAGTTCCTGGTCTCTAGGGACTTCGTTAGAGGTCAAAGCTGGCGTATGAAAAAAAATTCTCTGTAGGAACATTTGAGTGTTACCTTCCTGAAAGTCACAAATGAGAAAGTGAACTAAAGTATCATTGATACACAACTGTGAAGAAGGGTATGCATGGAAATGATTCCAGTTCGTCGGTTATACGGTCTGTATCTATGTGACTTCTTATTTGGAGCTTTTACTCGTGCCACATTTACGTCTTATCTCGAGGTTATAGCAACACTAAATGTCGCGTCCACGTCAAGATTGCTATTTCTGAGCGATCCCAGCATGCCATCTTTGCACATAAATAATGTACACACAGCAGGTGCGTTAAGGAGTTAATCTGTCAGCTGTTTTATGGCCTTGAACTACAAGTCTCTCAAGGTGAGAGTTCTCAAAAAAGCTCATCTTCTCTTTGAAATCATAGGTCCATTTTGAATAAGATTAGAACATTAACGAGTTAATGTTTCCCTATAGGATTTCTGCATGAGGGCAGTCGAATGTAGTGCTCACTACTATACCTTTCTCTTTAATTTGGTTGGAGAGATATGGGGGAGTGAGGCCCCTGCGCATGCCTCGACTTCGTCATTGCCCGAAGACCGTTTATTTCGGTCTGTGTGGACAAGAGAGCCTGGCCTTCATTCCAGGAACATCCCTGTTCCGCGTGAAGACCGATGCGCCATCCTGGTAATTTTCTTTCCTTTTCCAAGACTTTGTTAAAGCATCATGAGAACAAGACATTCTTTAAAAGATCCGCATCTTGAGAACAAGACATTCTTTAAAAGATCCGCATCTTGAGAACAAGACATTCTTTAAAAGATCCGCATCTTGAGAACAAGACATTCTTTAAAAGATCCGCATCTTGAGAACAAGACATTCTTTAAAAGATCCGCATCTTGAGAACAAGACATTCTTTAAAAGATCTTCTTTATTAACTCCCTCCCTCCCCCTCCCCCAATAGCAATTCTCAGTGAGAACAGTATTCCATCTCTGCGGGAATAGTGTAAAGGGGTTAAGGGGGGGGGGGGGGTCCGTATGACGCTGGAGGTCAGGGACCTTGCCGTTGTCATAATGAACTCGCCTCCGTCTCCATTTATCTCTACACTCACCCACCCCCTCCCCACCAGTTCATTGTTTTTAGTGCGTGATACCCCATGAGCACTGTACCCCTGTTGCTGGAGTTAGCTGTACCATGAGCACTGTACCCCTGTTGCTGGAGTTGGCTGTACCATGAGCACTGTACCCCTGTTGCTGGAGTTTGGCTGTACCATGGGCACTGTACCCCTGTTGCTGGAGTTAGTTGTACCATGAGCACTGTACCCCTGTTGCTGGAGTTAGTTGTACCATGAGCACTGTACCCCTGTTGCTGGAGTTTGGCTGTACCATGGGCACTGTACCCCTGTTGCTGGAGTTAGTTGTACCATGAGCACTGTACCCCTGTTGCTGGAGTTGGCTGTACCATGAGCACTGTACCCCTGTTGCTGGAGTTTGGCTGTACCATGGGCACTGTACCCCTGTTGCTGGAGCTTGGGTGTACCATGAGCACTGTACCCCTGTTGCTGGAGCTTGGCTGTACCATGAGCACTGTAACTCTGTTGCTGGAGTTGGCTGTACCATGAGCACTGTACCCCTGTTGCTGGAGTTGGCTGTACCATGAGCACTGTACCCCTGTTGCTGGTGTTTGGCTGTACCATGGGCACTGTACCCCTGTTGCTGGAGCTTGGGTGTACCATGAGCACTGTACCCCTGTTGCTGGAGCTTGGCTGTACCATGAGCACTGTACCCCTGTTGCTGGAGTTGGCTGTACCACTGACCTAGAAGGAGCCATCCCGAAATTTTCACATGAACACGTATCGGAGAACCCTAGAGGAAAGACGACAATGAGCAAACAAAGGGAATATGGCGGAGACAGTGGAGATAGAAACGAACATTTTGAGCCAGACTTGTGAATGATCATCACCGATCGTACAAGATCAAAAGATGTTATTGTTGCCCTCTTGAAGACGAAAATGAGATACAGCAGAGAAGAAGAAAATAAGAAGAAAAAGCGATGACTCCTCGTTTTCTGAACAAGGCCGCGCATGTAGGCCGAAACGTCATGATTTTGTTTTGTTCCTTTTTTGTAAAACATCGTACAGTTTTTTGTTGTCTTCCAATGTTTGGGTTGTCTGTGTTTCTTCATCGTCCCTACACGATGTCATAGCTCATGAGACATTGATGGATGGATCACAGACTCTTGTAACATTGTATTGGATTGCCTCTAAAAGTAACTCTATCGATTCCTGTAACATTTAAATGAGGTAATTCCCCCAACCAGCACCTTCATCGACTCTTGTAAAAGAGGTTAGCTGTAATGTAATAGTAACATCATCAGTTCATGTAACATTATATTGAGTTCAGTCTCTCTACCAATAACTGTATCAATTCTCGTAACCTTTCATTGAGGTTAGTAGTAATAGTACCTTTATTATTCAAGGAACATTGCACTGAATTTACTCGCCGTAACAGTAACTTCATCGAATCATGGGAGTGTATATTCAGCTACATATACACATGTATTGTATGGTTAGTCCAGCTACATGGGAGGCATTTGTGTTTCTCGGAAACTGCCTGAAGTATCTTCATAATCGTCATCACTCTTTATCACTTAAATTGTATCACTCTCTATCAATATGAACATTATCATCGCTCTTTATCACTATAACCATTATCATCGCTCTTTATCACTGTAACCATTATCATCGCTCTTTATCACTATAACCATTATCACTCTCTATCACTATAACCATTATCACTCTCTATCACTATAACCATTATCATCACTCTCTATCACTACAACCATCATCACTCTATCATTATAACCATTATCATCTCTCTAAATCATTATAACCATTATCATCACTCTCTATCACTATAACCATTATCATCACTCTCTATCACTATAACCATTATCATCTCTCTAAATCACTATAACCATTATCATCACTTTCTATCACTACAACCATCATCACTCTATCATTATAACCATTATCATCTCTCTAAATCACTATAACCATTATCATCACTCTCTATCACTATAACCATTATCATCTCTCTAAATCACTATAACCATTATCATCACTCTCTATCACTACAACCATTATCACTCTCAATCACTATAACCATTATCATCACTCTCAATCACTATAACCATTATCATCACTCTCAATCACTATAACCATTATCATCACTCTCTATCATTGTAACCATCATCACTCTCTATCACTATAACCATTATCACCACTCTCTATCACTGTAAACATTATCACTTTCTATCACTATTAAAGTTATAAAGCTCGTGTCGTAGAACGTCTCGATAACAGGTCAAGTGGATTCGTAAAACTTTCGCTTTCGTGATAAGTCTATATCCAGCTTATCATAGAATACCGTTTTATATCGTCGCAGCCATCACGTTTCCACACATTCCTGTACATAAATATTACACCCACACACATCCCGTTATTTATCCTTATGTATCTCAGCGTTTCTCCCATATTTCTAAGCATTCTACCCCTCCCAGGTCATATATTTTAGCATTTCTCCCATATATCTCACCATTTCTCTCATATATTTCAACGTTTCTCCCCATATATTTTAGCATTCCCCCATATATTTCAGCATTCCCCCCATATTTCAGCATTCCCCGATACATATCTCTAGCGCTACATATCCACAAGAAGCATCTCATATCTCACCGCTTCATTAGCAGCTTATTCAAGCCATCATCATCGTGTACCTCTCAGCATCATTGATCCTCATTTCACTGTCTTTCCTTAATGGCAGGAGCTGCCACAGGTTCTTCTGTCTTTTTATGTTGTCAATCACATTTAGTCTGTGGCTACCTTTGTCACGTTTATCCGGCCCTACATTTCCCCTTCTAAGATTATTTCCGTTAAGACATTGTGTCTTCTGTTTGTAAAAAAAAAAAACCAAAAAAAAAAAAAAAAAGGTCGTATATCTTGAATCGTGAGGTTCATTCATGAGTCTCAGAGATTATTCATATACCTCACCAGCTGATTCATATTACCAACGCATTTATAATCTGTTACCAGGTTATTCATAACTCACCAGCTTATTCACAACTCAACAGGTTATTCGCAACTCATTAACTTATTCACAACTCACCAGCTTATTCACAACTCACCAGCTTATTCACAACTCAACAGCTTATTCATAACTCACCAGCTTATTCACAACTCACCAGCTTATTCACAACTCAACAGGTTATTCATAACTCACCAGCTTATTCACAACTCAACAGCTTATTCATAACTCACCAGCTTATTCACAACTCAACAGGTTATTCGCAACTCATTAACTTATTCACAACTCACCATCTTATTCACAACTCACCAGCTTATTCACAACTCACCAGCTTATTCACAACTCAACAACTTATTCACAACTCACCAGCTTATTCACAACTCACCAGCTTATTCACAACTCACCAGCTTATTCATAACTCAACAGCTTATTCACAACTCACCAACTTATTCACAACTCACCAGCTTATTCACAACTCACCAGCTTATTCACAACTCACCAGCTTATTCACAACTCACGAGCTTATTCACAACTCACCAGCTTATTCACAACTCAACAGCTTATTCACAAACTCACCAGCTTATTCACAACTCACCAGCTTATTCACAACTTAACAGCGTATTATAAACTCAATAGCTTATTCATTACTCACCAACTTATTCACAACTCAACAGATTATTCACAACTCACCAACTTATTCACAACTCAACAGCTTATTCACAACTCACCAGCTTATTCACAACTCAACAGCTTATTCACAACTCACCAGCTTATTCACAACTCACCAGCTTATTCACAACTCAACAGCTTATTCACAACTCAACAGCTTATTCACAACTCAACAGCTTATTCACAACTCACCAGCTTATTCGCACATCTCATTTAGTGCTCACATATATCTAAACTCAAAAGTACACTAATTCTCCGATATATGAACATCACCTACCAATGTTGCTCTATGTACAAACCATGTAGATTAATTAAATCCCAACTATAGTTCGTTAAAAAATTCGTGCTCAAAGAATTTATTAATTATCTCGGAAACTTATGTTTGATGAATTTCTGTAATTCCTTGTCAAGAAATCTTATTTCTTCACCGACCTTAAGTCTGACTTTTTGCCCTACTGTCATGAATTTAGGAAAGATTTGTGTTTCTTGAGGTATATAAAAATATGATTTTCTTGGCTGTCCTAATTTTTAGAAGTTTACAGTACTCACATTTGTTGTAATCAACTCATCTTTAAAAAATCAGACCTCATCTTTTCTCCACACAGTCCTAGCACCATTTCCCACTTCTTGAACCGTAAATTGTAAGACGCGCTGTTCAGAAAGTAATTTTGTTGTTTCCGATTTCTTGTGAGAAAAGATCATATGAGTATGTTGACCAAATATTTGCTATTAATGTATAATCCTTTATATGTGATAATTTGTAAGTTACTGTTAAGTGACAACTTGATATTTAAAATCGACAGTTATTTATAATTTCTGTTGTTGACCTTCTGCCAAGCCATTCTCTTAAGCTCTCTGTTATCTTTTCTCTATTCTTCCCTCTATTTCTTCGTCCCTCGATTTACCAGTTGTTACAAAATATTTCAGCTCTACCCTTCTCAATTACATGGCCAAAAAAATGATGATTGTTTCTTCCTAATATTGGAAATTAGCTCTATTTTTGCACTGGCCTGTTTCAAAACGTTTTCATTACTCTTCTTTGCTGTCCATGGTATTCTCAACATTCTTCTTGAAAACCATATTTTTATATCCTCCAGTGATTTTCTTGTTTGTTTTCCTATTGTCCATGATTGACATCCATATGTTAAGACCGGCTCTACATAACATTTAAGAACTCTTTTTCTTGTTTCTATTGTCAAAAACGGATTGCACAGTATCTTCCTCATCTTAATGAAAGCTGTTTTTGCCTGAGCCATTCTGCATCTCACTTCTGTTGTACATCTACCATCTGAGGTTAACAATGTTCCCAGATATTTAAATTCATTTACCTGTTTTAATATTGTTCCACTTGTCTTTATTGTGCACTGCGTTGATGTCTTTTTCTTTGTTGTTACCATTACTTCTGTCTTTTTGCTATTAAGTGAAAAAAAAGTAGTAAAGAGCCCCCGTCACACCAAGTGACGAATTGGGAATATAGTGTTAGTGACCATACATTTTACAGACCTTCGGCACATGATTTTTTGGGGTAATGAGGTCGGTATTACGCCCGTGCCGCTCTACTTTCCCAGTAAAAAATACAGTATCCATTTAAGGCTGGGTGAACCCGGAAGCCGTCGGTTGGGATCGAACCCTACCCCTTGTCCTTTGCAGTCCAGTTCACTAACCACTGAGCTATCGCAGCTCCCTTTTGCTATTAAGGTTGAGTCCTTATTTTTGCTTTCTTTCACTATGTCTAACATTTTCTGTAACTCATTTTCACTCTTAGGAATTAAAACTGTATCATCATCATACCTTAGATTATTTATACTATGACCTCCGATTGTTATTCCAGGCATGCCCCTAATGGATCTTAAAATGATGTCACTATACATAAATTATATTATTATATAAGTTATATTACTGTAAAAAAAAAAAAACAGAAACAAAGAACACGGGCAGCTCTAAGTATAGATAACAAGTTTCAATCGATGGATATGACATAACATTGACTCTTCAGAGACAACGGTAGTAGGCCTACTATACTACTGACGGTGAAGCAATGAAGATACATTAAAGTTGATGACTTTGAGAAAGACATTATTAGATGTGAGATTTTAAAAAATGTTTGAATCAAATCATCTTGTTACACGGCACAAACTTAAAATTGGACTGCAATTAGAATCGTCATCATCATCAATGGTTGCCGTCTCCGCAACGAAGGTTGGCTACCATGGAGCGCCATTCTGCTCTGTCTCTTGCTTCGATGGTGCAGGTTGTCATAGGCTGATTTCTCCATCTTTTGATGTTACTCGTCCATGTTAGTCTTGGTCTAACCTCTGCCTCTTTTACCTTGTATTTTCTCCTTCAAGATTACTTTCAATTGGCTGTTGTGTCTTTTAACATGGCCCAAAATCGCATTTGTCTTGTTTGAATTGTGCTTAGTAGTTCTCTTTTCATTTTTAGTTATTTTAAGACTCATCGTTTGTTTTCTTTTCTTTCCATCCGATTCTACCTATTCTTCTATATATCTGCATTTTAAAGGCTTCAATTCTCTGTTTTTTTTCCTTGTCTAGTGTCCATGTTTCTGCACTATACAGGAATGTTCAGAAGATATAACATTTTGCTATTCCTAGTTTTAGCCCTGGTGTTATTAGTTTTGATGTTAGTATATTTTTCTTGGCATTAACATTACTTTTTGCCATTCCTATTCTTTTGTTTATTTCAGTTGTACATTTTCCATTACTGGTTATAGTATGTCCAAGGTAGTTGTAGTTCTGAACTGTCTCCAGGTCTATTCCTTCAATTTTGATATCCACTTGTGGGTTTTGAGTATCTTCTTGTTTAAGATCATAGTTTTAGTCTTTTTGATATTCATATCTAGTCCATATTTTTTGCTTATCATGTTTATTACATTAAGTAATTGTTGTAGGTCTTTAGGATTTTCTGCTAGTAGTACAGTATCATCAGCATATCTTAGGTTATTGATTATCTTTGCATTAATGTTTAAGCCTGGCATCTCTATGACGTTTTGAAGATTTGCTCAGTGTATAGATTGAACAAGCTTGGTGATAGGATCCATCCCTGTCTTACTCTTCTTTTTATATCAATGGGTGTAGAGTCCTTGTTGTATTTTATTATTGCTGTTTGCTCCCAGTATGTATAACATATTAGTCGTATGTCCATGTTATCTAGATTTATCTCTTTTAGGCATTCTATAAGTTATTTGTGGTCAATTAGAATATGATATTAAAATCTCAAAAAACGACTCTTTGAAAGATCGTAAGAGGCGTTGGTTTCACTTTTCGAAAATCAGCTAGCGTTAGAAATATTGTTTGTGAAAAACCACACCTGATTGCTGCCCGAAGCAAATACCTGAGGCAGATCCGTGAGCGAAGAAGGGAGGGCTACGATATAGTAAATTTGGATGAACCGTGGGTCAATGCTCATCAAACATCAGTTGACAGAGAAAATAAAAGAAGCATTCCCAGCAGCATAGGACAACGCATTATATTGGTACATGCTGGCAGCATGGGCTTGTTAATCACGCGCACCTTTTTTTACAATCAAAGTCTACAGACGGTAGGGATCTACCAGACTGAAATGAATGGACGAATGTTCAGAGACTGGATAGAGAACACTCTACTTCAAATTCTGGATAGACCTTCATGTCTTGTAAAGGACATTGCACGCTATCATAATGTGGTACCACTGGAGGACAAAGTTCCTAGTTCGTCAAGCACAAATTATTAAATCTTGTTAGACAGACTAAGAAGACAAAGTTATATCAAATTGATACAATAATTGCAAAGAATGACCACACATCCCTTCTCCTCCCACCTTATCATTCGCACCTCAACCCAATACCCCCAAAAATACAATACACAAACGTGTGTCGACTAAAGTCAATGCGCAAGTTTCTGCGCAGAACACGACGTTTACAATTTGTGATGTTAAAGAATTGACGCGTGATGACACGATAGACATTGAGTACAGGAGAAAATGTGACGACCATGTGCTCAGAGAAGAGGAACAATACTGGAGAAAATGTGACAACCATGTGCTCAGAGAAGAGGAACAATACTGGAGAAAATGTGACGACCAGGTGCTCAGAGAAGAGGAACAATACTGGAGAAAATGTGACGACCAGGTGCTCAGAGAAGAGGAACAATACAGGAGAAAATGTGACGACCAGGTGCTCAGAGAAGAGGAACAATACTGGAGAAAATGTGACGACCAGGAGCTCAGAGAAGAGGAACAATACTGGAGAAAATGTGACGACCAGGTGCTCAGAGAAGAGGAACAATACAGGAGAAAATGTGACGACCATGTGCTCAGAGAAGAGGAACAATACTGGCAACGAGATGGGTTGCAGTTTGTCCAACCGATAACGAATGGTAACTTTTTAGAGACATCTGATTCGGAATGACATATGTATGACATGTGTATGACATGCGCACAATTGCGTTGATGATACTCTTACTATTTGGGAGCCGCGATAGCTCAGTGGTTAGTGAACTGGACTACAAAGGACAAGAGGTAGGGTTCGATCCCAACCGACGGCTTCCTGGTTCACCCAGCCTAAATGGTTACCTGATTTTTTTCTGGGAAAGTAAAGCGGCACGGCGTAATACCGACCACATTACCCCAAAAATCATGTGCCGAAGGTCTGTAAAATTTAAGATCACTAAAACCATATTCCCTATACGCCACTTGGCGTGACGGGGGTACTTTACTTTTTTTTTACTCTTACTATTTGCTGACTATAAGTGTTTGATGTTCTTGTTGTTCCATATATTTTTGTTGATGACATGCCTGTTATTTGGCGACTATGATTGTTTGATACTTTGGTCGGTCAAGGTTTACCTATCTCTAAGACGAAGATATACAATGGAATAAAAAATGGTGCACTCTTCAATATGATATAGATACGGCTCTGACTTGCTTTGTTAGAAAATTAACATAATTTACAGTAAAATCTAATATTTAGGCCACACGGTATTTGTTATTTTCCTAAAATTATAAAACAAAAAACAATTTGTGCTACATTCCGACTACCTTTGTACTTGAGTATTATAAAATCTTATAGTGGATGAAAAATAAGATTTCATACAAAAAGTTGCTAAAATTCTTCAACAATTTCCGAGATAATTGATAAACTCTGTGGGCACGAATTTGTCAAGGAACTAGACCAATAATACAAGGTGATCATAAAGTCGCTGTGACTTTACAAATTCGTGAAATTGCGTCACTGATTGATGGAAGTACGTCATGATATTCTGTGCCCACAATCCCGTCTGCAGCATAACATAACAAGCCGTTGTTATATTCACGGTTTCATCACTGAAAGCAAATGGTGTTATACAGTGATAACAGAGTGTTCTTGGTTGAACACATCTTCCGTAATGGGGGCAAATATACTCAATTAATTTGTAATGATTAATTCGACAATTTGTGCTAGACACTCACAAGTCCCCCACGTCAATGCGCTTAAGAATTGGATCAACAAGTTTCGTGCTGCGGGTAGTGTGGTAGATGCATACCGATCTAGAAGGCCATCAACTTCAGAAGACATAGTGCGTGATATCCAGATCACACTTACAATGAGCCCGGAGGCGAGGGCACGCCTACCTGCACTATAGCTGGAAGTTGTCAGCGACCCACAGCTGATGGCTTGCGCCAGGATCGGTGAACCAAAACCATCCAGACCCTGTTACACCTCTCCGCGGTGCCTCCAGTAACAGACTAACCTGTCTAGTCTGGCCAAGCGTGCAGGGATCGAAGAGGGAAGACAACCCGGTACAAAAAAATGTCGTGCTAAAGTCGGATGTGTTGGGCCGAAAGGCGGAAATATAACAGTTATACTGCAAACCACAACACAACACAGACACGTCCACTACGTCCTTGTAAGGGCGGATGATGAAGAGCAATATTCTAGTCTACTACGGTACTCTAGAATACTTTAGTCATTGGGCGAACGCAACCAACCAACCAACCAACCAATGAGCCCTAACAAATCTTTAAGGTGTTGTCTCAACAGGTAAATTGGCCAATGAACACCGTCCACAAGGTTCTGAAGAGTAGGCTGCCCTTTCGTCCTTACAGATTAGCTGAATCGTCTCAACTCCATGACAGAGATTGACAATCCGGATTGAACTACGACATGTGGGGTCAGAACCTTATTTATGAACAAGGTGATATAGTCCTTGATGTGACTTCACTGATGAGGCATGGTTTCATCTCTCCGGTTACGTTAACATTCAGGATTATCGATTGTGGAGCAGTGAATACCCTCATGAACTCCATCAAGTTCCGTTTGACGATCAGACAGTGGGAGTGTGGTGCGCCATAAGCCGTAGGTGGATAATTGGACAACTATTTTTCAATATCAACAATCAACACATAACGTTATCATACTTTAATCCTGGAACCATTCATAGCACACCTTATATAAGTAAAGTACCCCCGTCACGCCAAGTGGCGTATAGGGAAATATGGTGTTAGTGACCCTATATTTTACAGACCTTCAGCACATGATTTGTGGGGTAATGTGGTCGGTATTACGCCCGTGCTACTTTACTTTCCCAGAAAAAATCCGGTACGCATTTAAGGTTGGGTGAACCCGGAAGCCGTCGGTTGGGATCGAACCCTACCCTTTGTCCTTTGTAGTCCAGTTCACTAACTACTGAGCTATCGCGGCTCCCCCCCCCCCACCTTATATAACGGGAAATTAAAGAAGCCTGGTTCCAGCAGGATGGTGTAACAGCACACACAGCCGCAACACCACTTACTTATCTAGAAAGCATATTTGCAAATCGCATTATTTCACGTAGAATCTCACCTGCTCGTTCACAAGACCTAACTCCGTCTGACTATTATCTGTGGTGTGCGCTGAAAAGGATACATACCAAACGATCTAAAAAACATCAACTTTCATTGCATTGCCAAAAAAGAATGGTGCAGTTGAATGCAGTGATTTCAGAACAATAAGCCTAAAGATCCAGGTAACAAAAATTTTACTAAAAGTTATACAGGGAAGGATTCAGAATAAAATCAATACTGAATTAGATGAGCAGCAATTTGGATTCAGGAAAAACAGTGGGACAAAAGAAGCCATGTTCAGCATGAGAACATTGATTGAAAAGTACACAGAAGTAAACAAACCAATATATGCCTGCTTTATAGACTACACCAAATCTTTCGATAGAATACACCATAACCAACTCATAGACTGCCTAAAGGATATAAATCTAGATGACACAGACATACGACTAATATGTAATTTGTACTGGGAGCAAACAGCAATAATAAGATATAACAAGGAGAACTCTACACCCATGGACATAAAAAGAGGAGTAAGACATGGATGCATCCTATCACCAAGCTTGTTCAATCTATACACTGAGCAAATCTTTAAAAACATCTCAGAGATACCAGGCCTAAACATTAATGGAAAGATAATCAATAACCTAAGACATGCTGATGATACTGTTCTACTAGCAGAAAATCCTAAAGACCTACAACAATTGCTTACTGTGATAAACATAACAAGCAAAAAATATGGACTAGAAATGAATATCAAAAAGACTAAAACTATGATCATAAACAAAGAAAATTCTCAAGACCTACAATTAAATATCACAGTTGAGGAATACATCTGGAGACAGTTCAGAGCTACAACTACCTGGGACATACTATAACCAATGATGGAAAATGCAAAATTGAAATAAACAAAAGAATAGGTATGGCAAAAAGTAATTTTAATGCCATGAAAAATATACTAACAACAAAACAAATATCAGCAGGGCTGAAACTAAGAATGGCAAAATGTTACATCTTCCCAATATTCCTGTATGGTGCAGAAACATGGACATTAGACCAGAAAATAGAACAGAAAATTAAAGCCTTTGAAATGTAGATTTATAAAAGAATAGGTAGAATTGGATGGAAACAAAAGATAACAAACGATGAAGTTTTAGAACAACTGAAAATAAAAAGAGAACTACTAAATACAATTAAGACAAGACAAATTACATTTTTCGGGCATGTTAAAAGACACAACAGGCTACAAAAAGTAATATTGGAAGGAAAAATACAAGGTAAAGGAGGCAGAGGCAGACCAAGAATAACATGGACGAGTAACATCAAAAGATGGACAAGTCAATCTATGTCAGCCTACACCATCAAAGCAAGAAACAGAGTAGAATGGCGATCCATGGTAGCCAACCTTCGTTGCGGAGAAGGCACTCGATGATGATGATGATGATGTGCGCTGAAAGGAAACGTTGATCTACATAACCCACAAACAGTTAATGACCTGAAAGCAGAAATCATCACCCAGATCCAACAAATATCACCGGTCATTATACAGACAATTTTTTTAAAATATGAAGGGCGAGTCAACGAATGTCTTGAGGCCCGTGGTTGGCATTTTGAACACATGCTGTAGACACAACTTCATCGTGTGAACAGTCACGTTACCCAATAGTAGTCAGCCAAGAGCAGTAGTGTGTAGATGAATAATGCAAAATTACAATTTCCCGTAACATCAAAAATATTTTCACTGCACAGCGACTTTATCAACAGCCGTATAAACGAGTCCTGGCGCTATGCACAAACCATATCAATTAATTAAACCCGAATCTGTAATAATATAAGGACAAGAGGTCGGGCTCGATCCTGATCGACGGCTTCCCGGTTCACCCAGCCTTAAATGGGTACCGGATTTTTTACATCTTTAGGCGAACACAATGCAAAATTGGTAATGGCTCATCGTATATCCCTAGACCGGTCATACGCTAATCTTACAGTCTGTTGTTTGATGTGCGACGGGGATAATATCTGGCGACTAACTGTGTGTTTATATGTTCGGAATTGGGGTAAAAAACGATGGCCTAACATCATCACGTGCTATACATTAAAAAAAAATATGACGACCATCATTTTCAGGAGGACGTGAACTTCCGTTATATCGTGGATAGGCAGTAGGAATCATTGAAGGCTATGCATGAAAAGTGTTCCTTGTTGCAGTTTCCTCATATTCCAAGTCCGGCTTGTTGCAGGAGCTACTGAGTTAAGTGCTCTGTACACACTGTGAGCTGTTTGTCTCATCCCTTTTGATCATGTTTCGATATTCCAATTGTTTATCATGAATGATGATATTGTATGACAGGGTATAGTCGGATGTGTTCACTTTCTGCGCGGTTTCGCCTTATGTCTTTTGGCGTGTGCTGAGACTGCTACGATGGGGACTACAGTTACCTTTCTTTGTTTGGGAGATGAGATTCGGATGATTACGCTGGCACGGGCGGTTGAGCAATTATGGATTTTAATTCGTTTGCAGTGATACCGGGGCCTTCCATAACCAAAGAACCAAATCAATACGCCCATAACTATTAATGCAACTGTTTTGTGCTCTACCAACAAACTCTCTGTATGAAATGCCTATGGTTGAGACTCAAATTATACTCTCTAACCCTAATTCCGCCTCTAACGATCACATCAATGTATTTTTCTCGCGTTTACAGATACTTAATTTACACCGCACCCCATAAATGTCACCGTCTTCCGCCCATTTGTTCATATCCAATTCAGATATTAATATAGACCAGACCTGCCCTAACCGACCGTCACCCCGGTGCCTTATATCCCCCTTAATAGTTTCTGCAAAATTGGCGGGCAGAATCAGATGTGATTGCTGGCGCTCGTCAGGAAGCTATCGTTACATGTTTCACAAGCTATCCATTTCTGGTTTTTGTTGTACGTGATCTCCCTGCTTGTTCACGTCAAGTGTGGTTCATTAGTTCCAGTCTGTCGCTGGCTGTTGATTGCTTAGAGATAATTCTTCACTTGTGACTGTGGTGTAGTGCCGGTTGTCGCGTGCTGTAATTGTTGGCTTAATAATATATTAATGGTCTAGTTGTGACGTGACGTCATCTCGTGACTGCACACATCTTTCGTCATCGCGAAACCAGACAAGATATATTTATATATGATTTTTTTTCTTTCTTTAATTGATTTCACTCTTTATTTATCTTTTATTACTTTGATGTTATTCTTTCTTTCTTGTCTCATTTATTAGACAACGGACAGTAGGCATACGACTATACAAACCTACCACATAGTTATATAAGATTATACTCAGGAAAAGAAAGTTATAGTGCAACACTGTTTAGGTCACTGGGATTTCTTGGACATAATATAATTAAATATTTGAATAATGGAGCAAGTGATTACTCTGAATTTTGTGAAAGTATCACGGAAGAATGATAACAATTAATGTAAGTGTAGCATTCCCATGACATCTTGATCTGAGTACACAGTGTCACAGCAATTCCAAAAATGTATCGATAAATTATTTTGACAAGGTCGCTCCCGTGCACGTCCTACTCGACTGCAAAGGCGACGATTCGAAACCTCCTTAGTGGCCTCTTACGACATGCGTGGGAGGTAACAGTGGCTCTATTATTGTCTTCCCTCACCGTAGGGGCAGCCATACGACTGGTAACTCACGGTCGGTCACCTATGTGGCGATCAGCAGTGTATCCAGTTTGTGGTAACGAGCTTGAAAGCATGATCTAGAGTTCTTGTGAACATTGAAACGTTGTGATATTGTCGGTCCAGCTATAGGTCTAGTTTGGTTTGGTTTGGTTATGGAAGGCCCCGGTATCACTGCAAACGAATTAAAATCCATAATTGCTCAACCGCCCGTGCCAGCGTAATCATCCGAATCTCATCTCCCAAACAAAGAAAGGTAACTGTAGTCCCCATCGTAGCAGTCTCAGCACACGCCAAAAGACATAAGGTGAAACCGCACAGAAAGTGAACACAGCCAACTGTTCCCTGTCATACGATATCATCATTCATCGGAAGCAATTGGAATATCGAAACATGATCAAAGCGGATGAGACACATAGCTCATGGTGTGCATAGAGCACTTAACTCAGTAGCTCCTGCAACAAGCCGGACTTGGAAAATGAGGAAACTGCAACAAGGAACACTTTTCATGCATAGCCTTCAATTATTCCCGCCGCCTATCCACCATATACTGGGAGTTCACGTCCTCTTGAAAATGATGATCGTCATATTTTAAAAATATGTAGAGCGCTTGATGATGTTAGGCCATCGTTGTTGACTCCATTTCCGAACATATAGACACACAGTTAGTCGTCAGATTATGCCCGTCGCACATCAAACAACAGACCGTAAGATTAGCGTGCGGTTGGTCTAGAGTCTAGGGATATAGGATGAACCATTATGATGACGTAGCACACACAAAAAAGTCGTACACACAATTTCGCTTCCTTTCGATTTCTGATTACTCTAGTAAAAGCAGCCTAAGACGAACAAAACACTGTGGAAATTCCGTAAAGAGATAAAACTGCCGCTGACGAAGTAGTTTACATTGATAAGTAACATGGAAATAGCTTGCGTCAAGGAATTCCAAAAACGGCCATGAACAGCACCAATGTGACGTAAAGCGCAGATCAAGTCTAGACGTTGGAAGGTCGCATTCATAACACTTGATTTGTCAAAAAGGGACTTGCCGGCGTACAACATCGCTTTAGCGACGCAGATGTAATAAGAAGATCATCACTTTTACTTTAACGCAGAAAAGTACAACGGAGAACCGAAATTAATCAGATTCCGAATGCACTTACTGCAGCGATCAAGAGAACGTGACCTAGATCCCACCATCTTTACAACGGAAGTCATAGATCTAGTGTTCTTGTGAACATTGAAACATTGTGATATTGTCGGTCCAGCTATAGATCTAGTGTTCTTGTGAACATTGAAACGTTGTGATATTGTCGGTCCAGCTATAGATCTAGTGTTCTTGTGAACATTGAAACGTTGTGATATTGTCGTTCCAGCTATAGATCTAGTGTTCTTGTGAACATTGAAACGTTGTGATATTGTCGGTCCAGCTATAGCTCACTAATATTGGTTCAACCTTGACAATGCGGGAAAGGTTGTTACATTGGAACGCTTGCTATTATTTATTTTAACTATTACGCTTTCTCGTGCGTGTGATTAGATCTACATACATACCTATTATTTATCTGTGATCAATTCTCCCCTAAGGCAGTTTTTCGCGCAGTTTAGCTTGCACTGTGATTATTTCCTCAAGAATAGTGCGAGACGCTTGTAATTGCACTTATAAGTGT
This sequence comes from Megaustenia siamemsis, assembly GCA_032433765.1. NCBI lineage: Eukaryota > Metazoa > Mollusca > Gastropoda > Stylommatophora > Ariophantidae > Megaustenia > Megaustenia siamemsis. Next base: position 154,824,820 of record JAVIAB010000051.1, on the reverse strand, counting down.
ATACCGTCAACACTGAAACGTACACCAAGATTTATTTCATGTCAAAGAAGTCGTGCGCATTGACCTATATAATGTTGTACGCTAACATTGTTCACGCGAGAATATATATATATATATATATATATATCCTTAATATTACAGTGGATAATGGAAAATGAGCAATGAAGACGTATTAAAATATTTAAACACTAAAAAGAACTGGCTTGTCAACATCATTTCACAGAGGAAATTAAAATACTATGACCTCGTCATAAGTAACAAGGGACTGGAAAGAACAATAATGGAAAGCATGTTTCCTGGGTGACGCATCAGGGGCAGACCAAAAAGAAGGTGCTTTAAAAACATCAAAGAAACCTTCAAGAGACGAAGTTGCAGATCTGGCTGGAAACAGAGATTCCTTCTTATGGGACTGTGGTGAATGCAAAGTTCTGTAAAGGGCATGCGTTTTCTCTTTGGCAGCCAATAGCGTTTTGTATTTTGTACATTTTTTAACAATACAATTTTTGTACCTTCTTGTTGTTCTATTTGTTTATTCTTAATAATAACCAGTACTGCCGTGTTCCAATGCCTAGTAGGATTGCGATAGTCGGCAATATGAAGCTTGTTGTGTGTAAACGGAGACGGGCTATGAATGAAACAAATAGACGGTCTTGGTTGTTCTGAATCAGCTTAATTGCACCCACGAATGTGAGGTGCTCCTCGGCAAATAGTAACAACATGATATAGAAAGGTTAATGCAAATCTTCACTTCTGAGAAGGGTGTGGCTCGTTCAGAGGTATTGTTTAATTTAATAAGACATTAATCTCTTATATATATCTAGTAAATGTTGTTGCAAATGACCTTCCAGGCATGTCGTAAGAGGCGACTAAGGAGTTTGATTGACGGATTGACAAGCTGTCATTGCAAAAAAAAAGTATTGTTATGGAAACAGCCATAGATTTTACAAGCAGCGATCTCTACAATATGTGCCATTTTGTCACGCAAGGTTTCTGTTTTTAAGTTTGTGGTTCTGACCTATGTGCCGTCTTCGGCTCGAAAGGACAATAGATAGAAATAGATAGAAATAGATAGAAGATAGATAGAAATGTTGTTCTACAGTAGAACTTGCAAGATTTTACTCATTGAAAATGTTTGTTCTTTACTCTGCCCCTTCTACTCGAGTATTTCTATAACATTCTATTCAAAGATATTTGTAACATTCCATTCAAAGATATTTGTAACATTCCATTCAAAGATATTTGTAACATTCCATTCAAATGTATTTGTTAAAATTTTTGTTTCAGCAGATCTGTCGATCGTCCATGTTTCACGGCCATATATTACTATAGGAAAAATGTCACACACACACACACACGCACACCCATATTATCAACTTCACAGAAGTTTCACTTTTCCATGTAGTTTTCCTCTACCTGTAGGACACCAGTGTGATGTTTCAGTACTTCATGCTAGTCACGTGTGTTGGTGCTCACACGCGATCTAAAGTTAGTTGCTATCGATCTTCGCTACCAAATGGCGGGCATTGTTTTGTCGGGCAGCTTCTGAACAACGTTGTTGCCTCTGCTAATATTGAAATGACAGCAGGGGGAACAGGGCAAAGTTATACCGTGAGGGCTCGTCTTTTTCCTGTTCATCATCATCATTGAGTACCGTCTCCGTATCGAAGGTTGGCTACCATGGAGCGCCATTCCATTCTGTCTCTTGCTCTGATGGTGCAGATTGTCATAGGTTGACTTGTCCATCTTTTGATGTTACTCGTCCATGTTGGTCTTGGTCTACCTCTGCCTCTTTTACCCTGTATTTTCTCCTCCAAGATTACTTTTATTAGGCTGTTGTGTCTTTTAACATGCCCTAAAAATTTGTCTTGTTCTAATTGTGCTTAGTAGTTCTCTTTTAATTTTTAGTTGTTTTAAAACTTCTTCGTTTGTTTTCTTTTCTTTCCATCCAATTCTACCTATTCGTCTATAAATCCACATTTCAAAGGCTTCAATTTTCTGTTCTGTTTTCTTGTCTAATGTCAATGTTTCTACACCATACATGAATATTGAGAAGATGTAACATTTTGCTATTCTTAGTTTTAGCCCTAGTGTTATTTGTTTTGATGTTAGTATATTTTTCATGGCATTAAAATTACTTTTTGCCAAACTTATTCTTTTGTTTATTTCAGTTGCACATTTTCCATCACTGGTTATAGCATGTCCCAGGTAGTTGTAGCTCTGAACTGTCTCCAGATGTATTCCTTTAACTTTGATATTTAATTGTAAGTCTTGAGAATTTTGGGAGCCGAGATAGCTCAGTGGTTAGTGAACTGGACTACAAAGGACAAGGGGTAGGATTCGATCCCAACCGACGGCTTCCGGGTTCACTCAGCCTTAAATGGGTACCGGATTTTTTTTCTGGGAAAGTAAAGCAGCACGGGCGTAATACCAACCACATTACCCAAAAATCATGTGCTGAAGGTCTGTAAAATATAGAGTCACTAACACCATATTTCCCTATACGCCACTTGGCGTAACGGGGGTACTTTACTTTTTTTTACTTGAGAATTTTCTTTGTTTATCATCATAGTTTTAGTCTTTTTGATATTCATATATAATCCATATATTTTGCTTGCCATGTTTATTAAATTAAGTAATTGTTGTAGATATTTAGGATTGTTTTTCTGTTACATCATTTATTTTCTAATTCTAGCTTATTTCATCTTTGAATCAAAGAGCATGTCAGTCGTCATGCACATCAGATACAAAGACATTGCCTTCCGTATCAATGACATAACAGTCGTTATCTTTGTCAATTACTTTTTTTTTTTTTTGCGTTCGCTAGCTTTCACCTCTGACGAAGTTCCTAGAGACTAGGAACTGAATTTTGCGTATTAATCCGTTTTTACCTGGCAGCCGTGTGCAGAGGGATCCCTCGCCGCACAGGCAGATAAGTCCGTCTTCGGAGGTACTCATATTTTTTTTCAGTCCATGAGTAATTGACGTTTCAAGCTGGGCCTCGTTGCTGAGACAAGGGGCGGCTGCCGCAGAAAGCTTGTGCAGCCCGGATTTGAATACGCAACCTCTTTGTCTCGAGGCCGGTATCTTGCCTCGAAACCAACCAGTTCCCCCTGTCAAATGTTAACAAGTCAGTCGCCGCCAATGTCAGTTACAAGTCAGTCTCCACCAATGTCAGTTACAAGTCAGTCTCCACCAATGTCAGTTACAAGTCAATCTCCACCAATGTCAGTTACAAGTCAGTCGTCGACACCATTGTCAGTTATAAGTCAGTCGCCACCATTGTCAGTTATAAGTCAGTCGTCACCATTGTCAGTTATAAGTCAGTTGCCACCATTGTCAGTTATAAGTCAGTTGCCACCTTTGTCAGTTATAAGTCAGTCGCCACCATTGTCAGTTATAAGTCAGTCGCCACCATTGTCAGTTATAAGTCAGTCGCCACCATTGTCAGTTATAAGTCAGTCGCCACCATTGTCAGTTATAAGTCAGTCGCCACCATTGTCAGTTATAAGTCAGTTGCCACCATTGTCAGTTATAAGTCAGTCGCCACCATTGTCAGTTATAAGTCAGTCGCCACCATTGTCAGTTATAAGTCAGTCGCCACCATTGTCAGTTATAAGTCAGTCGCCACCATTGTCAGTTATAAGTCAGTCGCCACCCACTTCCCCTTAAAAAAAAAAAAAAACAATCACCAACCATTTCCTGTCATTATAGATAGAATCGGACACCCCTGCCAGTTACGAATGGACGTAAAGGTCCAAACATATAGAAGGACTAGAGATCTGAACCACTCACTAAACCTTATAATGATAGACATGTATTCGATGCCCTTGCTAACATTTATCAACAGGCTCAACACTTCATCTCACAATCAACACAGAGAGGTTTTTTTTTTTTGCAAGCGGTGCCCTCTACCTATGTGCACACCTCTGGTAGAGATTACCTTGGCCCATGATACCGGTGCTCATCAAATATGTGCATATCGCAGCATTTTCAGCGGTCTTTGTTAGGCTCGGCCTATTTTATTGATCAGAGCTTTCGGCGAATGTACATAGATCGCAGTACGATGGTGGGCGGGATAATGTTATCGAGATACTTGTGCAAATGTTTCTTTTTCCCACAGCTTTGGCAATGCCTAGAGTCATCTTGGAGAGAGAGAGAGAGAGAGAGAGAGAGAGAGAGAGAGAGACCACAGTAGGTATCACAATTGCCTGAAAAATATATAACTATAGTTCGTTCACAAATTCGTGCCCACATAGTTGATCAATTATCTCGGAAACTGTTCGATGAATTTCTGTAATTCTTTTTCATGAAATCTTATTTTTTTCACCGACCTTCATATTTTATAACATTTAAGTACAAAGGTAGTCTGAATTTTGCACAAATCGTTTTTTGTTATATAATTTTAGGAAAATATTAAACCGTGTGCTCTAAACATTAGATTTTACTGTAAATTATGTTAATTTTGTAACAATGCAAGCCAAAGGCGTATCCATATTACATTGAATAGGGCAACATTTTTCATTAGATTTTATATCTTCGTCATAGAGGTAGGTAAACTTTGACCGAAGTATCAAACACACATATTCGCCAAATAGCAGCCGCGTCATCAACAAAATATATGGAACAACCAGAACAACAAAACCATATAGTCGGCAAATAGTAAGAGTGTCATCAACAAAATAGTACACATGTCATAAATAAATCATTCCGAATCAGACGCCTCTAAGAGGTTAACAAATGTTATCGGTTGGACAAAATGCAATCCATCTCGTTGCCAGTATTGTTCTTCTCTAAGCACATGGTCGTCACATTTTCTCCAGTACTCTCTCTCTCTCTCTCTCTTTCTCTCTCTCTGCGATCAAGACTCAATGAGAGTAGGATTCCAGACTCTCTCATGAAGGCAGCTGTCTGTTTAAGCGAATCGATTGCCCCATATAGTTTTTCTTCCAGGGAGGTGGGCGTGGACCACATTGCTCTTCTCAGGCCCGTGTACTGGGGGCAATCCTATAGAACATGTTTTGAAGTCATATTGTCCAGTGTACAGTGGCATAGGCTGGTTGTACCTATTTTGAATTTGGTGAACATGTGATATCTCATTCTATTGTGGCCAGTGCGTAGGCGAAGTATGATGACTTTATCCCTCCTTGATAGTTGGTGGTATCCGTCACTCTCGTTATGCTTTGGGTGTTCTCGTTTCCATTTTTCATGGAACTGACCTTTGAGGATGTATTTGGCTTCATCATAACTGAGCGGATGGTTCTCTTGTGGTAATCTCCCTCCCTCTTCAGCTAATTTGTCTGCGCGTTCGTTCCCGTGTATAGTACAGTATGATGGTATCTACTGAATGACTACTCTCTGGAAGTTATTGCATAGTTGGTCCAGGGTTGTTCTCAAGTCATCTAGTTCATTGTTCTTGGGACTTTTTAGAGCTGATAGTAGTGACAGTGCATCAGTCAGAATCACAAATTTATTGTGCATTTTATTTTTGTGTTAAGTAGTCGGTGTTGCAGCATCTGATGGTCTCAGTTTCTGCTTTAAAGTTGTTTGAGAATTTTCCAGTAGCTATTAACTTGGTGATCTCGTCCTGATTATTCAGCGTCAAGAACACACCTCCCCCTCCATTTCTGGTGGCATTTGTAGCAGAGCCATCTGTGTATATGTGTAATAGTAATTTATTGTTTCTTGTTATTGATATTATATTATAACTTGACAGTACATCACATTTATTTTTAGTTGATCACAACAGGTAATTCAGGACAGACTCTTTCTCTGGATACATAATGATAATCAAGTTTATTGATAATTCTAGGTACAATGATCGACTAGTTGTGGATGCACTTATCTTAAATTAATGTTAATTAATTCGGGACTCCTCTGAGGCTACCGCCGATGACTATGGTCCGTCCCAAGTGCATATTTTGCATACAACATTATTCAACTTACGTTCATGAGGAATGTGAAACAGCTTGAAATACTCTTAAAACACTTCCCGACACTACTGTTCATATTCTCATTGCTATACTCCTACTCACTATCAACTTATATTAATAACTTCTCAACTAACTTGAACTACAACTTGGAGATTCTAACTTCCGAACTAACTGGATTCACTTTCTAATCTTAACTTTCTAACTGTCCTGACTATACTAACCGTCTAATTCTCCTTCCTGACTAACTAACTCGAACTGTTGACTTTCTATTCCTGACTAATGCATCTCTGACTAATTTAACCCTGACTGTCTCAAACTTATAGTTTTGAAGTTTAAATACTCCAACCACTCTCTTCGTCTACAGTTCAGCAGTCAATCAAAACTGTTGCCAAGTGACAATTTGCGCTCTTCTGGTCACTTGAGTTGGTCGCTGCTCACCATTCTGTGACCGACACCTGAACTATCTCCTGGTTTGATGAAAACACATTGTTTTCGTTAATCTCCATGACCCATTTGTTAGATGACCACTCATTTATCATACGACCAAAGTCATGGGGTCAATGCATGCGCTAGTCATGCGTCAATGGTCAATTCCACAACAACCTGTTGTTGTGCAAATCGTGGAAATTTCCATTAACTATTATGTCCAGGATAATTCTGGACCTTCCTACCTTGGCTTGGTGGGTGTCCTTGTTATGTCTGAGGTCCCTACCCCTACAAACACTGCGTTATCTTCTAATTTCCACAACCTGCTGCGTGGAAAATTCCATGGACCTAAACCCTCTGCATAATTCTACTTTACCTTCCTCACCTCTGTGTGTCCAGCACCCACTATAAACTTGTACTCCCTTAACTTCGTCTCTACAACTTGTCATTCTTGAAAATTTCCATTCCTTAACTTTAAACTAATTACTACTGGTCGCCACTATTTGTTACTGCTATAGTCTATTGAGAAGCATGTAACAACTGAGTTACCTGCCCCTATGTTTCCATTAGCTCACTCTATAACATTTGTGGGACCAAGAGTCCTGTGGGTAGGTATTGTGTATGTGTTTTTTCTGCTACTTGTTTTCTTTCTGTGTCTGATTGGGTGCCTTTTTTATGATTCCTGTTATGTTTTCCTAAAGTTCTGTTATTTTATGTTTTCCATGAGACATATCAGATGGGCCCAAGGGTTTCGACATTGTTTGGGAAAGTACTGGGTCTCCAGTAGTTAGTTCATTGGCAATTGCATCGAAGTTGCTCCTCTTTAGTCGTACCATTCCGGAACCAGTTATTCTTTGGTGCATGGGGTGGCTAAAGAGCCTTCTATATTTCTCCGCTTGTTGCAATACTTTAGTGACCCGTCTGTCATCTAAGGGTTGTAAACCTGTTACTGTTTCTAGAGTTTTGATAGGTGTAGATTTCATAGCACCAGTGATGATACGGGCATCTTGGTTCTGTGTTCAGTTAATTTTGCTAAGGTATGATTTGGAAGCCATAGCCCAGGCTGTGACTCCATACTCTAGAACTGGTCTGACTCTTCCTAGGTATAGTCTTTTCAAAATATTGCTGTCTGCCCCCCAGTCCGTTCCTGTCAATTTCTTCATAATATTTGTTCATTTTCTGGCTTTTTTCCTTGCTCTGTCTATCTGATTTTTCTTAGTCATTCTGCGATTCATGGTGACGTCAAGATATGTTGGGTTTTGGTCAATAGGGAGTGTATGGTCTTTTATCTTCAAGTTTGCAGAGAGTGTGTTTCTTGATAGGCTGAAAACTGTATATGTAGTTTTTTTTCGTTGATTGGTAAGAACCAGGTGTTCGTCCATTTTTCAAGTTCACCCAGGGCATCTTGCATCCTGGGTCCAGCCACCAACATACTTTCATCGCGAGCCCATAACGCCAGATCATCTGCGTATATTGCTGTGTGCATTCTGGGTGGAATGTCCATTACGATGTCATTTAGTATTCAATGTCTATCGTTGAGAGGGTATCACGCGTCAATTCTTTAGCATCACAAATTTTAAACGTCGTGTTCTGCACAGTAACTTGCCCTTTTACTTTGGCCCACACAAGTTCTATTGGGTTGAGGTGCGAATAATAAGGTGGGGTGCGAAGAGATGTGTGGCCATACTTTGCAATTATTTTATCAATTTGATATAACTTTGTCTTCTTAGTTTGTCTAACAAGTTGCAACAACACTGGTTTTAACTGGGTGTTTTGAAAGGAAACATTTTCTTTTCTAAGCCATGTGATGATTTGATCTTTTGTGCTTGACGAATTAGGAACTTTGTCCTCCAGTGTTACCGCATTATGATAGGATGCATTGTCCATTACAAGACATGAAGGTCTATCCAGAATGGGGAGTAGAGTGTTCTCTAGTGCTACCACATTATGATAGGATGCATTGTCCATTACAAGACATGAAGGTCTATCCAGAATGGGGAGCAGAGTGTTCTCTATCCAGTCTCTGAAAATTCGTCCATTCATTTCAGTGTGGTAGTCCCTTTAGTCTGTAGACTTTGATTGAAACATAAGTTGTGTGTCATTATCAAGACCATTCTCTCTACTGCCAGCATGTACCAATATAATGCGCTGCCGTTTGCTGCTGGGAATGCTTCTTTTATTTTCTCTGTCAAATGAGTGCCATTCTTTCTCATATATATGATGAGTATTGACCCACGTTTCATTCAAATATACTATATCGTAGCTTCCCATTCGTCGCTTACAGATCTGCCTCAGGTATTTGCTCCGGGCAGCTATCAGGTGTGGTTTTTCACAAAAAATATTTCTACCACAAGCAGATTTTCGAAAAGTGAAACCAACGCCTCTTACGATCTTCCAAAGAGTCGTTGTTGAGATGTCAATATCACATTCTAATTGTAGTCGAACTTTAAGTTTGCGCAGTGTAACAAGTTGATTCGATTCAAACATTTTCAACATTTCACGTCTAATAACATCTTTGTCAAAATCATCAACTTTAATTTTTCTTCCTTGCTTTGCCCGTTGCCTCTTTAGAGTCAAAGCCCTGTCCTATCTATCGATTGAAAGACTTTCTGTCTATATTTAGAGCTGCCCGTGTTCTATTTTCTGCTTTTTTGATATCGTAATATAACCTGCCCCTTTTAGATTCCCTGCAAAAGTGCATGCACAATAACACTGTTACCTTTCGTATAGTGATGAATTTACACTTTAAACTCTTCATGTTTTTAAAAATCAAGTAGTCACTTCACAACAGCTTACAAATTATCACACATACAGGGATATTCGTTAATAGTAAATATTTTGTCAAAATACGCCTCTGGGCCAATTTAACAAGAAACAGCGGAAATGAAATTACAAAAAAAAAAAAAAACCTCGGAGTGGCGTGCGTCTTACAAGTTAAGAGTGCGAAACGGTGCTAATATTTTGTGGTGTGCACGTGAAATTTTCCTTTTTAATTGGTGAGTTGATTACAACAAATGTGGGTATTGTAAAATTCTAAAATTTAGGACAAGCAAGAAAATCATATTTTTATATACCTCAGATAAGCAAACGTCTTTCCCAAATGCATGGGAGTAAGGCAACAAATCAGACTGAAGGTCGGTGGAAAAATAAGATTTCACGATAAAGAATTACAGAAATTCATCAAACAGTTTCCGTGATAATTAATAAACTATGTGGGCACGAATTTCTGAACGAACTATAGTTGATGCATATCAATATGCGAAATCTGGCTTTATTTAATGGTGTACTAAACGACTGATAACCAAATGGCGACCTGTGGAGCACATCCGGCCCGCTAGTATATTTTTCTTGGTCCTTGTAGTGCCCGTAGAAACTATTATATTCAATATCTATAAATAAACAACAAAGCTCAGGTCGGTTAAAAAATATGATCATTTTGAAATAAATAATTGCTTATCTTGTTCTATCTCTATTTTTGACTTTTCGAGCCGTAGCCGGCCCATAGGGCTATGACTCAGATACCCTTTCTCTTATCTACATTTTTATTCTAGCAGTTTTCAATCCTTGTAAAGATCTTTTATCAAATCTCGATTTGCCTCTGTTCTGTGCAAGCAACTCTATCTCTTTGAGGGAGCCGATTACTGCTGCTCTTGCCTCTCTGATCAATGTTCTTCTCAGTGTCTCTCTGGGTCGGCCTCTTTTCCTCTTACCTGTTGTTTCTTACATGAGGGCTTGCTTTGCTATTCGGTTATTATCTCATCACATGTCCAATATATGACCATCGTCTTTTCTTGATTGCTAAAGATATTAGTGGTTCTTCTTCTATCCTTCCTCCATTGCCGTTGGCGTCGAGGGGAGATACAATCTGCGATTCTTTGCTCTTCTGTTGGCCTCTTCTGGTGTTATCCCTCTTAGTGATTCTAGTATTCCCTTTATCCATCTCTTTCTCGGTCTTCCTCTTAATCTGGCATTTTCGTAGCGTTTGTTTATGGCTCTTTGGGACATTGTTAGTTCTTTTTGTCTTGTTATGTGGCCGAACCAATTTATCTGTTGTTTCTTTATGTATTCGATGACTGGTTCAATTTCGAGTTTCTTCCTCAGGTCGGTGTTTCTTACTCTGTCACTTAAACTGTTTCCTGTCATTCTTCTGACACATTTCATTTCGGTGGTCGTTATCTTTCTTATTGTTCTAGAGTCCAGCGTTCAATTCTGGCACTGATAGCACAGAGTTAGTAGAAAAATTGATTTGTATATTGCCCTTTTTGCTTCCATAGTTATTGCTTTGTTTTTCAATAGTGTTGATACTTAGGCCTATAACTTGGCATGCTTTGTTACACCTTATATCTATCTCTGTCTCTTGGTTATTGTCTTGTGTTAACGTGCTACCCAGATATTTAAAATTGTCTACTTGCTTCAGAGGTGTATTATCTATTATGATGTTTAGTTTTTCTTTCTTTCTCGCTATTGCCATTACTTCGGTTTTATGTTGATCTTCATGTTGTATTGTGTACAAGTGTTTAGCCTGTTGATATGTTCTTGCAGGTTGATTGGCTATTTCTCTAATTTCCTCGTTTGTTTTGAATTCGTTCCACACTATGCCAAGTATTTTCCTTAGACATTTATTTTCAAATGCGTTCAACTTTGTTTCTATATCTCTTGTTGTTTTCCAGCGTTCACACGCATACATAAGGGTTGATAGTACATTTGATTTGAATAGCCAAAGTTTTGTGTTTGTGCTGATGAGTTTTGATTTCCACAATTTTTCAAGGCTTCTGAAAGACAATGCTGCTTTAGCTATTCTGATTCTAATTTCTTTGCTTGGATCCCCTTCTCGATCAATGTGACTTCCAAGATAGGCAAAGTGATCAATCTCTTCCACTGGTTTGTTTTCCATGTATATTCTGTCATCTGTTGTAATTAAGCTTTTCATGACTTTAGTCTTTTCATGATTTATTTCAAGCCCAATTTTGCAGACTGTTAATGATAATATTCATTTGTGTTTTCCTGCATCGTTTTTATCTGACTGGTGATGAAAATGACTTGTTACAAAAGATAAAATATGTCGTCAAAGTGCAAGTATTATTTATAAATATATATGACTAAATCACATCATGTAATTTTTATATTTTATGTATATGACTAAATCACATAATGTATTTTTTACATTTTATATATATGACTAAATCACATCATGTAATTTTTACATTTTATATCTATGACTAAATCACATCATGTAATTTTTACATTTTATATATATGACTAAATCACATCATGTAATTTTTACATTTTATATATATGACTAAATCACATCATGTAATTTTTACATTTTATATATATGACTAAATAACATCATGTATTTTTTTCATTCTATATATATGACTAAATCACATCATGTAATTTTGATGATACTCTTAAGTTTGGTCCTCTAATCCTGACCTTGGCTATAACTCGCCCCTCGTCGACCTGTTGGTCATCACTTTACTAAACTTTCTTGAAGGTCAATAATCATCATATGTGTTTGGTAGTAGTGTTCTGTAACCACTTCTATTGTTTGACCTTCTTTGGCAAGATGTAACATTTTTAGTTGTAATGAATTAATGGACATTTTTTTTTTATGTTGAGAAACTCTTGATCTTATTGAGATCTAAGCTTATTTGTGAAATAAATCGATAGTTCTGGTCAATGGTATCGATTTTTGTGCGGCTGGTCAGCTGATTGATCGGTAGTGCTCACATCACACCTGCTCTGTGTGTGCAAAAAATTTACGTTAAATTTGATAATTGCCCATCAACAGCTGGTACATGTGTGGTGTAACTTCAACACTGGTACATGTGTTGTGTAACTTCAACAACTGGTGCATTTGTTGGTAACCTCAACAAATGGTACATGTGTTGTGTAACTTCAACAACTGGTACATGTGTGGGTAACTTAAAAAAACTGGTACATGTGTGGGTAACTTCAACAGCTAGTACATGTGTTGTGTAACTTCAACAGCTGGTACATGTGTGGTGTAACTTCAACAGCTGGTACATGTGGGGTGTAACTTCTACAACTGGTACATGTGTGGTGTAACTTCAACAGCTGGTACATGTGTTGTGTAACTTCAACAAATGGTGCATGTGTGGTGTAACTTCAACAACTGGTACATGTGTGGGTAACTTCAACAACTGGTACATGTGTGGTGTAACTTCAACAAATGGTACATGTGTGGTGCAAATTCAACAACTGGTACACGTGTGGGTAACTTCAGCAACTGGTACATGTGTGGGTAACTTCAACAACTGGTACATGTGTGGTGTAATTTCAACAAATGGTACATGTGTGGGTAACTTCAACAAATGGAACATGTGTGGGTAACTTCAACAAATGATACATGTGTGGGTAACTTCAACAACTGGTACATGTGTGGTGTAACTTCAAAACTGGTACATGTGTGGGTAACTTCAAAAACTGGTAGATGTGTGGGTAACTTCAACAACTGGTACATGTGTGGGTAACTTGAACAACTAGTACATGTGTGGGTAACTTTAACAACTGGTACATGTGTGGGTAACTTCAACAACTGGTGCATGTGTGGGTAACTTTAACAAATAGTACATGTGTGGTGTAACTTCAACAAATGGTACATGTGTGGGTAACTTCAACAACTGGTAGATGTGTGGGTAACTTCAACAACTGGTACATGTGTTGGTAACTTCAACAACTGGTAGATGTGTGGGTAACTTCAACAACTGGTACATGTGTGGGTAACTTCAACAACTGGTACATGTGTGGGTAACTTCAACAACTGGCACATGTGTGGGTAACTTCAACAACTGGTACATGTGTGGGTAACTTCAACAACTGGTACATGTGTAGGTAATTTCAACAGCTAGTACATGTGTGGCTAACTTCAACAGCTGGTACATGTGTGGGTAACTTCAACAGCTGGTACATGTATGGATAATTTCAACAGCTGATACATGTGTGATGTTATCTCGACAACTGGTATATGTGTGGATAACTTCAACAACTGGTACATGTGTGGGTAACTTCAACAACTGGTACATGTGTGGGTAACTTCAACAACTGGTACATGTGTAGGTAATTTCAACAGCTAGTACATGTGTGGGTAACTTCAACAGCTGGTACATGTGTGGATAACTTCAACAGCTGGTACATGTGTGGGTAACTTCAACAATTGGTACATGTGTGGATAATTTCAACAGCTGGTGCATGTATGGATAATTTCAACAGCTGATACATGTGTGATGTTATCTCGACAACTGGTATATGTGTGGATAACTTCAACAGCTGGTACATTTGTCAGTATGTTTGTGATTTCTCACAAATTTCCTTTGATTTCTCCGGAACAAAGTTGATTTTCAAGTTGTGGTCTCGGCTTCCTCCAGGGATCCGAGGTACCATGGAGTCTGCGAAGACTTGAAGTGTAGTACAATAGTTGTAAGCTAAATGGAAAGGGAGAAAAAATGAATGAAAACACAAAGATCTGGAGTTGACGTTCAATACTGGGGGTCCGCAACTACAAAACTTACGTAATGGGGTCCGGAAACTACAAAACTTACGTAATGGGGTCTGGAAACTACAAAACGTACGTAATGGGGTCTGGAAACTACAAAACGTACGTAATGGGGTCTAGAAACTACAAATCGTATGTAATTGGGTCCACGGTATAGGATAGTTTGAGAACCCTGTACAAGGTAATCCTTGATGAAATTAACACGATTACCTCAGGCCTGTATAATTGAGCCAGATAAATTCGGATATGGAACCTTAACCAGTCTAACTGTGGAACTTTTAACCAGTCTAATTCTCGATTGTGGAACTTTTAACCAGTCTAACTTTCGATTGTGGAACTTTTAACCAGTCTAATTCTCGTTTGTGGAACTTTTAACCAGTCTAATTCTCGATTGTGGAACTTTTAACCTGTCTAACTTTCTATTGTGGAACAATTAACCAGTCTAATTTTCTAGTGTAGAACTTAACCAAAATAAACTCTCGGTTGTAAAACTTTGACCAGACAAACTCTCGGTTGTGGAACTTTAACCGGACCATTTTCCAGTTGTGGATTTTTAGCCGATCCGTTTAGGTTAGTTGTGACTGAAGATATCTCAAAAGAAACCCTCAAGAGTCCATAATGAGCGTTTCTCCATTTCCAGGTGAGTGGATCTTGCCGCTGATGTGGATATGATTATCAGTGCGCCTGGGAAACACTCTAATCGTAAGTATTAATGTTGTGTTTGTAACTGCTGTTAAGTAAAGCAAATCGCAAATCCTTTACAGAACGTTGCTATTACCCCAGCATTTGTTGCTTGTGTAATTGTCCAGGCATTATACATCAGTGGTTTGCCATTCCCTCCTGACGGTAGACGCGGTCCTGAGGACGGTAATCCCACGAGTCGCGATTTCTTAAGAAAAAAAACCGTACTCATCGGGAATAGATCCGCGAACCTCGGGGTTGTAAAACTGAGTACTGCTTCTGAGCCACGAACGCTTTAAAGATAACTATGTTTGTTTGCTTAGATTTTATTGGACTTTAGAAGAGAGAATTGCAATAAACAAATACTTCAAGTTTTGTGACAAATAATTGGAGATAGCAAAAGCGTTCAATTTGTTTTAAAATAATTGCAGGCAAAAATAAATGCACTTAGTGTGCACGACAGGGGAGATAATAGATCGCATACTTGTAGGTGAAGAAGGAAATACTTTCAAAGGTTAGGTTAGCATTCCCGAGCAAATTGATGCTGAAGAGGGATGTACCGGGCTGTGAAGTGCAAAACATAAAGATACTGCAGCACAAAGCTGCGATCGAATAGAAGGAATATTTTCAACTTATTTATTAAGGAGTTCAGACATACTATAACCATTGATGGAAAATGTAAAACTGAAATAAACAAATGTATAGGAATGGCGAAAAGTAATTTCAATGCCATGAAAAATAAACATCAAAACAAATATCACCAGGGCTAAAACTAAGAATAACAAATTGTTATATCTTCTCAACATTCTTGTATGGTGCAGAAACATGGACATCAGACCAAAAAAAAACAGAACAGAAAACTGAAGCCTTTGAAATGTGGATTTATAGAAGAATAGGAAGAATTGGATGGGAGAAAAGGAAACAAACGATGAAGCCTTAAACAACTAAAAATGAAAAGAGAACTACTAAATACAAATCAAACAAGACAAGTGAGATTTTTAGGGCATGTTAAAAGACACAATAGCCTACTAAAAGTAATTTTGGAAAGGAAAATACAAGGTAAAAGTGGCAGAGGGGGACCAAGATTAACATGGGCGAGTAAGATCAAAGGATGGACAAGTCAGCCTATGACAACTTGCACCATCAAAGCAAGAGATAGAGCGGAATGGCGCTCCATGGTAGCCAACCTTCGATGCGGAGACGGCACTTAAAGATGATTATTAAAGATTTTAATGGAACATAATGTGCATTGAATTCAAGTGTGGAGAAATGTGCATCTCATATTCGTGGTCGTTAAGAAATAGTGTTTTCATTGTTGTAAGGTTTCTGTGAAATTCTCAAATCGTTGAGTCTTTTTGAAGATGTCCATCGCCAGGTAAGTGTGGCACGAGCTGTAACGTTTCGCGCCAAAATTGTAAGCAGTGAAACAGGAATAAACTCTCAGGAATGAAAGAAATGATTTGCTGTCTTCGTTCTGCCCCCGACTGTGGTGCTGTTATCGGGATAAGGAAATAGATGGACTAACAGTATGGGAGAGGTTGCTGCTGAGACACGGGATCAGGTGTTATCAGCTGGTATTGGGCTGGCGTTCCCAGCAACGTGTGCAACAATGTGTACCCGGAGCTAACAGTTATAGCAAGCTATTCTTTTCTTATCCTTCCTCTCCTCACCCACTCTTTCTTATTCTCCATGTTCTACTTTCTCCTCTCATCCACCATTTCTTATTCTCCATGTTCTACTTTCTCCTCTCATCCACCCTTTCTTATTCTCCATGTTCTACTTTCTCCTCTCATCCACCATTTCTTATTCTCCATGTTCTACTTTCTCCTCTCATCCACCCTTTCTTATTCTCCATGTTCTACTTTCTCCTCTCATCCACCATTTCTTATTCTCCATGTTCTACTTTCTCCTCTCATCCACCCTTTCTTATTCTCCATGTTCTACTTTCTCCTCTCATCCACCCTTTCTTATTCTCCATGTTCTACTTTCTCCTCTCATCCACCCTTTCTTATTCTCCATGTTCTACTTTCTCCTCTCATCCACCATTTCTTATTCTCCATGTTCTACTTTCTCCTCTCATCCACCCTTTCTTATTCTCCATGTTCTACTTTCTCCTCTCATCCACCATTTCTTATTCTCCATGTTCTACTTTCTCCTCTCATCCACCCTTTCTTATTCTCCATGTTCTACTTTCTCCTCTCATCCACCCTTTCTTATTCTCCATGTTCTACTTTCTCCTCTCATCCACAATTTCTTATTATCCATGTTCTACTTTCTCCTCTCATCCACCCTTTCTTATCTCCATGTTCTACTTGCTCCTCTCATCCACAATTTCTTATTATCCATGTTCTACTTTCTCCTCTTATCCACTCTTTCTTATTATCCATGTTCTACTTTCTCCTCTCTTCCACCCTTTCTTATTCTCTTCATTTTCTACTTTCTCCTCTCATCCACAATTTCTTATTCTCCATGTTCTACTTCTTCCTCTTAATTTCCCATTTCTTATTTTATTTGTCTACTTCCTCTTCTACTTTCTCCTCTCTTCTGCCCTCTCTTATTCTTCTTTTTTTGTTATTCTCCTCCCCTTTTCTATTATTCCTCTACTTCTACTTCTACCATTTCTTCTTCTTTTTCTACTTTCTCTTTTACTTCTACTTCTCTTTCTCCTCTCTTTCTTCCACCTTATCTTCTCTTCTCCGTTTCTCCTTCACCGATATATTCAGAACGTTAACAACATGTCTGCCACATGTTCTTCACTGTTCACCATCTTGTTCTCCCTTCGCTGCCTCATGTTCTCCTTTTATCAGAGTTCAGTGCACCTCATCTCTCAGAACGGATCTTCAGTTTATTAGAAATGCCTACCTTTTACATCTTCAGCGTCTGGCCCTTGTCACTGTGTGATTGTACCTGTTGGCCACTTATCTAGAGTACCTGTTGGTCACTTATTGAGAGTACCTGTTGGGCTGTGTTCACTTTTTGTGCGGTTTCGCCTTATTTCTTTTGGCGTGTGCTGAGACTGCTATGACGGGGACTGCAGCTACCATTCTTTGTTTGGAGAGGAGTTTATAATTCGGATGATTCCATTGGCACGGGCGGATAAGCAATTATGGATTTTAATTCGTTTGCAGTGACACCGGGGCCTTCCATTACTATTACCTGTTGGGCACTTATTGAGAGTACCTGTTGGGCACTTATTGAGAGTACCTGTTGGGCACTTATTGAGAGTATCTGTTGGGCACTTATTGAGAGTACCTGTTGGGCACTTATTGAGAGTATCTGTTGGGCACTTATTGAGAGTACCTGTTGGGCACTTATTGAGAGTACCTGTTTTGCACTTATTGAGAGTACCTGTTGGGCACTTATTGAGAGTACCTGTTGGGCACTTATTGAGAGTACCTGTTTTGCACTTATTGAGAGTATCTGTTGGGCACTTATTGAGAGTACCTGTTGGGCACTTATTGAGAGTACCTGTTGGGCAGTTATTGAGAGTACCTGTTGGGCACTTATTGAGAGTATCTGTTGGGCACTTATTGAGAGTACCTGTTGGGCACTTATTGAGAGTACCTGTTGGGCACTTATTGAGAGTACCTGTTGGGCACTTATTGAGAGTACCTGTTGGGCACTTATTGAGAGTATCTGTTGGGCACTTATTGAGAGTACCTGTTGGGCACTTATTGAGAGTACCTGTTGGGCACTTATTGAGAGTATCTGTTGGGCACTTATTGAGAGTACCTGTTGGGCACTTATTGAGAGTACCTGTTGGGCACTTATTGAGAGTACCTGTTGGGCACTTATTGAGAGTACCTGTTGGGCACTTATTGAGAGTACCTGTTGGGCACTTATTGAGAGTACCTGTTGGGCACTTATTGAGAGTACCTGTTGGGCCCTTATTGAGAGTACCTGTTGGGCACTTATTGAGAGTACCTGTTTTGCACTTATTGAGAGTACATGTTGGGCACTTATTGGGATATTTCATTTTCTATTCTTTCCCAACAAGTATTTATCCTTTAGAAAATACTGAAAGCAAGAATCTCTCGTTTGTCATTACTTTAGTTTCTGTATTGTCGAGTTTAGTTTCTGCATTTTACTTGTCGAATTTGGTTTTATATTGCAGTGGCCGAGTTTGTTTGTTGCATTATGCTGAATGGTGAGCCGCGATAGCTCAGTGGTTAGTGAACTGGACTACAAAGACTAGGTGTAGGGTTCGATCCCAACCGACGGCTTCCTGGTTCACCTAGCCTTAAATGGGTACCGAATTTTTTCTGGGAAAGTAAAACGGTACTGGCGTAATGCCGATCACATTACCCCAAAAATCATGTGCTGAAGGTCTGTAAAATGTATGGTCACTAATACCATATTCCCTATACGCCACATGGCGTGACGGGGACTCTTTTCTACTTATTATGATGAATGAGTTTGGTATATGTATTGTCATAAAATAAACATAAAATGGTATGGAGCAGCTAAACTATTAGAAAGACTGCAAACGTTTCGGCAAAAGCCTTCATCAGGTATAACAAACAAACTATACAAATTAAACTCATTAATCTATAACCGATATGTATTGTACTGGTAGGTTGATGTGTTTGCTATCGAGTTTTCTTTCTCTATTGTTCTTGTCCAGATTGTATCTCTATTGTTCTTGTCCAGATTGTATATCTATTGTTCTTGTCCAGATTGTATCTCTATTGTTCTTGTCCAGATTGTATCGCTATTGTTCTTGTCCGGATTGTATCTCTATTGTTCTTGTCCAGATTGTATCTCTATTGTTCTTGTCCAGATTTTATCTCTATTGTTCTTGTCCAGATTGTATCTCTATTGTTCTTGTCCAGATTGTATCTCTATTGTTCTTGTCCAGATTGTATCTCTATTGTTCTTGTCCAGATTGTATCTCTATTGTTCTTGTCTAAATTGTATCTCTATTGTTTTTGTCCAGATTGTATCTCTATTGTTCTTGTCCAGATTGTATCTCTATTGTTCTTGTCCAGATTGCATCTCTATTGTTCTTGTCCAGATTGTATCTCTATTGTTCTTGTCCAGATTGTATCTCTATTGTTCTTGTCCAGATTGTATCTCTATTGTTCTTGTCCAGATTGTATCTCTATTGTTCCTGTCCAGATTGTATCTCTATTGTTCTTGTCCAGATTGTATCTCTATTGTTCTTGTCCAGATTGTATCTCTATTGTTCTTGTCCGGATTGTATCTCTATTGTTCTTGTCCAGATTGTATCTCTATTGTTCTTGTTCAGATTGTATCTCTATTGTTCTTGTCCAGATTGTATCTCTATTGTTCTTGTCCAGATTGTATCTCTATTGTTCTTGTCTAAATTGTATCTCTATTGTTTTTGTCCAGATTGTATCTCTATTGTTCTTGTCCAGATTGTATCTCTATTGTTCTTGTCCAGATTGCATCTCTATTGTTCTTGTTCAGATTGTATCTCTATTGTTCTTGTCCAGATTGTATCTCTATTGTTCTTGTCTAGATTGTACCTCTTGTTCTTGTCCAGATTTTATCTCTGTTGTTCTTGTCCAGATTGTATCTTTATTTTTCTTGTCCAGATTGTATCTCTATTGTTCTTGTCTAAATTGTATCTCTACTGTTCTTGTCTAAATTGTATCTGTATTTTACTGGTCAAGTTTGGCATCTGCATTGTACTGGTAAAATTTGTTATCAGTAATGTACTGACGCAGTATAGTTCCTGTCTTGCACTGGTCGAGTTCGGCTCCTGTCTTGCACTGGTCGAGTTTAGTTTCTGTGTTGTGTCGGTCAAATAAACAGATATTGGATCAATACCGTCATCATGTGCCATACCAGATTAGCATAGGCGACCATGTCTACCACAATCTTCTATCCATACTACTGCATATCAAGTTTGTTCTTGACTTCTTTCCATGACACCAATATATCTTGTATCTTCTCTCTTTTTTTATTTGTCCGCATTCTCTCTTTCCCTGTATTTTTATAGCTGCAACCAAATGTCCCAATTCTCATCTTCACAAGATGTGCCCGAAAAAAAGGCGTTTGTTCCTTTCTGTTTTTTTTTTTAGGAGTTCATTTGTTGTGTTGGTGGTCTCTTTGAGAATTTCCTTTTTTTGTGTCTATTTAGCTGTTCATGGAACTCTCAACATTCGTCTGAGAAATCCCATCTCTGTGTCCTCTAATCGTCTTTTAATATGTGTGTCCACTGTCCGTGATTCGCTTCCATAAATCAGAATTAGTTCTATATAGCACCGATGAATACTGTTTCTCACTTCTTTTGACATTGACTTGTACAAGATATTTTTAATTTTCCGAAATTGCTACTTTGTCCTGAGCTATTCTGCTTTTTATTTCCGTGGAGCATCTTCCATCTGATTTTATTATTGTGCCAGAGTATTTGACGCGTTGCACTTGTTTCAGACTTGTCCTGCCTATTTTTATGTTGCATGATGAACATCGTTGTTTCTTCGATTATGACTTTTACTTCTATTTTCTTAATATTGACGCTGAGACTTTCTTGTTGCTTTCATTTCCCACTATATCTTTCATTTCTTGTGATTTCATTCAGTATTATGTCTATCATTTCGTTGTGCTGTTTTTCACTGCTATTTCTATCATTTCATGTTGCTGTTTGTCACTGCTATTTCTATCATTTCATGTTGCTGTTTTTTCACTGCTATTTCTATCATTTCATGTTGCTGTTTGTCACTGCTATGTCTATCATTTCATGTTGCTGTTTGTCACTGCTATGTCTATCATTTCATGTTGCTGTTTGTCACTGCTATGTCTATCATTTCATGTTGCTGTTTGTCACTGCTATGTCTATCATTTCATGTTGCTGTTTGTCACTGCTATGTCTATCATTTCATGTTGCTGTTTGTCACTTCTATGTCTATCATTTCATGTTGCTGTTTGTCACTGCTATGTCTATCATTTCGTGTTGCTGTTTTTCACTGCTATGTCTATCATTTCTTGTTGCTGTTTTTCACTGCTATGTCTATCATTTCATGTTGCTGTTTTTCACTGCTATGTCTATCATTTCATGTTGCTGTTTTTCACTGCTATGTCTATCATTTCATGTTGCTGTTTTTCACTGCTATGTCTATCATTTCTTGTTGCTGTTTGTCACTGCTATGTCTATCATTTCTTGTTGCTGTTTGTCACTGCTATGTCTATCATTTCATGTTGCTGTTTGTCACTGCTATGTCTATCATTTTTTGTTGCTGTTTTTCACTGCTATGTCTATCATTTCTTGTTGCTGTTTTTCACTGCTATGTCTATATCATTTCATGTTGCTGTTTTTCACTGCTATGTCTATCATTTCTTGTTGCTGTTTTTCACTGCTATGTCTATCATTTCTTGTTGCTGTTTTTCACTGCTATGTATATCATTTCATGTTGCTGTTTTTCACTGCTATGTCTATCATTTCTTGTTTGAAACATATTTATGTAAAATCTTCGATGTCATCCATGATCACTTAAGTGTGAAAGCTTCAGGTGACGACAACATCCCTGTCCATGTCGATAACATCGCTAACTCAAAGATAATCTTGAAACATTCCTGAACCCACCCTCCTCCACCGCCCCTTTTTTCTACAAACTCCTTGTCAAATGCTGGAGAAACGCAGATATACCCCAGGACATGAAAAATGCTAAGATCGTAACATTATATCAAAATAAAGGGGACAAGGGCGACTGTAACAACTACAGAGGTATATCCCTCCTGAGTATAACTGGAAAGGCCTTCCCAAGAATTATTTTAAAGCGCCTACACCAAGTGGCGGAACGTATCCTTCCTGAGACCCAGTGAAGGTTTAGAGCTGGACGGTCAACCACCGATATGATTTTTAATCTCCGCCAACTGCAGGAAAAAGAGCAGTCAATGATTGACCGTCTAGCTAGATCATGTGATTTAATCTCCCTGTTAATAAGTATCCAGAAGACCATGGTGCTTCAACAATGTGTAGCCAGTCCCGCAGTTATATAACACACTCCTTGAATCTGTGAGAAAGTTCACCTATTTCGAGTTCTATGGTCACAACCACTGTCTCCCTTGAAGAAGAAATAAATTTCCGAATTAGAAAAGCAGCATCGACATTTGGTAAACTTAAAGATAGCGCATGGACCAACACTCAGGACACAGATTCAAATTTACCAAATTTGTGTGCTTAGTTCACTTCTATACGGATCAGAAACTTAGACTACCTACGCAAGGCATGAGAAGAGGTTAAACAGCTCTCATGTGCGTTGCCTTTGAAAGATTATGAACAACAAATGGCAGGACAAAGTAACCAACTCCGATGTCTTACAATGAGCCAAACTCCCGTCCATCATGGCAACATCTAGAGTCGGAGACTAAGGTGGCTGGTTCATGTAAGAAGAATGGGAAGCATTCTTATACCCAAACGTATAATTTATGGCGAACTTAAGGACGGAAAGAGACCTAAGGGCCGACCAGTGCTGAGATATAAAGATGTTTGCAGGGCTTGCTTGAGTGGATTCTCTATCAGTGAAAAAAAAAAAAAACTGGGAGGATCTGGCTGCAGATCGTAGCAC
This sequence comes from Megaustenia siamemsis, assembly GCA_032433765.1. Classification (NCBI taxonomy): domain Eukaryota; kingdom Metazoa; phylum Mollusca; class Gastropoda; order Stylommatophora; family Ariophantidae; genus Megaustenia; species Megaustenia siamemsis. The sequence continues at coordinate 154,801,730 of JAVIAB010000051.1, read as the reverse complement.
GTGGAGAACAAAATTAAAAATGGCACAGCAACATTCGATTCGAGGCAAAATTGATATCAAATTCAGTAGACAAAAGTCGAAGAAGAACGGAGACGAGGCCAGGCACCACGAATACATCTTGTTCGTTCTGTTCCCGGATCTATCTATCTATCCATCCATCCATCCATCCATCCATCCATCCATCCATCCATCCATCCATCCATCCATCCATCCATCCATCCATCCATCCATCCATCCATACATCCATACATCCATCCATCCATCCACCCACCCACCCACCCATCCACCCATCCATCCATCCATCCATCCATCCATCCATCCATCCATCCATCCATCTATCCATCTATCTTATCTATCTTATCTATCTTATCTATCTTATCTATCTATCTTATCTATCCTATCTATCCAATATTGGCAGATTTAGCCACCATAGAAGCTGTTTAGCAAAACAGCATCCAGCATAAGACACTAATATGTTATCAATTTACTGATGTATCATGATTGCTTGCTACCAACCGTCTGTCAAAGGCATATACATATATATGTAAAATCTTACTGACAACATAGGGTGTCCGGTTAGCGCAATCGATAGGCGGTTGGCTTACCACGGCAACAGCCGGGTTCGTACCCTGGCGAGGACACCTGGGTTTTACTAATTCCCTAAAAATTAGTAGGAGCCGCGATAGCTCAGTGGTTAGTGAACTGGACTACTACGGACAAGGGGTAGGGTTCGATCCCAACCGACGGCTCCGGGTTCACCCAGCCTTAAATGGGTACCGGATTTTTTCTGGGAAAGTAAAAGCAGCACGGGCGTAATACCGACCACATTACCCCAAAAATCAGGTGCTGAAGGTCTGTAAAATATAGGGTCACTAACACCATATTTCCCTATACGCCACTTGGCGTGAAGGGGGTACTTTACTACTTTACTTTACTTACTGACAACATTCCTTGTAATAGTTCCATCATCTGATTTAATATTTGAGGAAACAAGGATTCTTGTCCTAATTCTATTTTAATTATCTCTAATTTGAGCAAACTTTTCTCTACATTTTAATCGCTTTTATTTGATTTTGCAAAGCGCTTGTAATTTATTGATGTTTTGTCACGTGGTTGAAACATTTCTCACGACATTTTGCAGTCGCTATTGAGTCTTGCCAAACCTGAACGTTTTAGAGTGTCGCATTCATTTCGGTAAAGTAGCATTTGCTCCATAGTGTTACAGTTTTTTTTATTTTAAATTTAGGATATTTGTGTCTTGAATGTACATGTTAAGTACAATCCGTGATTCTATTGTAATAATACTACTTTGTAAAATCAGCTGGTGTCTATTGTAATAATAGTAAAAGTAAAGTAAAGTACCCCTCCCCTCCTCACGCCAAGTGGCGTATAGGGAATATGGTGTTAGTGACCATAACTTTTACAGACCCTCGGCACATGATTTTTGGGGTAATGTGGTCGGTATTACGCTCGTGCCGCTTTACTTTCCCAGAAAAATATCCGGTACCCATTAAAGGCTGGGTGAACCGAAAGCCGTCGGTTGGGATCGAACCCTACCTCTTGTCCTTTGTAGTCTATTTCACTAACCACTGAGCTATCGCGGCTCTCATTGTAATAATACTACATTGTAAAATTAACTGGTGTAATAATGTATTATTGTGAGTTTTGTGATAATAACTAACGTATTAATGTTCTGAACTACTAAACACAATTCAAACAAAAAAAAGTAAGTAAAGTAAAGTAAAGTACCCCCGTCACGCCAAGTGGCGTATAGGGAAATATGGTGTTAGTGGCCCTATATTTTACAGACCTTCAGCACATGATTTTTGGGGTAAGGTGGTCAGTATTACGCCCGTGCTGCTTTACTTTCCCAGAAAAAAATCCGGTACCCATTTAAGGCTGGGTGAACCCGGAAGCCGTCGGTTGGGATCGAACCCTACCCCTTGTCCGTGGTAGTCCAGTTCACTAACCACTGAGCTATCGCGGCTCCCAATTCAAACAAAACATGAGATTTTTGGGGCTTTTTAAAAAAACACAGCAGCCTACTAAAAGTAATCTTGAGAGGAAAAATACAAGGTAAAAGATGCAGAGGCAGACATCGACTATATGTGTATTGATAACAAATTTAAGTCATCCTTACATGATGTAAAAGTATATAAAGGAGCAGATGTGGCTTCAGATCATCATCTGCTGCTAGTCAAACTTAAACTGGAAAGATATACTACAACACAATGTGGTGGACAGTATTTTAAAGTAGGGTTCTTAAAGAGCAAGGAAATAAAGTTAAATTTGTAGTCACAGAATGAAACAGATACCAAGTACTGCAACAACTAGAATATACAATAAATATAGAAGAGATCATTGGAAACAGGTAAAAGATATATGGAAACAGATATGCGAACAAACGCTGGGAAAAATAGAACCTAGGAATAAGGCATGGATGACGGCAGAGACCATGAAGAAAATTAAAGAAAGAAAGAAGACGAAAGTAGAATGTTGACTGTGTTTCTATTGTCATAATTGTGATCATAATGTCGACTATGCTTCTGTTGTCATAGTTGTGATCGTAATGTCAACTATGCTTCTGTTGTCATAGTTGTGATCGTAATGTCGACTATGCTTCTATTGTCATAATTGTGATCGTAATGTCAACTATGCTTCTGTTGTCATAATTGTGATCGTAATGTCAACTATGCTTCTGTTGTCATAATTGTGATCGTAATGTCAACTATGCTTCTATTGTCATAATTGTGATCGTAATGTCAACTATGCTTCTGTTGTCATAATTGTGATCGTAATGTCAACTATGCTTCTATTGTCATAATTGTGATCGTAATGTCAACTATGTTTCTGTTGTCATAATTGTGATCGTAATGTCAACTATGTTTCTGTTGTCATAGTTGTGATCGTAATGTCAACTATGCTTCTGTTGTCATAATTGTGATCGTAATGTCAACTATGTTTCTGTTGTCATAATTGTGATCGTAATGTCAACTATGCTTCTGTTGTCATAATTGTGATCGTAATGTCAATTATGCTTCTGTTGTCATAGTTGTGATCGTAATGTCAACTATGCTTCTGTTGTCATAATTGTGATCGTAATGTCAACTATGTTTCTGTTGTCATAGTTGTGATCGTAATGTCGACTATTCTTATGTTGCCATAGTTGTGATCGTAATGTCAACTATGCTTCTGTTGTCATAATTGTGATCATAATGTCGATTATGCTTCTGTTGTCATAGTTGTGATCGTAATGTGAACTATGCTTCTGTTGTCATAGTTGTGATCGTAATGTCAACTATGCTTCTGTTGTCATCATTTATAATCGTAATGTTGGCTCGCCTTTAATATTTTATTGTGGGACTAGAACGCGCTCGTTCTCCAAACGGGTTCATACAATCCTAAGCTTGTCATGAAAGAAACATGGACGCGCCTGTAGAGTAAAAAGTTATGGCTTATCTCAACCTAAAGATAGTCTGATAATGCCAATCTATTATTTACCTGGTCCTGTAAGAATGGCTGCCTCTATAATGTTAGACATGAGATGCTTGTAATCTGGTGCCATTACAAAGTCGGGGTACTTTAAAACTCCGAAGCAGAATTAACTTGTAACTTTTAACCTCAGCTCATGTGAAGGTAGTGCAGTTATCGCTGTTTCAAACATTCACTTCAAACTGTTGTTTTGATAAGGTATAACAATAGGCTCACATTAAATGTTCTCAATTTTAAATATGATTACTTTTATAGATCAACTTTGAAATGAAACACTAAAATAATTTGAATAAAGACCGCACAGACTGGTTTGATCACAAGAAAACCAATAAAAAGATAGTGGCGGCCCGAGACGTCTTTGGAATAATAGATAAATGAATATAAAGTGTTCGTTCAGTGGCAGACATTTTGTTTCCAGTATTTCATTGAGGATGTTCACAAATAGATTAAATGTTCTAGACCAGGGCTTCTCAACATTTTTGTGCCCACGTGCGGACTGCACATTTTCCAAAGAATGACGGGCAGAAATCTCCAAACGTATCGTTAACATATCCTTTTGTTCGTCGTACGGTTATTATGTGTCCCTTCACTAAGTAAAATAAATATAAAGCACTGTATCTTAGTAACAACAAATTACACACCTTCTGAAGATAACAGCAAAATAAGCATTAAAAAAGGAAAACATTACACTGCACTGAACTCATGTTATTTCTGTCGTTGCATTTTTCTCTGCCAGATTTGGAAAGTTTGGGACGTTTGATGACGTCCCTACTCGCAAGCTTCTACGAAGATGTGAATCAGTCAGTCGAGATCTGTTCGGGACTTGATAACGTTCATTGTTGAAATTACCGAATCGCACAGGTTCTATCACAACGAAACATAATCTTATCTTGTAAACAAAAATTACCACATCTGCAGATCTTATTGACTGAACTCTGCAAGCACCACAGGGTTGCCCTGCAGTGGATCCCGTCTCACTGTGGAATAGCAGGAAATGAGAAAGCAGATCAGTTGGCAAAGGAAGGTTCAACAGGCACACAACTAGATACACCAGTTACATACCATCATAAGAAACATATAATCAAATCAATCAGAGGACCACAAGCCCTAAATCAGGATGCCTTTCATAATATGAATAGATATGAACAAGTTATCATTATACGCCTAAGAACAGGACACAATCGACTCCATAGTCACATGTATAGAAAATTCAAGATCGACACATCAACTACTTGTACATGTGGACAGGCACCCCAGACTGCTGAACACATACTTCAAGACTGCACTGAATATAGTAGACTGAGGAAAATCCATTGGCCCATAGATACAACACTACAGACAAAACTATATGGGCCACTGCAAGAATTGCAAAAGACAGTAAAATTCATACAGGAAACGACATTGCTGATATAGACAATACTTCAGGCGAACGAAAGATAGATAGATCTTGTAAACATATTTTTTTCAAAGGCGGAAATTTCTTGTTGTCAAATATGTTTCAAAATAACTAGCATTTGTTGCGTCAGATTAGACATCAATATCGTGGTTGATGTCCATGCGTCAGATTAGACATCAATATCGTGGTTGATGTCCATGCGTCAGATTAGACATCAATATCGTGGTTGATGTCCATGCGTCAGATTAGACATCAATATCGTGGTTGATGTCCATGCGTCAGATTAGACATCAATATCGTGGTTCATGATCTCATTGTCCGGATCTTCCATTCCAGTTGAGAAAAAAATCATCATTGCAATCGACGAAGCAGTTTCCGTGACGTAGATTTTAGAAGAAAATGGACTCGCATAGAAGCAAAGCACTGGCCCAAGAATGGTAAAATCTTGAATGCCCTTATTAAACTGCTCAAAAAGCGTGTGGACATGGTCAACGAAGGACACAACTCGTTGTTACCCTCAACTTTCTGCTTATTTGTAAAGTGTTCTAAAGACCGGGCACTGGTTGGAAAAATCTGTTCTCGACGGAGCGGTTTCAGCATTTCCAGAATTAATGAAATGGTACACTCACATATTGGTAGAGAGACATGTGAGGTAATGTCGCATTCACGGGCCTATCAGACAGCAGTGTTAGATGCCTTTCCCTGACTCAAACCGTCAGGACTTCTTCTCTTTTACCTTTTTCGCACTGCTACATTGTGACTACATTGAACATTAGTTTACCAACCACTTTCAATGGTTGTTACTGATCCATCTCTTGATGTTACAGCCCCAAGTCTTGAACTGTTACTATATTCTCAAAGGTTGCTATTGGTTATGTTCCTTGTAGTTACTGCCCCAAGTCTTGAACTGCTACTATATTCTCAAAGGTTGTTACTATATTCTCAAAGGTTGCTACTATATTCTCAAAGGTTGTTACTATATTCTCAAAGGTTGTTACTATATTCTCAAAGGTTGCTGCTATATTCTCAAAGGTTGTTACTATATTCTCAAAGGTTGTTACTATATTCTTAAAGGTTGCTGCTATATTCTCAAAGGTTGTTACTATATTCTCAAAGGTTGTTACTATATTCTTAAAGGTTGCTGTTATATTCTCAAAGGTTGCTACTATATTCTCAAAGGTTGCTGCTATATTCTCAAAGGTTGCTACTATATTCTCAAAGGTTGTTACTATATTCTCAAAGGTTGTTACTATATTCTCAAAGGTTGTTACTATATTCTCAAAGGTTGCTGCTATATTGTCAAAGGTTGCTACTATATTCTCAAAGGTTGCTGCTATAATCTCAAAGGTTGTTACTATATTCTCAAAGGTTGTTACTATATTCTCAAAGGTTGTTACTATATTCTCAAAGGTTGCTGCTATATTCTCAAAGTTTGTTACTATATTCTCAAAGGTTGCTGCTATATTCTCAAAGGTTGTTACTATATTCTCAAAGGTTGCTACTATATTCTCAAAGGTTGCTACGATATTCTCAAAGGTTGTTACTATATTCTCAAAGGTTGCTGCTATATTCTCAAAGGTTGCTACGATATTCTCAAAGGTTGTTACTATATTCTCAAAGGTTGCTACTATATTCTCAAAGGTTGCTACGATATTCTCAAAGGTTGTTACTATATTCTCAAAGGTTGCTGCTATATTCTCAAAGGTTGCTGCTATATTCTCAAAGGTTGCTACTATATTCTCAAAGGTTGCTGCTATATTCTCAAAGGTTGCTACGATATTCTCAAAGGTTGTTACTATATTCTCAAAGGTTGTTACTATATTCTCAAAGGTTGCTGCTATATTCTCAAAGGTTACTGCTATATTCTCGAAGGTTGCTGCTATATTCTCAAAGGTTGCTGCTATATTCTCAAAGGTTACTGCTATATTCTCAAAGGTTGCTGCTATATTCTCAAAGGTTGCTGCTATATTCTCAAAGGTTACTGCTATATTCTCAAAGGTTGCTGCTATATTCTCGAAGGTTGCTGCTATATTCTCAAAGGTTGCTGCTATATTCTCAAAGGTTACTGCTATATTCTCAAAGGTTGCTGCTATATTCTCAAAGGTTGCTGCTATATTCTCAAAGGTTGCTGCTATATTCTCAAAGGTTACTGCTATATTCTCAAAGGTTGCTGCTATATTCTCAAAGGTTGCTGCTATATTCTCAAAGGTTACTGCTATATTCTCAAAGGTTGCTGCTATATTCTCGAAGGTTGCTGCTATATTCTCAAAGGTTACTGCTATATTCTCAAAGGTTACTGCTATATTCTCGAAGGTTGCTGCTATATTCTCAAAGGTTGCTGCTATATTCTCAAAGGTTACTGCTATATTCTCAAAGGTTGCTGCTATATTCTCGAGAGTTGCTGCTATATTCTCAAAGGTTACTGCTATATTCTCGAAGGTTGCTGCTATATTCTCAAAGGTTGCTGCTATATTCTCAAAGGTTACTGCTATATTCTCAAAGGTTACTGCTATATTCTCGAAGGTTGCTGCTATATTCTCAAAGGTTGCTACTATATTCTCAAAGGTTACTGCTATATTCTCAAAGGTTGCTGCTATATTCTCAAAGGTTACTGCTATATTCTCGAAGGTTGCTGCTATATTCTCAAAGGTTGCTGCTATATTCTCAAAGGTTGCTACTATATTCTCAAAGGTTGCTGCTATATTCTCAAAGGTTGCTGCTATATTCTCAAAGGTTGCTGCTATATTCTCAAAGGTTGCTACTATATTCTCAAAGGTTGCTGCTATATTCTCAAAGGTTGCTACTATATTCTCAAAGGTTGCTACTATGTTCTCAAAGGTTGCTGCTATGTTCTCAAAGGTTCCTACTATATTCTCAAAGGTTGCTATTGGTTATGTTCCTTGAAGTTACTGCCCCAAGTCTTGAAATGCTACTATATTCTCAAAGGTTGCTGCTACATTCTCAAAGGTTGCTACTATATTCTCAAAGGTTGCTACTATATTCTCAAAGGTTGCTGCTATATTCTCAAAGGTGGCTACTATATTCTCAAAGGTTGCTGCTATATTCTCAAAGGTGGCTACTATATTCTCAAAGGTTGCTGCTATATTCTCAAAGGTTGCTGCTATATTCTCAAAGGTGACTACTATATTCTCAAAGGTTGCTGCTATATTCTCAAAGGTTGCTACTATATTCTCAAAGGTTGCTGCTACATTCTCAAAGGTGGCTACTATATTCTCAAAGGTTGCTGCTATATTCTCAAAGGTTGCTACTATATTCTCAAAGGTTGCTATTGGTTATGTTCCTTGAAGTTACTGCCTCAAGTCTTGAAATGCTACTATATTCTCAAAGGTTGTTATTGGTTATGTTCCTTGATGCTGTTATCAAACCTCTAGCACGTCATCCTCTTGCTATGTTCCTATCGACCTTCTTTTATCTAATTTCGTCTTACCATAACGCCAACATGATTGTGGTTCTTAATAAATAAAAGATGTGAATTTTGTCCCATCTGTTGTTTCATTTTTCGAAGGTGGCTGTCTTAAGGAGATTCTAAACATCCATTGGGATCAACTGATCACAAACAAAGAAGTTGCTATGAGATAAGGCATTAACAACCCTGTACATAAAAGTTCATGATGAGAGGCGGATGTGCTTAGCAGAAAACAGTAGATAAATGACAACACAAAGCACTTGTGTTCACTTAACGTCCTTTTTAAGGGCGGACGACGAAAAGAACCAAAATAGAAATCTTTTAGTCGTCGGGAGAATATAAACAGCCACAAATGCCTACAGCCGGTTTTTGTACTGAGCACAACTTTCAGCTTTACCCACTAGAGCTCAGTGCTGGTTAGAAGTTGTATCTTGAGCATTGAGACCAAGGAGGAACATATGAGATTGTATCATTCGTTAGGTAATGAGTTATCTTGGGCATTGAGACCAAGGAGGAACATATGAGATTGTATCATTCGTTAGGCAATGAGTTATCTTGGGTATTGAGACCAAGGGATTTGGTGGAGGAACATATGAGATTGTATCAGGCGTTAAGTAATCAGTTACGTTCCATATTGAGACATTTCTTGCGAGTCATCCAACAATTCAGTTCTAAGATTCTAGCCCTTATCTTGTTGAGTGTTTTTAAACAAAAAACATGCACTGCCTTAATCCACTGTTTGTTTTTGTCATAATTCCAAAGGTACAATGCCTGTTTGTCCAAATCGTGCAGTGTTTTTGTTTTCATTTAATGAGAACTTGTTTACTCTTGGTGCTCCATGTTTGGTTATTTTAGTGTTCATGAACGTCACGTGACAAGGACGACAGAGGTCACTGCGCAAGGCATTCCTTGCCGCGTCCTCTAGTACAAACTTGTATTGCTCATTACAATGCCTGCTCTCTTCTCTAGTGAAACAGTTGTTTGTCTCGTTGTGATATCTGATCTCTTGTCCAAAGTTTGCGACTGTGTAAGACACCTGTCCTCCAAATCTCAGAGACCACTAATATCAAGTCTGTCTGATGGCCCATCATCAGGTCACGTGTCATTTGTAGAACGTTACATTCACCACAGCCCGTCTGACAGAATCTCTGTCTCTAGCCAAATCTACCACAGAACGTCGCATTCACCACAACCCGTCTGAAAGAATCTCTGTCTCTAGTCAGATCTTCCACAGAACGTTGCACTCACCACAGCCAGTCTGAAAGAATCCCTGTCACCAGTCAGATCTCCCACAGAACGTTGCATTCACCACAGCCCGTCTGAAAGAATCTGCCTCTAGCCATATCTCCCACAGAACGTTGCATTCACCACAGCCCGTCTGAAAGAATCTCTGCCTCTAGCCAGCCAGATCTCCCACAGAACGTCGCATTCACCACAGCCCGTCTGAAAGAATCTCTGCCTCTAGCCAGATCTCCCACAGAACGTCGCATTCACCACAGCCCGTCTGAAAGAATCTCTGTCTCTAGCCAGATCTCCCACAGAACGTCGCATTCACCAGCCCGTCTGAAAGAATCTCCGTCTCTAGCCAGATCTCCCACAGAACGTCGCATTCACCACAGCCCGTCTGAAAGAATCTCCGCCTCTAGCCAGATCTCCCACAGAACGTCGCATTCACCACAGCCCGTCTGAAAGAATCTCCGTCTCTAGCCAGATCTCCCACAGAACGCTGCATTCACCACAGCCCGTCTGAAAGAATCTCTGTTTCTAGCCAAATCTCCCACAGAATGTCGCATTCACCACAACTCGTCTGGAAAGAATCTCTGTCTCTAGCCAGATCTCCCACAGAATGTCGCATTCACCACAACTCGTTTGGAAAGAATCTCTGTCCCTAGTCAGATCCCCAACTTCTTCTCTTGTTATGTTCAAGGTCTCCTCAATGTCTTGAAACCATCTTCTTCTTGGTCTCCCCCGATGCGTCATCCAGGAACCACGCCTTCCATTATTGTTCTTTCTATCCCGCTGTGTCTTTTATCGTGGCACAGTATTTTAATTTCCACTGTAGAATGGTGTTTATAAGCCGGCTCTTTTTCATGTTTAAATCGTTTAACATCTTTTCATTGCTCAAATGGCTACAAACACATTATTTAAAATGTTAGCCGTGCTCGTTCCTCGTGTACCGTATAACTAGTTCATCTGGTCGAAACAGCCGTGCTCGTTCCTCGTGTATCTTATAACTAGTTCATCTGGTCGAAACAGCCGTCCTCGTTTCTCGTGTATCTTATAACTAGTTCATCTGGTAGAAACAGCCGTGCTCGTTCCTCGTGTATCTTATAACTAGTTCATCTGGCCGAAACGCAAGAACACTTTTTAAACTAAAAATTATCTTTTAAAATGATTTTTATTTAATTCTATATTTATCTTCTTTCACTGTTATAGAAGGACGCACATTTCTCCTTAACGTTGTTATCTCGGCCTTCTCACGTCTCAGTAAAGTTTATCTACAGAAATGTGGTAAAATGCAACTTCAGCCATTGACATGATCGTCTATCTGTGTGTACATATGCCTGTTTATTCAGCGTGTGCATATGCCTGTTTTTTTTCAGTGTGTATATATAGACGTAGTGTTAGCTGTTATCAGTTTTCGGTCTGAAGATCTTGACTCGTTTTTCCCTAGATAAGGAACATTATACCCCTGTTACATCATCCTTTTGAACGTTCCTATGCCATTCATTGTCTTCATGCTGTATCTGATTACAGCTTTCATCTCGTTGTTGAATTGTTTGCTTTTAGTTCATACGCTTTCTATCTCCACCTTTTGTCAGTCTTATCTACTTTCTCATTTCTGTTTATATTGTAGCAGACATGAAGCTATGAACGCTACATGTGTACTTATTTTTAATCTATTGTTGGTTTTCATTAATGCTTAATCTCTTATAATATAAGCCTCAATGGCTGAGTTGTTCGTGTGTTTACTTTGTGGACATAAGTGTCCGGGTTCGATTCCCAGAAGTGGCGGATTTATTTTTCGGAACCGGGATTCACCCAGTCACTAAAAATAGGTACCACACATTTTTCTTGGAAGTAAAGGCGGCCTGGCGTGACCCGACCACATAACACACAACTATGCCGTGGTCATAGATAAATGTGGTCACTAACGCCATATTCGCCATACCACCAGCAAAACACGGGAGGGAACCTATACTTTTGTTTACTTATTATAATGTCAGGAACTAATTTCCTATATAATGGAACTAATGAAGGTCTTGTGTAAACACGTGACATCAAGAACCAGACATCTGTGTGGGCGTCTCCCTAATGCTAACTTTGTCCAATATTTTTAAATCTCCTCAGGAGCATCGAACCTGTGCTTTAGGTTCCCGTCTAAACAATGTTTATGAATGTCTGGTTGGCCAGAATTATGGCACTTGTTTACACAAGCTGTTGTTTGTTGTTTCTGCTGCATGCAATGCCAAAGAGGGCACCACATGTTCCTCTACCAGTAAGTCGGTAGTAAACCCCCTGCTACTTAGCAAAGATCTTTACATTTCCATACCTTCCGTTCTTGACCTGTTGGACACTGTGTACAAACCAGTACATATATCTTTGATGAAATACACACACACACACGCACCCATAAACACACTACTCTCGATGGTACACTCTGTGACTGTTTTCTCAGTTCATCTCTTGATGTTTTAAGTTATTGGAATATTTCCTTATCTATGTTTCCTTTTTTCTATGCGCTTCCCTTCTAAGATGACTGTATGTTACCTTGTCTAAAGTACCTTATTTGACGTACCCACATTGTGCCAATATGTCTTTCTTCAGTTGTACTTGCTTCACAACTTTATTTGTCTTCTCCACCTAACTTTCCATTCTTCCATAAATCCACATCTTTAAGGTCTCCGTTTTCTTGTCTATTGTTTTTTCATATTCAAGTTTCTGATCCACCTAACAATATTGAATAGACATAACACTTCATTGTTCTAATTTTAGGTTCACTTATGTTTGTTGTTTAGAAGTTGTTTCACGCCCTTAAAGGCGCTTATTGCAGTCCCTATTCTTATTATTTCTGTATCATAAGTTCCGTTACTTGTTATATGCGTCACGTGTTATATCCGTCACTTGTTATACCCGTCACTTGTTGTCTTACATATTATTTGTTATATAAATGGCTCCCAGGTAACTGCTAGTGGAGCTCTTCACGTTGTCCTCATTTTGCTTTGGCTTGCAATTTCTCTTCTATCTATTGACCTTTCGAGCCGTAACCGGCCCATAGGGCGTAGACCAAGATACACCTTCTCCTATATGAATTTTTGTTCTAGCAGTTTTCTTTTAAAGATATTTTATCAATCTCGCCATCTGTCTCTGTTCTGTGCAAGCAGTTCTATCTCATTGAGGGAGCCGATTCCTGCTGCTCTTGCCTCTCTCATCAATGTTCTTCTCAGTGTCTCCCTGGGTCTTCCTCTTTTTCTTTTACCTGTTGTTTCCCATATGAGGGCTTGCTTTGCTATTCGATTATTATCTCTTCTAATTTTTTAATTAATTCTCTTCTAATTTAATTTTTTCTAATTTCTCTTAGACAACTTTAATTAAAGTCTTCGCAATATTTATTGCAAGCCCATAATCTGTTCTTTCTTGACGTCTGTAACTAATTGCCAATAATCTTCTGGACATTTGGCCTTGGGTACAGCACCGGAAGTATGAGATTCATAATTTTTGTTTCATTGAAACTGAATCCTGCCAGTCACTGATCTCTTTGAAAATTCTCTCTTTGTATTGGCTGAAAAAGGACGGAAATAAATCCCAGGCCTCCACAACTTCTCTATTTACATTTAGAGTAGGTAGAGTTCACACTGCTGTATCAAATCACTGCTGTCTGTTCCTAATATAAATTACATATCATTCATGTGTCTTTACCATCCAGGCGTATCTCTTTCACACTTTTATAAGCTGCTCGTGCTGCATTCAATTAAAAGGTTTGCTGTGGTCTATGAAGCATGCATAAATTGGCGTATGATTTTCTTTTAGCACCCTCATACAGAAGATAAATTCTCTCTGCCCACATTTTTTTTCGAATTAGAAACTTCTGTTCACTCATTTCCACATTTATTTTATGTTGAAATGCTTCTTTATTGGAAAGCATCATTTTTTCCCGAAAAAGAAAAAAACAGTAAATTAAATTGTTTGTTATTTGGTCTTTACCTACATTTTTTGGGGGTGGGTGGGGAGGAAGTGGGGCGGGGTGTGAATTGTAGTGAAGCACGCTCAGATCTTAATAGCATCCTGCATTGTGTCAACCTGGTTGGCCTAAAACTGTTTGAATAGATCTACATCTGCATTATAATTTCCGTCAACTTTTCGTTAAGTGCTCGCTTTTATCTTCACATTACCACCATCTGCTTTCCGGAATTCCAATAGGTTTTTGTGCTGCACATGTTTCAGTTATAAAGATTTACATTTTCCACTTTTTTGAAAAATGTGGATTGATGGTGTGTGTGTGTAAAACGAAACAATAAATAACGAGGGTCCAGTAGCGCGTTGATTCACAGACCAGCTTTACTTGGAGAATATTTCTTTATGGTTATCACCATCGTGTGCCGTACTGGTTGGCGTAGGCGATCATGTTCTTCCATAATCTTCTATCTACTGTGCATCGTATCAGTTCTGTTGTTGGCTATTTTCATGTCATTAAACCAAGCTATCCAGTATTTTCTTTCTTTATCGTCCGCGATCACTCTTTCCTTCTATTTTGTCCGTTGTAACCAAGTATTCCAACTTTCCACATCTCATGATGTGCTCGAAAAAATGTTGATCGTTTCTTTCTTATATTTCTTAGGAGCTTCCTTTTTGTGTTGGCTTCTTTGAAAATTTCCTCGTTGGTCTTTTTAGCTTTTTTCGCGGGTATAGGTTTTTGTAGAAATTGAATTGGTCAAATTCGCACATTTCTCTTGTTGAGTTTATTTAACACTTTTTGTGCTCACGTCATTCCAAATGTCATTCCAATGTTTAGGCTGTCAGGAAGTATATAAATGATTATGTTCATGAATATGCAGACAGTGATAAGTTGTGGGTTAGGCTTATTTGTTCAATGTGAGGACGGTTACTGCTGGACACGTGTACAACGTACACGTACATATATAGGTTTATTGTACGTATATCAATCACATTGCTAGAAACAACCATTCCACTTTTATATTTTTATAGATTTAATTCAAGAATTTAAATATACATTTGAGTTACAGCCGGATTAATTATATGTTGTCCATTTAGGAATTGAGTATGACAGTGTCTATTGATTTACGCTTTGAACAATCTTTTGTTAGATTTTTTTTTTACAGAACTACAATCGTGGCTTCGTTACCGCGCTTACTTCTTTATTGTTACTCAATAAATCTTTTTATCTTCTCGCTCGTCATTCTCCATGTCTCATTATTATACCTGTTTTAGTAGCTATGTCTATTTATCTTCTCGCTCGTCATTCTCCGTGTCTCATTATTATATCTGTTTTAGTAGCTATGTCTATTTATCTTCTCGCTCGTCATTCTCCGTGTCTCATTATTATATCTGTTTTAGTAGCTATGTCTATTTATCTATCTCTGACTGCTGTTTGATATGAAGTAGCGCAGAGTTTACTTGTTACACATCTATTTGAGGGGGGAAAAAAGAGGCTAGATTATTAATGGTGGTTTGTTTGTGAAACTTTAGCAAAAGTGATCAAATAGTTCACAATCTTTGCTGCGTTGAAAGTCTTGTCAGGAAAATAAGTTAGAATGTAATGTTAAGCAGCAATCACGTTCCAGTACCTGTTACGGCGGCGGATGACCAGGAAAAAATGTTACAAGCGCGGGCATAAACTGTTCTCATCAGTTATCAAGTGCCAGGAGTTTAGAAAAGAAACTTGACAATTGTGAAGAATGCAGACGTTCTGAGATGAGCCCGCTTCTACTTTGTCGAGCACTTCCAGTGTTTGAGTTAACCGGCAAGACTCGTTACAGCTCTGCAGCGCCCACGAGGGACCGACGAGGGCTGGCAGGAAAGATAAACAAGCGAGAACCTCGAATATCTTATCTCATTGTTTGCTTAAGAAAATAATAAAACATGCACACAAATGCGAACATATTTAGTTATGTTTGGCTGTTCATAATCAGACGGTGGGAAAGACTTGACTGATAACGTTGTTAAAGCTCAGAAATATTATGCGTGGCAGGACAATCCTTCTAACAGTGTCACATTTTAGTAGGACCTAGAAGACCTGGTGACACTGGCAACACCCACCCACAACTCACCGACAACAACAGCTTTGTTTCTTAACGTATCACATCACATATTGCAATAATACGTTTAACAAAACTTTCTCCACACATTGGACACATGTTCCACTCTATAAATCTCCTCACACACACACATACAATTCTCAACAATAATTCTCCTCACACACAAGACACACCATTCTCAACAATGACTCTCCTCACACACAACACACATAATTCACCACAACAACTCTCCTCACACACAACACACCATTCTCTACAATAACCCTCCTCACACACATCACGCACCATTCTCCACAATGACTCTCCTCACACACAACAAACACCATTCTTCACAACAACTCTCCTCACACAACACACACCATTCTTACAATAACTCTCCTCACACACAACACACACCATTCTTCACAATAACTCTCCTCACACACAACACACACCATTCTTCACAATAACTCTCCTCACACACAACACACACCATTCTTCACAATAACTCTCCTCACACACAACACACACCATTCTTCACAATAACTCTCCTCACACAACACACACCATTCTTCACAATAACTCTCCTCACACACAACACACACCATTCTTCACAATAACTCTCCTCACACAACACACACCATTCTTTACAATAACTCTCCTCACACACAACACACACCATTCTTCACAATAACTCTCCTCACACAACACACACCATTCTCTACAATACCCTCCTCACACACATCACGCACCATTCTCCACAATGACTCTCCTCACACACAACAAACACCATTCTTCACAACAACTCTGCTCACACAACACACACCATTCTTTACAATAACTCTCCTCACACAACACACAACATTCTCCACAATAACTCTCCTCACACAGAACCCACACCATTCTCCAGAACAACTCTCCTCACACACAACACACACCATTCTACTCAATGACTCTCCTCACACATAACACACACAATTCTCCACAAAGACTCTCCTCACACACAACACACACCATTCTCCACAATGACTCTCCTCGCACAAGACACAAACAATACTCAACAATAACTCTCCTCACGCACAACACACACATTATCAACAATAAAGCTCATCACGCACAGCACAAACAATTCTCTGCAACGATTCTCTGTACACACAACACACACCATTCTCCACAAGGACTATCTTCACGCATAACACACACAATTCTCAACAATGACTCTCCTCACACACAACACACACCATTCTCCATAACAACGCTCCTCACACACAACACACACCATTCTCCATAACAACGCTCCTCACGCACAACACACACCATTCTCCACAATGACGCTCGTCACACACAAAACACACCATTCTGCACAATGTTTCTCCTCACACACAACACACACCATTCTCCACAACAGCTCTCTGTACACACAACACACACCATTCTGCACAATGTCTCTCCGTCACACACAGCACACACAATTCTCTGCAACGACTCTCTGTACACACAACACACACAATTCTCCACGAGGACTATCTTCACACACACACACACACAATTCTCAACAATGACTCTCCTCGAACACAACACACACCATTCTCCATAACAACTCTCCTCACACAAACACACACCATTCTACACAATGACTCTACTCACACACAACATACACCATACTCCACAATGACACTCCTCACACACAACACACCCAATTGTCAACAATAACTCTCCTCACACACAACACGAACCATTCTCCAAAATAATTCTCCTCACACACAACACACACAATTCACAATTATATCTCTCCTCACACACAACACAAACAATTCTCCACAGAAACTGTCCTCACACACAGCACACACCATTCATAAAAACCACTCTCCTCACACACAACACACACCATTCTTCACAACTCTCCTTACACATAACACACACCATTCTTCAAAACACTCCTCACACACACGCACACACCATTCTTCACAACTCTCCTCACACACAACACACACCATTCTCCACAATGACTCTCCTCACAAACAATACGCACCATTCTCCACAATGACTCTCCTCACACACAACATACACCATTCTCCACAATATTTCTCCTCACACATAACACAAAACATTCTCCAAAATAAATATCCTCACACACAACACACACAATTATCAACAACATCTCTCCTCACACACAACACACACAATTCTCCACATAAATTCTCCTCGCACACAACACACACCATTCTTCACAATGACTCTCCTCACACACAACACACACCATTCCTCACAATGACTCTCCTCACACACAACACACACCATTCTTCACAACTCTCCTCACACACAACACACACAATTCTTCACAATTCTCCTCACACACAACACACACCATTCTTCACAATTCTCCTCACACACAACACACACCATTCTTCACAATTCTCCTCACACACAACACACACCATTCTTCACAACTCTCCTCACACACAACACACACCATTCGTCACAAAAACTCTCCTCACGCACAATACACAGCATTTTTCAAAACAACTTTCCTCACATACAACACACACCAATCTCCACAATAAGTCTCCTCGCACACAACACACACCATTCTCCACAATGACTTTCCTCACACACAATACAAACAATTCTCAACAATAATTCTCCTCACACACAACACACACAATTCTCAAAAATGACTCTCTTCACACACAATTCTCCACATTGACTCTCCTCACACACAACACACACAATTCTCAAAAATGACTCTCTTCACACACAATTCTCCACATTGACTCTCCTCACACACAACACACACAATTCTCCACAATGACTCTCCTTACACACAACAAAGACCATTCTACACAACAAATCTCCTCACACACAACACAGACAACTCTCCCCACAATGACTCTCCTCACACACAACACACACCATTCTCCACAATGACTCTCCTAACACACAACACACACCATTCTCCATAAGGACTCTCTTCACACATAACACACACCATTCTCCATAAGGACTCTTTTCACTCATAACACACACCATTCTCCATAATAACTCTCCTCACACACAACACACACCATTCTCCACAATATCTCTCCTCACAAAACACAAACTATTCTCCAATATAAATGTCCTCACACACAACACACACAATTATCAACAATAACTCTCCTCACACACAACATACACAATTCTTAACAATGACTCTCCTCACACACAACACACACCATTTTTCACAATTCTCCTCACACACAATACACGCCATTCTTCACAATGACTCTACTCACACACAACACACACCGTTCTTCACAAAAACTCTCCTCACACACAATACACAGCATTTTTCAAAACAACTTTCCTCACATACAACACACACCAATCTCCACAATAAGTCTCCTCACACACAAAACACAACATTCTGCACAATGACTCTACTCACACACAACACACACAACACACACCCACACCATTCTCCACAATGACTTTCCTCACACACAATACAAACAATTCTCAACAATAATTCTCCTCACACACACACACACAATTCTCAAAAATGACTCTCTTCACGCACAACACACACAATTCTCCACATTGACTCTCCTCACACACAAAACACACAATTCTCCACAATAACTCTCCTCACACACAACACACACCATTCTCCACAATGACTCTCCTTACACACAACAAAGACCATTCTACACAACAAATCTCCTCACACACAACACACACAACTCTCCCCACAATGACTCTCCTCACACACAACACACACCATTCTCCACAATGACTCTCCTCACACACAATTCTCAACAATAACTTTCCTCATACACAACACACACAATTCTTCACAGTAATTTTCCTCACACACAACACATACCATTCTTCACAACAACTCTCCTCACACACAACACACAACACATACCATTCTTCACAACAACTCTCCTCACACACAACACACACTATTCTCCACAATGACTCTCTTCACACATAACACACACCATTCTCCATAAGGACTCTTTTCACTCATAACACACACCATTCTCCATAATAACTCTCCTCACACACAACACACACCATTCTCCACAATATCTCTACTCACACATAACACAAACTATTCTCCAATATAAATGTCCTCACACACAACACACACAATTATCAACAATATCTCTCCTCACACACAACACACACAATTCTTCAGAATGACTCTCCTCACACACAACAAACACCATTCTTCACAATGACTCTCATCACACACAACACACACCATTCTTCACAACTCTCCTCACACACAACACACGCCATTCTTCACAACTCTCCTCACACACAACACACACTATTCTCCACAATGACTCTCCTCACAAACAATACACAACATTCTCCACAATGACTCTCCTTACACACAACACACACCATTCTCCACAATGCATCTCCTCACACACAACACACACCATTCTTCACAATGACTCTCCTCACACACAACACACCATTCTCCAGAACAACTCTCCTCACACACAACACACACCATTCTCCACAGTGACTCTCCTCACACACAACACACACCATTCTTCATAACAACTCTCCTCACATACAACACACACCATTCTCCAAAACAACTCTCCTCACACACAACACACACCATTCTTCATAACAACTCTCCTCGCACATAACAGACAAATCTTCATAACAACTCTCCTCACACACAACAAACACCATTCTCCACAATGACTCTCCTCACACACAACACACACCATTCTCCACAATGACTCTCCTCACAAACAATACACACCATTCTCCACAATGACTCTCCTCACACACAACACACACCATTATCTACAATGTATCTCCTCACACACAAACACACACCATTCTTCACAACAACTCTCCTCACACACAACACACACCATTCTTCAGAATATATATATATATTCATGGGTGGCTGCTTGTATAGCAATGTACGATTGTATTTAGAATTTCTCGTATTTAGATCTATTCTCAGATCTGTGGGACGTGTGCGAATTATAGTCGAGATGGAACGTTTAATGACAACAGGAAATGTCGAAGGTCCAAGAGGTAGTGGTAGAAAGGTAAAAGCCGCTAGATGATGTAATGAGGTGCAACGAGAAAAAGATCAGCGTTGGAACTGTCGTATAGCGTACACGTTTATGTAGAGATATAATATGCAGCGCCCCTCAGCATGAACAGCAATATTTAGATTGTAATATATTCAGATATTTTGTTGATTATAGCATTTGCTTGCCTGCTTGTTTTTTTTTAAAAATAAACATTAAATCCTTTATGTTTGATTCAAGATATTTTTTTGTAGGCGTCTACTTTCCCTGATTGCTGTTTCAGTGACATAATTGCGACCTCATCGCCCATTTTGTTTATGTATTCTCCAAGTTAACGCTTGTTCGGGTCGGGGTTGAGATATGTTCCTACAGAAGCGTTGAATTTGTGAACTTTGGATGACAGTGACAGGTTCGAGCGCTTGCTTACTTCACCAGCGAGTACATTTTATTTCTACAAAGTGGAAAACATCTACCATCTACGTGACTACAAACGGAATCACAGAAAGTAAGCTTTGTCTCAACGCTTTAAATTCTTGCTATGTCGATGAAACGTTTCTTGATGTCCCATGTCTGGATTATCTCATCCAAAACTTAAACGATTATGTGTATCTCGCTGTTCCAAAAGGCTGTATTAAACATGAAACATGGATTTTTTAGAAATTGAATATTAGTACATCTTCACGTTGAACCCCTAATGTTGATCCAATTTTATTGGACTCATTCCTTGTCTGGACTTGTCTGTTGCTTATGTCGATCATATCTGGGACTCCAGGAATGCCAGCACCATATGAAGACAAAGAAATCATGACATCTGGACTTACTGAATCTTTACCGCTATCTCATGT
Organism: Megaustenia siamemsis; assembly: GCA_032433765.1. Lineage (NCBI taxonomy): Eukaryota > Metazoa > Mollusca > Gastropoda > Stylommatophora > Ariophantidae > Megaustenia > Megaustenia siamemsis. The sequence goes on along the minus strand of JAVIAB010000051.1, from coordinate 154,780,257 downwards.
CATCCACAATGCAATGTGAAATGTCACAAACTTTAGGGAGTATAGTCTGATCCCATCCCACCTACACAAGTAACTGCTAACTGACTAAGACCACATTCTTATACAGATTCTACTTCCTCTTCTTCAGCGTTCACGTTTTGTGATCATGGGAACTTGACTCTTTGTTCTATTTCATGATTGGGGGGGGGGTCTTGACTCTTTGTTCTATTTCATGATGGGGGGGGGAGGTCTTGACTCTTTGTTCTATTTCATGATGGGGGAGGGGTCTTGACTCTTTGTTCTATTTCATGATGGGGGGATTTCTTGACTCTTTGTTCTATATCATGATGGGGGGGGGGGAGGTCTTGACTCTTTGTTCTATTTCATGATGGGGGGGATTGCTTGACTCTTTGTTCTATATCATGATGGGGGGGGGGGAGGTCTTGACTCTTTGTTCTATTTCACGATGGGGGGGGGAGGTCTTGACTCTTTGTTCTATTTCATGATGGGGGGGGGGGAAGGTCTTGACTCTTTGTTCTATTTCATGATGTAGGCGTAAGGACTTCATTATGACACACCGTGAGCTGGTCACATGATCAATGCTCGCACAAGGAGGGGTAAGGACTTCATTATGACACACCATGAGCTGGTCACATGATCAATGCTCGTATAAGGAGAGGTAAGGACTTATAGCCATATTGCTTCAGAATTTTCCACAAAGAATCTCGATGAATACTGTCAAATGCTTTTTTGAAGTCAATGATGTTAAGTACAAAAGGTTTTTGCTTTTCAATGTGTTCCTCCAATATAAGTCGTGGAGTAAAAATGTGGTCAAGGCAGCTTCTACCTAATCTAAACCCAGCCTGTTCTTCACGCATTTCTGTATCTATTGAATCCTTTATTCTATTTAGGATGATTTTGCAGAATAACTTTGAGGCAACTGACAAAAGTGTCACGCCTCTCCAGTTGTTACAATCTCTAAGATTGCCCTTGGATATGGAGGGATAGGGACTTCATTATGACAAACCAAGAGCTGGTGGTATGGTCAGTACTTGTATATGAGTGAGTGTCCTGATTTTTCCACTAAACCTGCGCAGTGGCTGAGACACTCCGTCTTCGGCAAGCTGAACCTTGGTTTGACGTAGGAGTTTTTCTCCTCGTAGGGTGGGTGTCGACCAGGGCTGATGGGCCCACCTTGCCTGTGCTTACACGGATTGAAATGAATTATTTTTTTAGATGTGGCAAAGGCAAGACCAAATTTTATTAGTACAAGATTTACGAAGCAAGATATCGGCGCTGACAACTTATCATTCATGATACTAGTGCTTATTCGTGCCAAATCCACGCAGAGAAACATTCGCTTGCAAGTGATTAGTTTCATAATCTCAGGAGAGTGCACCTGATTGGCTGGAACTTATAAAAATGAAGTCAAAGCTCTCACACAACAAACACAAACCGCAGCACCACTCAATCAGTTCTGAGTGCAAGAAAATGAGGGGAAATGTAGCAGATTGTACCGGGGTGGATAGGGTAGAAGCAAGCGATAACAATGTAGTTGTGTGTGCACCCGATAGGTAAGTAATATCTGGGAAATAATATATGCGTAAATAATAATAAATGAGCAAATAAAACATAGATAAATAATTATGCGTAAATAATAATGAATGGGTAAATAATACCTGGGTAAATAATATCTGTGTGTCTAACACCTGGGTAAATAATATCTGTGTATGTAAAAAAGGTAAAGTTCCCCCGTCACGCCAGGTGGCGTATAGGGAATATGGTGTTAGTGACCATACATTTTACAGACCTTCAGCAAATTGGGGTAAAGTGGTTGGTATTACGCCCGTGCCGCTTTACTTTCCCTGAAAAAAAATCCGGTACCCATTAAAGGCTGGGTGAACCCGGAGGCCGTCGGGTGGGATCGAACCCTACCTCTTGTCCTTTGTAGTTCAATCACTAACCACTAAGCTGTCGCGGCTCCCTATGTGTATGTAATACCGGGGTAAATAATATCTGTATATGTAATACCTTAGTAAATAATATCTGTGTATTTAATATTTGTGTATGTAATACCTGGGTATAAGAGATTAAATAAAGAAATTGTAGTAAAATGCAATGAAGCAAAAGAATCATGGCTAAAAGAGAGATGCAAGGAGATCGAATTGCATCAAAAAGGAGATGCTATAGCTATATACAAACAAATTGAGGAATTAACAGAAGAAAAACGCATCAAAAACTGGATGTTTAAGATCAAAGAAAGGAGAACTGTTGATTGATCAAGAAACATAAGGGCACTATGGACAGAATACATTAATGATCTTTATAATGATGAACGAACGGAAGTAAATATTAAGGATAATGAAGAAGGACCAGAAATACTCAGAGAAGAAGTGGAAGACGCCTTGCGCAATATGAAAGCAGGCAAAGCTCCTGGACCAGATAATATAACTAAAGAAGAGATTGAAGCCATGGGTGATTTTGGAATAGAAATAATAACAAAAATATTGAATGATATCTACAACAGCGGATATATACTAGACGACATGCTGATATCAATATGCATAGCCCTACCAAAGAAATCGGGTGCGATTGAATGCGATGATCATCGCACAATAAGCCTTATGAGTCATATGACTAAGATATTACTAAGAATCATCATGCGAAGAGTGCGAAACAAAATCAGTCCAGAAATTAGCGATGAACAGTGTGATTTTGTTAGAGATAAAGGAGCAAGCAATGCCATTTATATCATAAGATCTTTAGTAGAAAGAGCCATAAAGGTGAAACAGATCTATACCTATGTTTCATAGATTACACCAAGGCATTTGACAAAGTAAAGCACCGAGAAATAATCAAACTTTTAGAAAGCATAAACATAGACAGCAAAGATCTAAGAATAATAAAGAACATGTACTGGCAACAAACAGCGGCCATAAGAACTGGAAACAAATTGGGAATGATTCAACAAATAAAACAGGGTGTTAGACAAGGTTGTGTGCTGTCACCAGATTTGTTTAATATTTATTGTGAGATTATTTTAAGATCCATAAGGGGCATGCCTGGAATAACAATTTGAGGTTATAATATTAATAATCTAAGGTATGCTGATGATACAGTATTAATCGCTAAGAGTGAAAATGAGTTACAAGAAATGTTGGACATTATAGTGAAGGAAGCAAAAATAAAGGACTCAGCCTTAATAGCAAAAAGACAGAGGTAACAACAAAGAAAAAGACATCACCTCAGTGCAAAATAAAGACAAGTGGAACAATATTAAAACAGGTAAATGAATTTAAATATTTGGGAACTTTGTTAACCTCAGATGGAAGATGTACAAAAAAGATGGGATGCAGAATGGCTCAGACAAAAGCAGCTTTCCAAAAAATGAGGAAAATACTATGCAATCCATTTTTGACAATAGAAACAAGAAAAAGAGTTCTTAAATGTTACGTAGAGCCAGTCTTAACATGTGGATGTGAGTCATGGACAATAGGACAACAGACAAGAAAATCACTAGAGTCTGTATAAATGTGGTTTTACAGAAGAATGTTGAGAAAACCATGGACAGCTAAGAAGAGTAATGAAGAGGTTATGAGAGAGGTCAAAGCAAAAAGAGAGCTAATTTCCAATGTTAGGAAGAGACAATCATCATTTTTTTGCCGTGTAATGAGAAGAGAACAACTTGAATATATTGTAACAACTGGAAAAATTGAGGGACGAAGAGATAGAGGGAAGCAAAGAGAAAAAATAACAGACAGCTTAAGAGAATGGCTTGGCAGAAGGTCAACAACAGAAATGATAAATAGCTGCCGAGATCGAAAGTTGTGGAGAGACATGATCACCTACGCCACTAGGCCCAGTACTTGATGATGATGATGAATACCTGGGTAAATAATATATGTGTATTTAATATATGTGTATGTAATACCTGGGTAAATAATATCTGTGTATGTAATACCTGGGTAAATATATCTGTGCTGTACTACCTGGGTAAATAATATATGTGTATGTAATACATGGGTAAATAATATATGTGTATGTAATACATGGGTAAATAATATATGTGTATGTAATACCTGGGTAAATAATATTTGTGTATGTAATACCTGGGTAAATAATATCTTGGAAAATAATATCGGTGTATGTAATACCTGGGTAAATAATATCTTGGTAAATAATATCTGTGTATGTAATACCTGGGTAAATAATATCTTGGTAAATAATATCTGTGTATGTAATACCTGGGTAAATAACATCTTGGTAAATAATATATGTGTATGTAATACTTGGGTAAATAATAGTTGTGTATGTAATACCTGGGTAAATAATATCTGTGTATGTAATACCTGGGTAAATAAAATCTTAGTAAATAATATCTGTGTATGTAATACCTGGGTAAGTAATATCTGTGTATATAATACCTGGGTAAATAAAATCTTGGTAAGTAATATCATTGTATGTAATACCTGGGTAAATAATATATGTGTATGTAATACCTGGGTAAATAAAATCTGTGTATATAATACCTGGGTAAATAATATTTGTGTATGTAATACCTGGGTAAATAATATCTTGGTAAATAATATCTGTGTATGTAATACCTGGGTAAATAATATATGTGTATGCAATACCTGGGTAAATAATATTTGTGTATGTAATACCTGGGTAAATAATATCTGTGTATGTAATACCTGGGTAAATAATATATGTGTATGTTATACCTGGGTAAATAATATCTTGGTAAATAATATCTGTGTATGTAATACCTGGGTAAATAATATCTTGGTAAATAATATATGTGTATGTAATACCTGGATAAATAATATCTGTGAATTTAATACCTGGGTAAATGATATCTGTGTATGTAATACCTGGGTAAATAATGTTATATAAAAAATCAGGTTCCCTCCACGCCTTGGTAGGCGTTTGGGTAATATGGTGTTAGTAAATGATTATAATTTTTTTATGACCACGTCATATACATTGTCAAGATTGTATTTATTTGTTCGGGCTCAGGACCAAGGGATATCCCAAGTATAAATAATGTTAGTTGAGGGTGAAGGTGAAATGTGAACTACCGATAGAAGTAGTCAGAAATTAATCAAACGCAGAATCACATTGAGGCTAAACAAATTACAATAATGACAAGATGAGCAACCAACAGCTATCAGAACTATGCTCGACTGGCAACGCCTTTCTAAAGAAAAATATAGGAAAGAAATGCTGGATAAAAAGAAAAACAGAAAGAAAGAGGAGAGAGAGAGGGAGAGAGAGAGAGGGGGGGGAGAGAGAAAGAAAGAAAGAAAGAAAAAAAAGCGGTTCTTCTCTCGGTGTTATCACAATCTTTAACGGTTCTCTCTAGGTGTTGTCACCACAATTGGCGGTTCTCTCTAGGTGTTGTCACCACAATTGGCGGTTCTCTCTAGGTGTTGTCACCACAATTGGCGGTTCTCTCTAGGTGTTGTCACCACAATTGGCGGTTCTCTCTAGGTGTTGTCACCACAATTGGCGGTTCTCTCTAGGTGTTATCACCACAATTGGCGGTTCTATCTAAGTGTTATCACCACAATTGGCGATCCTCTCTAGGCGCCATCACCATCATTAACGGTTCTCTCTAGGCGTCATCACCATCATTAACGGTTCTCTCTAGGCGATATCACCATCATTAACGGTTCTCTCTAGGCGATATCATCATCATAAACAGCTCTCTCTAGGCGATATCACCATCATTAGCAGTTCTCTCTGCGCCATCACCATCATTAATGGTTCTCTCTAGGCGTCATCACCATCATTAACAGTTCTCTCTGCGCCATCACCATCATTAACGGTTCTCTCTAAGCGCCATCACCATCATTAACGGTTCTCTCTAGGCGCCATCACCATCATTAATGGTTCTCTCTAGGCGCCATCACCATCATTAACGGTTCTCTCTAGGCGCCATCACCATCATTAACAGTTCTCTCTAGGCGCCATCACCATCATTAACAGTTCCCTCTAGGCGCCATCACCATCATTAACAGTTCTCTCTAGGCGATATCACCATTATTAACGGTTCTTCCTCTAGGCGATATCACCATAATTAACTGTTCTCTCTAGGCGATATCACCATCATTAACGGTTCTCTCTAGGCAATATCACCATCATTAACGGTTCTCTGTAGGCGATATCACCGTCATTAACGGTTCTCTCTAGGCGATATCACCATCATTAACGGTTCTCTCTAGGCGATATCGCCATCATTAACGGTTCTCTCTAGGCGATATCACCACTATTAACGGTTCTCTCTAGGTGTTATTATTTTCTTCGGCAGTTCTCGCTGCCTTTCTTAAAGGTTGGCACAGGCCACGTCTGCCACACTCTATTGGGCCTGTCCTAATCGAGATGCGTTTGTCACAGAAGTCACACTTCGTGTGGACTTGCAACTCTAGCCATACATTAGTTTCAGTGACCTTACATCAAACACCATCTCGTTTGGTTGATGAACTGCAGCGATCCTACACCACCCAACTGATTCTGGGTCACTGCTCATCCTTTGGTCTCGACCGTCAGCAGTCTCTGCAACTTTCTTGCTTTTATTCATTTTTTTATCATCTGTACACCATTCCTCTCGTTTTACTACCATGTGTACACCATTCCTTTCGTTTTACTATTATCTGTACACCATTCCTTTCGTTTTATTACCATCTGTACACCATTCCTTTCGTTTTATTACCATCTGTACACCATTCCTTTCGTTTTATTACCATCTGTACACCATTCCTTTCGTTTTATTACCATCTGTACACCATTCCTTTCGTTTTATTACCATCTGTACACCATTCCTTTCGTTTTATTACCATCTGTGCATCATTCCTCTCGTTTTACAACCATCTGTGCACCATTACTCTCGTTTTACTACCATCTGTACGACATTCCTCTAGTTTTACTACCGTCTGTACACCATTCCTCTCGTTTTACTACCATCTGTACAACATTCCTCTCGTTTTACTACCGTCTGTACATTATCCCTCTCGTTTTACTACCATCTGTACAACATTCCTCTAGTTTTACTACCGTCTGTACACCATTCCTCTCGTTTTACTACCATCTGTAAAACATTCCTCTCGTTTTACTACCATCTGTACAACATTCCTCTCGTTTTACTACCATCTGTACATTATTCCTATCGTTTTACTACCATCTGTACAACATTCCTCTCGTTTTACTACCATCTGTACAACATTCCTCTCGTTTTACTACCGTCTGTACATTATCCCTCTCGTTTTACTACCATCTGTACAACATTCCTCTAGTTTTACTACCGTCTGTACACCATTCCTCTCGTTTTACTACCATCTGTAAAACATTCCTCTCGTTTACTACCATCTGTACAACATTCCTCTCGTTTTACTACCATCTGTACATTATTCATATCGTTTTACTACCATCTGTACAACATTCCTCTCGTTTTACTACCATCTGTACAACATTCCTCTCGTTTTACTACCGTCTGTACATTATCCCTCTCGTTTTAGTACCATCTGTTCATCATTCCTCTAGTTTTACTACCATCTGTACAATATTCCTCTCGTTTTACTACCATCTGTTCATCATTCCTCTAGTTTTACTACCATCTGTTCATCATTCCTCTAGTTTTACTACCATCTGTTCATCATTCCTCTAGTTTTACTACCATCTGTACAACATTCCTCTCGTTTTACTACCATCTGCACAACATTCCTCATCTGTAACTATCTCCTGCTAACGCCCATGGTAATGTTTCTTTGTTTTAAATTATCTATCTTTTCTACGTTCTTTGTTAGGTCGTCCTCATATAATCTGAACATAACGCCCTTAAGCCAGTTAGCTTTTTCAATCACTTCTAGAATACAGTTTCATTTTGAAACATAAACTAGTGGCATAATAGCTTTTAGCTAGTTTTCAGAAAGCGCACGAGGTGTCATTTTGAATTGTTTATATTCCTCTGTCATTTGTTTAACTTTTGTTTATATTTTGTACGAATTTGAGTGTGTTATTTAGTTCTCTCTCGGTTTACGTTCTTGGGTGACCAAAGTACATTATCCAGACAGTTCAGTTTACTTTTCGAAATAGCCAACAGTTCGTCCATATACCGCAGTTCATCTTTTCATATAATTAAGTGGGTTATTTTATTATTTTGTTTAACAATTGCAATTTGAAGGTCAAAATAACTTGCTCGAACGCGCATATCGCACATGTCATGATGTAGCACGGAATTAAGCTGCTGTTGACATCTACTCCTTGCAGGCCATCAGCAGTTGCCCAACTAGAGAACGATCAACCAAGTCAGATTCAACAGATCAATCTCTTATCACTGTCGTCGTCTTCAGTATTAATTCGCAGAGTTCTCCTGATTGTTTCCCCTTACCAGGACTGGAGTATAAAGAAAAAATAACTCACACGCACACGCGCGCACGAGCGCGCACGAGCGCGCAGAGTTTAAAAAAATATATTTTAAATATGCGATGATTACAAGATTACATTGCAGGACAAGATTATATATTGGCATGATCTCAACAAGCACTGGCTGAACATGATTGTGACTTGTACTGCCCGACTGAAGAAATCTAATTTAATCTCGTCATGAACATAAATAAATGTGGCAATTTTGTACTGCTTATTTTGAGAGATAGCTAAAGTGGCGCTACTCAATTACTGGAGTAATCAGGTAGCTAGTGAGGCTGCGACTCAGTTACTGAAGTAATCAGCCGGAGACTAGATAGCCAACAACTCTCTGTAAACCTTTGATACATTGTCTTTGTCAACTGGTGATTTGATTTCATTAAGCTGGAAATAGATGATTCAACCCGCTTGTCTTAGACGATACTTCCTTGTTTGATATTAATTTAATTAGATTTGACGTGTATTAGAAATATATTTAATACAAAGAGTATCAACTTTGTGGATCTTGATTGCAATAGAAATAATAGGCTTAGTACGGAGATAGACTAGGAAAGGTATTCATTTCTAGAGGAATTCGATGGATAATCAGCTGTGGAAGACTTGAACTATTCTGATGATATCTCATTGGTAGCCCACTCGACCAACACACATCGAGAAAAATAAAGAAAACGGTCAAATTGTGCAAATATAAACAAGTTGGGTTAAAAATAAACAAGTTGGGTTGTATATAAGTTGGGTTGACACAGAAGCAGACCTGTCAGCGACCCACAGCTGGAGACTTGCGCTAGGATCGGTGAACCTGAACCATCCAGACCCTGCTCCACCACTTCGCTGTGCCTCTATAGACAAACTAATCTGTCTAGTCTGGCCAACCAAGTATGGATCGAAGAGGGAAGGTAATCTGGTACTAAAAAAACGGATGCTGAGGTCGGATGTGCTGGGCCTAAATACGCAAATATGCCAGTCCTGTTGCAAACTATAACACAACGTATCTGCGCCATTAAATGTCCTTCTAAGGACGGACGACGAAGAGGAGATTAATTCCTTTAGTTGTTATCGGGTGAACGACAGGAAGGAAGGTAGGAATATACACGAATTGGTTGAATATAAACAGATGAATGAATATAGAATTTAATATAGACAGATGGAAGCAGAGCTGAGGGTGATGGGGAAGACATGGAATGATCTTAAAAGAATAGCAAGTAACAGAACGGCTTGGAAAGTGTTTGTTGAAGACCTATGCTCCACAGGAAGCTGAAAGGTAAAAGAAGAAGGTTGGATACAAACACGTTGAGTTGAACATAAACGCGTTGGGTTGAATGTAAACATTTTGAGTTGAATGTAAACACGTTGGGTTGAACATAAACATGCGGAAGACAAGGGACTTCTAACCATAGGCGTGCCGTTCTGGCTGCTTTCCAACATCAAGTTCAGGACTAGTATCTTTTTTGTGGCAGTGTCTTTCCAATAAGTGTTATTCTATTTTGGATTGACATCTTTATACAAGTCGAGCATTTCAGGATTCTAGTGAAGTGATTGATGCCTAAGCGAAATAGTGGCCAGCCATAATATTCTAAGGTTTAGATGTGTGACCTATTGTTGGCAGTGTAAAGTAGCTAACTGCTACCAGCACCACTGCAGCTAGATCATGCGTGTGACCGAAGCCGTGACCTTGATTTCTTATGTGGAGACAGCGGCTTTCGGGTCACGCTCACCGACCATGTCTGTACAGAATTCAGAGCTAGCGCTTGGAGAGTTCGTCGCTGGCGATAACCGTTACGACAGCCCATATGTTTTCGTTGTCAGTTGCAATTTATATAACACGCAGCACGTGCAGCCATTGCAGGGTAGATACAATCAGTAGACGAACATCTCCACGGTTGCTGGAACGGGCGACGATATGGAAATGCCCTGACTCCACTGACGCCAATCCGTTGCATGAAGACATCCCAAGACTATATACACTTAAAGAGTCCACATTCACAGATTGTAATCTCTCTTTTTTTTTGGGGGGGGGCGGCGTTTGGGGTTTTGGTGGTCTAGAGGTAAAACGGCGACCCCAAGGAGGAAGGTCCTGTGTTCGAATCTCGCTACAGGTGGTGAGAAGTTTCTTGTTCAAACGTTGAGCAACTGTATCTTTCCCCTGTCTCTGGTTAGTGCCATTCTATATTTAGCTCTCTTGGGTCACGACCACAAATATAAGGTCCCGTGTGCACTCTGCGCACCTTAAATACCCATTAGCCGTAAATAGAGAAAGAATAGACCACAAATAAATAGAGAAAGAATAGAGCACAAATAAATAGAGAAAGAATAGACCACAAATAAATAGAGAAAGAATAGACCACAAATAAATAGAGAAAGAATAGTGCACAAATAAATAGAGAAAGAATAGACCACAAATAAATAGAGAAAGAATAGAGCACAAATAAATAGAGAAAGAATAGAGCACAAATAAATAGAGAAAGAATAGAGCACAAATAAATAGAGAAAGAATAGAGCGCAAATAAATAGAGAAAGAATAGACCACAAATAAATAGAGAAAGAATAGACCACAAATAAATAGAGAAAGAATAGACCACAAATATGGGCCCTGCTATAGCAAGATTGTCAGCAGAAACCTACCAACTCCACGGATCCCAGGCCGTGCTACGGAGTTCGTGCACGTGATCTAGGATTCTCCTCGGATTTTCTCGAAATTCTTGAATGGAGATATCGGAGCACCTATATAGTCGTCCGGTATGCAGTAATGACGATTCTAACAACAAACAAACAGAAAGACGTCATTATTCTACACAACTTGTCTGGGAACCGAATAATTTGGCCAAAAAAAAAAAAGTGTGTAAATAAGAGGAGAGGCAATCGAGACAAGAAGTCAAGCTGGATATGTCGTGTACACTGGAGAGGGATCTCTGAACAATCACAAGACTTACCGTGCAGTGGACTCCCGATAGTAGACGAAAGAGAGACCAAGGAATAACTGACGGAGAATATTAGAAGCAGTGAGGAATAATACGGCTGTTCTAGGCATGGGGTACACTAGCATGAGCCATGGAAAGTGGAGGAACTTTGCTGTGGACCTGCAGGTTGGTGGTCTGTGACCAGGGGAAGGGTGAAGAAGAATGGTTCCCGGTTAATGTTGACATGTCCTGAATCATATCTCTGGCTCCGAACATTTTTCTTTTAGCCAAGTGTAGCCGGCCCTACCAGTGTGTGTTGCTGTAGCCAAGTGTAGCAGCCCCTACCTGTGTGTGTGTGTGTGTTGCTGTAGCGTTGATACGTATTGCTGATCACACGCTTTAGAGCATCACGTTCATGTCCCAATAGAAATGATCATCTATTTTTTTTAAAGTGATCTCTGATTTCAGGCTGGATGAGGATATATGCCTAGTCTTATCTGAGACGAAAGATACAATTTAGGTGTCTTTTTTAAGCTGAATACGTGAAAGAACCATAACCAATTGAGCATCGAAAAGAAGGCTAGCAGTAACAATGTGACATCAGGTAAAGAAGGCTAGCAGTAACAATGTGACATCAGGTAAAGAAGGCTAACAGTAACAATGTGACATCAGATAAAGAAGGCTAACAGTAACAATGTGACATCAGGTAAAGAAGGCTAACAGTAACAATGTGACATCAGGTAAAGAAGGCTAACAGTAACAATGTGACATCAGATAAAGAAGGCTAACATTCGACTCCCGCAGTAACAATGTGACATCAGATAAAGAAAGCTAACAGTAACAATGTGACATCAGATAAAGAAGGCTAACAGTAACAATGTGACATCAGATAAAGAAGGCTAACCGTAACAATGTGACATCAGATAAAGAAGGCTAACAGTAACATTGTGACATCAGGTAAAGAAGGCTAACAGTAACAATGTGACATCAGATAAAGAAGGCTAACAGTAACAATGTGACATCAGATAAAGAAGGCTAACAGTAACAATGTGACATCAGATAAAGAAAGCTAACAGTAACATTGTGACATCAGATAAAGAAAGCTAACAGTAACATTGTGACATCAGATAAAGAAGGCTAACAGTAATAATGTGACATCAGATAAAGAAAGCTAACATTCAACTCCCGCAGTAATAATGTGACATCAGATAAAGAAAGCTAACATTCAACTCCTGCAGTAACAATGTGACATCAGATAAAGAAAGCTAACATTCAACTCCTGCAGTAACAATGTGACATCAGATAAAGAAAGCTAACATTCAACTCCTGCAGTAACAATGTGACATCAGATAAAGAAAGCTAACATTCAACTCCCGCAGTAACAATGTGACATCAGATAAAGAAAGCTAACATTCAACTCCTGCAGTAACAATGTGACATCAGATAAAGAAAGCTAACATTCAACTCCCGCAGTAACAATGTGACATCAGATAAAGAAAGCTAACATTCAACTCCCGCAGTAACAATGTGACATCAGATAAAGAAAGCTAACATTCAACTCCCGCAATAACAATGTGACATCAGATAAAGAAAGCTAACATTCAACTCCCGCAGTAACAATGTGACATCAGATAAAGAAAGCTAACATTCAACTCCCGCAGTAACAATGTGACATCAGATAAAGAAAGCTAACATTCAACTCCTGCAGTAACAATGTGACATCAGATAAAGAAAGCTAACATTCAACTCCCGCAGTAACATTGTGACATCAGATCTAGTATCGTGCCGTATTTACATTGACATTAACCATAAATCTGTCTACAAATAAACTAACGCTTTGCAGGGAGATAAAGGGCAATAAAAGAATAGGGGAGATATAATTTGCGGTCTTTTGCTCTTCTGTTCGCCTCTGCTGCTATTATGTTTCCTAGTGCTTCTAATATTCCATCGATCCATCTTTTTCGTGGTCGACCCTTGGGTCTGGTGTTCTTACAACGTTTGTTGAAGGCTCGTTGTGTTGTGTTTTGTTCTTTCTGCCTTGTCACGTGGCCAAACCATTTTATCTGTTGTTTCCTTATATATTCTATGGCGGGGGCTATTCCTAGCTTTTTACTCAGTTCTTCATTTCTGATCTTATCTCTCAGACTGTTTTCTGTCATTCATCTAACACATTCATTTCATCTCTGTAGAGGTTATTTTTTCTTATTGTTCTTGCATCTAGGGTCCAGGTCTGGCATTGGTAGCACAACGCTGGTATGAAGATTGTATTGTAGAATGCTCGTTTTGCCTCCAGAGTTATTTCCTTGTTGGACAATAGTGGCGATAACTGTCCGATGATTATAACAAGCTTTGTTGCATCTTGATTCTATCTCTGCTGTTTGAGAATTATCGTTTGTCATTAAACTTCCTAGGTATTTGAATTCCTCTACTTGTTTTAGTTGTCTGCCTTCTATAGTTATGTTGATGTTCTGTTTATTTTTGGTGACATTTATGACTTCTGTTTTGTTGATGTTGATTTTCATGTTGTATTTTGTGCCTGAGATGTTGAGTTTGTTTAAGTGTTCTTGTGGGTCTTCTATTGATTCATGTATTAGTGCCTGATCATCTGCAAATAAAAGCTCGTTGATCTCCTCTGTCTCTGATGGGTTGGATAACTTGCATATATAGTCTATGTATGTAATTAACAGTAGGGGGATAGTACGCACTCCTGTCTTACACCTGATCTAACTTCGAAGTGGTCTGTGTAGCCTGCTGTTGATGTAGAGACTTTTAATAAGGTTGGTTAGATGTTGGCATACTCCGTATGTTGTTAGTATCTCCCACAGTTGTTCTCTGTTTACTCTGTCGAATGCTTTTTCCTGGTCAATGAAGGCTATGTATAAGATTTGATTGTGTTCTGTTGTTTTTTTCTGCAAGTTGTTTTAATGTGAATAGTGCGTCAGTACATCCTCTGTTTTTTTCGGAACCCCATTTGAGAATCGCTTAACTGTAGTTCTATTATTGGTCTCAGCCTTTTTTCCAAGATTTTGGCGTATAGCTTTCCTACGTGGCTGAGCAGAGATATACCTCTATATTGATTACAGTCTCTTTTGCTACCTTTCTTTTTCCATATTGGTATGATGATTGCCTGTTGCCAGTCTTCTGGGGCTTGTTGTTGGTGCCATGCTGCATTAAATATTCTGTGCAGCCATTGCACTCCTGTTTCTCCTGCTGCTGCTATTATTTCTGTTGGTATGTTATCTATCCCCGGTGCTTTATTTCTTGGTGCATATTTGATTACTTCTTCGATTTCCTCTTTCATGATGTTGGGTTCAGTATTTATGAGTTCTAGCGTGGTTTTTGTTGAATTATTGGTAGTTGGTATGTTTAACAGGTCTTCAAAATATTCTTTCCATCTCTGTTGCATACATTGGTTATTTGATATTGACTGTCCGTCTTTGTCATTTATCAGCTCAGTAGGGTCATGGTTTTCTTTTCTCGCTCTTGTGGCTTTTACTGCTTTGTAGAAGTCTCTTGTGGCTGTCTTGAAGTCCCTGCTCATGTTTTGTCCGAATTCTGTCCAATTCTTTTGCTTAGCTTCTTTGCTCAACATTTTAACTCTTTTTCGAACTAAGGTATATTTTTCATATTTTTCTTGATTCTTGTTCTCCCCCTAATTTTTAAACAGTTTCTTCTTTTCTTTAATTGCTTCTCTGATTGTTTCGTTCCACCACGGGGTGATCTTTTTCCCTTCTCTTGTTCTTAGCTTCGTTCTACAAACTGTTTTAGAGATGTTGGTTACTGTTTCCTTAAACTGTTTCCACTCTTCTTCTACTGTGCTTACTTCGTTAGGGAGTTTCTTGAATTTCTCTGTTAGTTTTTCTTCTAGGGTTTTCCTTGATTCTTGATCTTTTAATTGTTTTATTTTTATTGTCTGTTCTTTTCGCTTCTTTTGTTTGTTTTCGTATATTCTCTTTATTTTTGGCTGCCTTAGTGTAATCATAACTATCTTGTGATCCGTGCCATCTGTAATGTTAGGGATTGCTCTACTGTCGGTTACTCTTTTCTTGTTCTGTTGTCTTGTTAGTATAAAATCTATCTGGCTTCTGAATGTTGTGTCATTCCATTTGTACCAGGTGTATACTTGCGATTCTCTGTGTTTGAAGAATGTGTTGATGATAAATAAATCATTTTGATTGCATAGATTCATCAGTCTGCTTCCATTTCCGTTTATTTCAGCTGTTTTATCGCCAAAGGGTTCTAAGATATATCTGTTCTCACGGTTGCATTTCCCAAGCCTTCCATTCAAATCTCCCATCACTAACATGTCGTCGCTTTCGTCAATCTTGTTAATGATTTCATTCTCTCTCTGCGATCAGGACCCAATCAGAGTAGGATTCCAGCTCCTCACATGAACTCAGCTGTCAGGTTAGGTCTGTTACAAACAGAACATCACAATTAGAGTCTGCCAGATCCACTCTGATTGAACACCCGTTAAAAACGTTGCACTGTGTTCTGCGCCAGTGGCCCAGTGCATCCGATTTCAGCCAGCATTTTATTCAGGTTTGCTTTCCTTAGCCTTTGATTGTCCCCAATCTTCCTGCAAGGCAGCAGGTGATCTTTTCTGTAGGGGGATTCTGCCCTTAGATGGTCGGCCCTCCCAGGTTTACGAGCACCATCTGCCCGAGTCACTAGAGGTGACTAACACAGACATGCACACACAAAGATATGAGATGTGACTGATTTCATTCAGTGTGTCATAGAGTTCTTCACTGTCTCTTCCATTGTTGTTGCATGGTGCATAGATTTGAATGTAATTTGTTTTTCGATCGTCTTCTAGTAGTTTAATTGTGATAATTCTTTCTGAACGGTATTTTATTTCTAGAATGTTCTTTGCGTGTTCTGGGTCGATGATAAAACCTACTCCATGTGTTGCTCTTTCTGTGTTGTCGACTCCTGAGAATATTTTCGTGTAGTTCATGTGTGTTTTCTTTATCTGTTGTCCTTTTACTCTGTTGTCCGCTAATCCTAGTATTTTAATTTTCCTTTTTGTAATTTCTTCTATAAGTTCGACTTCTTTATTTGTTATTCCGCATATGTTTATCGTTGCTACTTTATGGTTATCTATCTACATCTTCTCTGTATTTCTCTCGATAAAACATTTATCCCTTGCCGACCTGCTGAGTCAGTCGTAAGTTAGGGGCTTAACTTAAGAAAAACACACGTTGGGGGTTTAGCCCGACTGATGTTTCCCCCCACATGTTTGATCGCTAAGGTCTCACAGGCGATCATTTACGATCTAAATATAAAACTTCAGCTGGTTACATTTTAAAAAGTAGTTATCTGTTCTTATCCTCCTCCTTGGTAGAAAACTTTACACAACTTTTCGAAAATTATAATCTGTTGGAAACACTATATTCAATCATTTTAATCACACAAACTACACTCCGAGAATAAAACAACCGCCATCTCGGTCGCCAAGTCTCAACATAATATATGTATATGACAAACAAATCTTTCTACAAATCTCAACATAATATATGTAAATGACAAACAAATCTTTCTACAAATCTCAACATAATATATGTAAATGACAAACAAATCTTTCTACAAATCTCAACATAATATATGTAAATGACAAACAAGTCTTTCTACAAATCTCAACATAATATATGTAAATGGCAAACAAATCTTTCTACAAATCTCAACATAATATATGTAAATGACAAAAAAGTCTTTCTACAAATCTCAACATAATATATGTAAATGACAAACAAATCTTTCTACAAATCTCAACATAATATACGTAAATGACAAACAAATCTTTCTACAAATCTCAACATAATATATGTAAATGACAAACAAGACTTTCTACAAATATCAACATAATATATGTAAATGACAAACAAGTCTTTCTATAAATCTCAACATAATACATGCAAATGACAAACAAGTCATTCTATAAATCTCAACATAATACATGTAAATGACAAACAAGTCATTCTACCCAGACAGACGAGGAAGAAAAGAAGAAGAAGAAGATGTTGAGACGTGTAGAAAGACTTGTTTGTCATTTACATATAGCATATGTGATATTCTGTTGTAATAATCTATCAGCAATATTGTGTACCGTTACCAGTGCTCACTGTGTGCCATACCATATTGACAAGCTAACCCAAATATCGTCTCTCTCTCTGTCTCTCTCTCCCGTCCATTGTTTTGCGTTTCCTGTAATAGCTCACTACTACTATGTGTTGCATCTCCCTATATCGTGTCCAAAATAGAAAAGGTTGATTGCCTCTGGTGTGTTTAAGGAACCTTCTTTGTGTGTTTGGTTCAATAACAATTGATACGCTGATTTATTTCATTGTCATGAAGCTCTTTACATTCACCTGTGAAACCAGACTTCAAGGATTATTATGTACTTAGTTAGTTTGTCTATGTTTCACTTCAACAGGGCAGGATTTGCTCAGTTCAGCACTGATGAGCTCTGTTTCATACTTCCATTGACGTCATAGATTTCTTGCACTTTTGTTATTCATTCTCTTGGTCGCAGCTTTTGCCTTTTTAAATACGCTTCGTGTGTAAGAAAATTCGACTAATTCGTTTTCTTTTGATTCTGGGAAGCGAAGGATAATCATAAGATACTAATGGCCCTCAAGAAATTGATAAAGAAAACATAGATTAGTCTGGAAAAAAAAAAAATATATATATATATATATATATAAAGAAATATCATTTTTCATAATCACTTTAGCTTATGTGGAATACATCTCTTCAACAAACATAGTCTGTTTACTCTTGGTTGGACTCATCTCTTCATCCCTTCCGTGCCACTCTTATATCTGTATCTTCGACTCCTCGCCATATGTTTCTCATACTCTTATGTTTCTCTTTAACTTTGAGATTAGCTCCTCGCACTCACATTCCTGTCACTTAGAATCAAGGATTAATTTGCCCGAGAGTAATAAATTAATTTTCTCTGGAACTAAACACGAAGACTCCAGGTAAGCCTCAGAGAACATCAGACGCGAGTTGTTCCTCCTAAGAACCTGTTTGTTTTCAGCTGAAATTTATCTTTACTGTTTGCTCGTCTTAAGTGCGCCTTTGAGCAAAAAAAAAAAAAACGGGATTGATGTAAAATGAGATTGATGTGAAACGGGATTGATGTAAAACGAGATCGCTGTTTGGTTATGAAGATAGGCGTAGTAAATTTTGCGCGTTATTTTTAGCAATGCAGTGAAATAATAGGATCTCTTTGTTTCTTTTTGGGCATCGTATTGAGTAATAAGATATGTCGTGTAGCAAAAAAGATTATCTGACGCTGAATATAAGATATGCTGTATTGTAAAAAGATTATCTGACGCTGAATATAAGATATGCTGTGTTGTAAAAAGATTATCTGACGCTGAATATAAGATATGCTGTGTATGAAATAGATTATCCGACGCTGAATATAAGATATGCTGTGTATGAAATAGATTATCCGACGCTGAATATAAGATATGCTGTGTATGAAATAGATTATCCGACGCTGAATATAAGATATGCTGTGTATGAAATAGATTATCCGACGCTGAATATAAGATATGCTGTGTAGCAAATAGATTATCCGACGCTGAATATAAGATATGCTGTGTATGAAATAGATTATCCGACGCTGAATATAAGATATGATGTGTTGCAAATAGATTATCCGACGCTGAATATAAGATATGCTGTGTATGAAATAGATTATCTGACGCTGAATATAAGATATGCTGTGTAGCAAATAGATTATCTGACGCTGAATATAAGATATGCTGTGTAGCAAATAGATTATCCGACGCTGAATATAAGATATGCTGTGTATGAAATAGATTATCCAACGCTGAATATAAGATATGCTGTGTAGCAAATAGATTATCTGACGCTGAATATAAGATATGCTGTGTAGCAAATAAATTATCTGACGCTGAATATAAGATATGCTGTATAGGAAATAGATTATCTGACGCTGAATATAAGATATGCTGTGTAGCAATTAGATTATCTGACGCTGAATATAATATATGCTGTGTAGCAAATAGATTATCTGACGCTGAATATAAGATATGTTGTGTAGCAAATAGATTATCTGACGCTGAATATATTATATGTTGTGTAGCAAATAGATTATCTGACGCTGAATATAAGATATGTTGTGCAGCAAATAGATTATCCGACACTGAATATAAGATATGCTGTGTAGCAAATAGATTATCTGACGCTGAATATATGATATGTTGTGTAGCAAATAGATTATCTGACGCTGAATATATGATATGCTGTGTAGCAAATAGATTATCCGACGCTGAATATAAGATATGCTGTGTAGCAAATAGATTATCTGACGCTGAATATATGATATGTTGTGTAGCAAATAGATTATCTGACGCTGAATATAAGATATGCTGTGTAGCAAATAGATTATCTGACGCTCAATATAAGATTAGGTAAAATGTGCTTAAACTCTTCTGCTTCTCACCCGTCACGTGAGCGTGGATGCGTCATGTCGTTAGTTTACGACATCACCGCGATATCTGAACCTTTCGGCCCGACACATCCGTCTTCGTCATTAACAATTTTTGCCAGGACACCGGTCCATTTAGGCCTGCTCTTTTCAGCTTTCAACTGGCCCGGGTTCTTTAACGTGTGCACTTGTTTTCGAGAAGGCTAAACATCGGATCTCTCTACCCAGAGATAACTAAACATCGCATCTTTCTACCCAGAGATAACTAAACATCGGATCTCTCTACCCAGAGATGACTAAACCAGGGTATAGCCACGAAGAGACTATAGGTCAGACTTTTAGAAACATTTCTACCACCTGTGGTAGGGAATCGAACCTAGGACCTTTCTATCCAGAAGTCGACATCTTACCTCTAGACCATCCAGGCCAACATCTTACCTATAGACCATCCAGGCCAACATCTTACCTCTAGACCATCCAGGCCAACATCTTACCTATAGACCATCCAGGCCAACATCTTACCTATAGACCATCCAGGCCAACATCTTACCTCTAGACCATCCAGGCCAACATCTTACCTCTAGACCATCCAGGCCAACATCTTACCTATAGACCATCCAGGCCAACATCTTACCTCTAGACCATCCAGGCCAACATCTTACCTATAGACCATCCAGGCCAACATCTTACCTATAGACCATCCAGGCCAACATCTTACCTATAGACCATCCAGGCCAACATCTTACCTATAGACCATCCAGGCCAACATCTTACCTCTAGACCATCCAAGCCACCCCCCCCCCCTTTTCCTCCTCCTTTATGCTTAAACAATTTGAACATTACAAATTAATCAGCAGTAATGCAGCTACGTCATCATCATCATCACCACCATCATCAGTAACCATTCATTCTATTTGTATACTTTATAATTAGTAAAGTATACTAATTATACTTTAATTAGTATAAAGTAATTATTACTTTAATAATTAGTAATTATTAAAAGACAGTATGCAGTAATTATAAATTAGTAATTACTTATTTGTTTCAGTTGTCACTTACTTATATTACCGTTACTTGTAGTCTTACGTTGTGAATAATTTTAGAGGAAACGAAAAGTAACGTTCATGATTTTATGAATAGTCAATGTCAGTTTTATTTGGCTGCGGTAGTTCTCTGGTTAGCCAACTGGACTATTAATGACAGGTGTTCACGTTCGATCCGGGTCGACGGTTCCAAAATTTCCCAGCTGTAAATAGGTACACGTTTATCCGAAATACGGCACTGGCACAATGTCGACCATATTTAAAAAAAAAAAAAAAAAAAATCGTAAAGAGCCCCGTCAGTTTCAGGTTAACGTAATTTTCTTGGTTTAAAAAAAATTGGAAAAATCCAAACAATCTCTGGCTAAACGGTGGCACCTCTGAACAAATTCATAACGTCATCTGGAAGTGTGTACAAAAAAAAAAAGTACAGCGCCCCCGTCACGCCAAGTGGCGTATAGGGAATATGGTGTTAGTGACCATACATTTTACAGCCCTTCAGCACATGATTTTTGGGGCAATGTGGTCAGTATTACGCCCGTGCCGCTTTACCTTCCCAGAAAAAAATCCGGTACCCATTTAAGACTGGGTGAACTCGGAAGCCGTTGGGTGGGATCGAACCCTTCCTCTTGTCCTTTCTAGTGCTGTTCACTAACCACTGAGCTATCGCGGCTCCACGTAGACCATATAACACACAGAATAATGTGCCGAGGATCTGTTTAGTAAATGTTGGCACTAAATATAATAGTAAATGTTGGCACTAAATATAATAGTAAATGTTGGCACTAAATATAATAGTAAATGTTGGCACTAAATATAATAGTAAATGTTGGCACTAAATGTAATAGTAAATGTTGGCACTAAATATAATAGTAAATGTTGGCACTAAATATAATAGTAAATGTTGGCACTAAATGTAATAGTAAATGTTGGCACTAAATGTAATAGTAAATGTTGGCACTGAATATAATAGTAAATGTTGGCACTAAATATAATAGTAAATGTTGGCACTAAATGTAATAGTAAATGTTGGCACTAAATATAATAGTAAATGTTGGCACTAAATGTAATAGTAAATGTTGGCACTAAATGTAATAGTAAATGTTGGCACTAAATATAATAGTAAATGTTGGCACTAAATATAATAGTAAATGTTGGCACTAAATATAATAGTAAATGTTGGCACTAAATATAATAGTAAATGTTGGCACTAAATATAATAGTAAATGTTGGCACTAAATATAATAGTAAATGTTGGCACTAAATATAATAGTAAATGTTGGCACTAAATGTAATAGTAAATGTTGGCACTAAATATAATAGTAAATGTTGGCACTAAATGTAATAGTAAATGTTGGCACTAAATGTAATAGTAAATGTTGGCACTAAATATAATAGTAAATGTTGGCACTAAATATAATATTTACTGTGCACCACAGTGTGGCATGACGGGAGTTTATTTTTAAAAAAATATAAGTTTTATCAGTGAAGATGTTACTTAATTATAAGATTGTAGACGGGAAGTGAAGATGTTACTTAATTATAAGATTGTAGAAGGGAAGTGAAGATGTTACTTAATTATAAGATTGTAGACGGGAAGTGAAGATGTTACTTAATTATAAGATTGTAGACGGGAAGTGAAGATGTTACTTAATTATAAGATTGTAGACGGGAAGTGAAGATGTTACTTAATTATAAGATTGTAGACGGGAAGTGAAGATGTTACTTAATTATAAGATTGTAGACGGGAAGTGAAGATGTTAAAAGAAAATGTAAGAAATCTGGCACATTTTGTTCTCGCTGGAGACGATCTTCCAGGATGTTGCTGTCACAAACGGTTTAGTAAACAAGGACATGTCATTTTGTGCATGGATCACAACCAGAACAGTTCCAGGAGCAGTCATCTTCATGCTTGCGTTCGCCCGAACACTAAAGGAACACACCTCTTCGTCATCCGTCCTTGAAAGGACGTTAAGTGGACGTCTATAAGTTGTGTTGTTTGTAGCAAGACTTTGATATTTGTGTCTTTTGTTCCAACACATCCGACGTCAGGATGTTTGTTGAGAACCGGGTTTTCTTCCCTCTTCGAATCCTACACGCTTGACCAGACTGGACATGCTTGTCTGTTTCTAGAGGCACCGCGAAGAGGTGGTGTAGGACCTAGATGGTTCTGACTCACCGATTCTGGCGCAAGCCATCAGCTGTGTGTTGCTGGCAGCTTCTACCCCTGATGCTGTGAGGTGCCGCGCCTCGAAACGTTAATTTGAAAGCTTCAACACATGCCATTGGTTGTCGCGTTTCTGCCAGAAAAAAAAAATGTCCAGTTATAACCTTCGCTGTAGCTGGTTGGAGAAATAAATGAGGTAGAAACCACTACAAGGACCCTTCTGTGACAATCAAAATGTGAACCCAAATCACCGGAAGTTGTCTTTTGACGTATAGTGGTGCGTATGGGCATGCAGCTAAAACTACTGTTCCGCTGGCTGAAAAGCCGGCGTTCGGTTCGAAACTGGCGGTACCTATTGACCTTTCGAGCCGTAGCCGGCCCATAGGGCGTAGACCAAGATATTCCTTCTCTTATCTGAATTTTTGTTCTAGCAGTTTTCAATTCTTTTAAAGATATTTTATCAAATCTCGCCATTTGTCTCTGTTCTGTGCAAGCAGCTCTATCTCATTGAGGGAGCTGACTCCTGCTGCTTTTGCCTCTCTCAGCAATATTCTTCGCAGTGTCTCTCTGGGTCTTCCTCTTTTTTTCTTACCTGTTGTTTCCCACATGAGGGCTTGCTTTGCTATTCGGTTATTATCTCTTATCATCACATGTCCACTGGCGGTATACAGAAATAATTTTATTTTCTATCGGAGGTGAAATAAAATCTTGAGTCTCACACGTCTTGACGACTGCTTTGACCAAGCGGCCTTTATCCCTCTGGTTTTTTTTTCGTTCGCCAGCTTTTACCTCTGACGAAGTCCCTAGAGACTAGGAACTGAATTTTGCGTGTTAATCCATTTATCCCTGGCAGCCGTGTGCACAGGGGTCCCTCGCCGCACAGGCAGATAACTCCTACTTCGGAGGTACTCACATTTTTTCGTCGATGAGTAATTAACGTTTCAAGCCGGGCCTCGCTGCTGGAGACCAGCTGGATGGTTGCCGCAGAGGGAAATTATAATAAAAAATTTCAACCAGTGTAGCCGGGATTTGAACCCACAACCTCTCTGTCTCCAGGCCGGCGTCTTGCCCCAAAACCAACCAGTCCCCCAGATATGAACCAGAACTCTCTCGTTCTATCGTGAGCCCCCCCCCCTTCCCGTACATACACCAGCAATGGTATTATGTGTCGTAAAGATAGTCGGTTCATATAGCGTGAAGGAAACAAGTATTAGCTAAAAGGTAGCATATGACCAATATTAGTCGACACAGTCAATCCATCCGACCAATGTGAAACATTACAAATGCGACACAGTCATTCTGTCCCACCAACGTGATACATGACAAATGTGACACAGTCATTCTGTCCCACCAACGTGATACATGACAAATGTGACACAGTCATTCTGTCCCACCAACGTGACACATGACAAATGTGACACAGTCATTCTGTCCCACCAACGTGACACATGACAAATGTGACACAGTCATTCTGTCCCACCAACGTGACACATGACAAATGTGACACAGTCATTCTGTCCCACCAACGTGACACATGACAAATGTGACACAGTCATTCTGTCCCACCAACGTGACACATGACAAATGCGACAGTTGTTCTGTCCCATCAACGTGACACATGACAAATGCGACACAGTCATTCTGTCCCACCAACGTGACACATGACAAATGCGACACAGTCATTCTGTCCCACCAACGTGACACATGCCAAATGCGACAGTTGTTCTGTCCCACCAACGTGACACATAAATGCGACACAGTCATTCTGTCCCACAAACGTGACACATGACAAATGTTGCACTGACTTATGGATAACAGTGTGTCAATGAGTCAAGCTTGGCTAGACTCGTATTTAGAAATCTGTGATCAGCTTAGAGATGATCAGTGACAATCCTCTTGTTCTAGATTCAGAAGATTATACAAAGTTCATATGAGAGAGGAGAAAGATACAGAAAAAGAGAGAAATAGAAGGATGAATGGGATTGATGGATTGAGAGATTAATGAACTGAAAGATTGATGGATTGAAGGATTGATGGATTGAGGGGTTGGTGGATTGAGAGTTTGAAAGAGGGATCATGAGACGCGGATAAAGAGAGATATTTATAGTTTGAGAGAGGGATAGAGAGAGAGGGGGAGATATAGAGAGAGAGGGAGTTAGAGAGAGTAGGCAGATAGAGAGAAGGGGAAAGAGAGAGAGGGAATAGAGAGATCGGGATAGAGGGAGAGGGATAGAGAGAGGCGGATTGAGAGAGACTGATATAGTTTTGAAGAGGGATAAAGAGAGAGGGATAGATTGAGAGGGATAGATAGATAGATAGAGAGGGATAGATAGAGAGGGATTGAGAGAGAGGGAGATAGACAGAGAGGAAGATAGAGAGAGGGAGATAGAGAGAGAAGGAGATAGAGAGAGAAAGTGAGATAGAGAAAGAGAGAGATAGAAAGAGAGGGATAGAGAGAAGGAGATAGAGAGAGAGAGGGATAGAGAGAGAGGGAGAGAGAGGGAGATAGAGAGAGAGGAATAAAGAGATGTAGACACAGAGAGAGGGATAGAGAGAGAGAGGGAGATAGAGAGAGAGGGTTTGAAAGAGGGATAAAGAGAGAGTGATAGATAGAGAGGGATAGAGAGAGGTTAAGAGGGGGATAGATAGAGAGGGATAGAGAGCGGTTGAGAGGGGGATAAAGAGAGAGTGATAGATCAAGATGGATAGAGAGAGATTGAGAGAGGGATAGATGAAGACGGATAGAGAGAGAGAGAGAGGGGGCTTGGCTGTAGGTAATGTTGAGTTCATGAAAAGATTCGCTTCAAGAGTTGGAGTCAAGAACACCCGAAACTGTTTCAGACAGGATGTACTGGATGTATGGGCTTGGGAGATATTACTGAAGAGAACAACTTGGGAGATATTACTGAAGAGAGAACAACTTGGGAGATATTACTGAAGAGAGAACAACTTGGGAGATATTACTGAAGAGAGAACAACTTGGGAGATATTACTGAAGAGAGAACAACTTGGGAGATATTACTGAAGAGAGAACAACTTGGGAGATATTACTGAAGAGAGAACAACTTGGGAGATATTACTGAAGAGAGAACAACTTGGGAGATATTACTGAAGAGAGAACAACTTGGGAGATATTACTGAAGAGAGAACAACTTGGGAGATATTACTGAAGAGAGAACAACTTGGGAGATATTACTGAAGAGAGAACAACTTGGGAGATATTACTGAAGAGAGAACAACTTGGGAGATATTACTGAAGAGAGAACAACTTGGGAGATATTACTGAAGAGAACAACTTGGGAGATATTACTGAAGAGAACAACTTGGGAGATATTACTGAAGAGAGAACAACTTGGGAGATATTACTGAAGAGAGAACAACTTGGGAGATATTACTGAAGAGAGAACAACTTGGGAGATATTACTGAAGAGAGAACAACTTGGGAGATATTACTGAAGAGAACAACTTGGGAGATATTACTGAAGAGAACAACTTGGGAGATATTACTGAAGAGAGAACAACTTGGGAGATATTACTGAAGAGAGAACAACTTGGGAGATATTACTGAAGAGAACAACTTGGGAGATATTACTGAAGAGAGAACAACTTGGGAGATATTACTGAAGAGAACAACTTGGGAGATATTACTGAAGAGAGAACAACTTGGGAGATATTACTGAAGAGAGAACAACTTATGAGATATTACTGAAGAGAACAACTTGGGAGATATTACTGAAGAGAACAACTTGGGAGATATTACTGAAGAGAACAACTTGGGAGATATTACTGAAGAGAGAACAACTTGGGAGATATTACTGACGAGAACAACTTGAGAGATATTACTGAAGAGAGAACAACTTGGGAGATATTACTGAAGAGAGAACAACTTGGGAGATATTACTGAAGAGAGAACAACTTGGGAGATATTACTGAAGAGAGAACAACTTGGGAGATATTACTGAAGAGAGAACAACTTGGGAGATATTACTGAAGAGAGAACAACTTGGGAGATATTACTGAAGAGAGAACAACTTGGGAGATATTACTGAAGAGAGAACAACTTGGGAGATATTACTGAAGAGAGAACAACTTGGGAGATATTACTGAAGAGAGAACAACTTGGGAGATATTACTGAAAAGAGAACAACTTATGAGATATTACTGAAGAGAGAACAACTTGGGAGATATTACTGAAGAGAGAACAACTTGGGAGATATTACTGAAGAGAACAAAATGGGAGATATTACTGAAGAGAGAACAACTTGGGAGATATTACTGAAGAGAGAACAACTTGGGAGATATTACTGAAGAGAGAACAACTTGGGAGATATTACTGAAGAGAGAACAACTTGGGAGATATTACTGAAAAGAGAACAACTTATGAGATATTACTGAAGAGAGAACAACTTGGGAGATATTACTGAAGAGAGAACAACTTGGGAGATATTACTGAAGAGAGAACAACTTGGGAGATATTACTGAAGAGAGAACAACTTGGGAGATATTACTGAAGAGAGAACAACTTGGGAGATATTACTGAAGAGAACAACTTGGGAGATATTACTGAAGAGAGAACAACTTGGGAGATATTACTGAAGAGAGAACAACTTGGGAGATATTACTGAAGAGAGAACAACTTGGGAGATATTACTGACGAGAGAACAACTTGGGAGATATTACTGAAGAGAGAACAACTTGGGAGATATTACTGAAGAGAGAACAACTTGGGAGATATTACTGAAGAGAGAACAACTTGGGAGATATTACTGAAGAGAGAACAACTTGGGAGATATTACTGAAAAGAGAACAACTTATGAGATATTACTGAAGAGAGAACAACTTGGGAGATATTACTGAAGAGAGAACAACTTGGGAGATATTACTGAAGAGAACAACTTGGGAGATATTACTGAAGAGAGAACAACTTGTGAGATATTACTGAAGAGAGAACAACTTGGGAGATATTACTGAAGAGAGAACAACTTGGGAGATATTACTGAAGAGAACAACTTGGGAGATATTACTGAAGAGAGAACAACTTGGGAGATATTACTGAAAAGAGAACAACTTATGAGATATTACTGAAGAGATCAACTTGGGAGATATTACTGAAGAGAGAACTTGGGAGATATTTTGAAGAGAACAATTCGGGAGATATTACTGAAGAGAGAACAACCTGGGAGATATTACTGAAGAGAGAACAACTTGGGAGATATTACTGAAGAGAGAACAACTTGGGAAATATTACTGAAGAGAGAACAACTTTGAAGATATTACTGAAGAGAGAACAACTTGGAAGATATTACTGTAGAGAACAACTTGGGAGATATTACTGTAGAGAACAACTTGGGAGATATTACTGAAGAGAGAACAACTTGGGAAATATTACTGAAGAGAGAACAACTTGGGAGATATTACTGAAGAGAGAACAACTTGGAAGATATTACTGAAGAGAACAACTTGGGAGATATTACTGAAGAGAGAACAACTTGGGAGATATTACTGAAGAGAACAACTTGGGAGATATTACTGTAGAGAACAACTTGGGAGATATTACTGAAGAGAACAAAATAGTTCAATTATCGTGCATATGGTTTTGTGATAAACAAAGGAATTGTGCTCATTTTCCTAATGAAGCTGGATTGTGTCAAACCATCGGCAGTTACCTTAGACACAATATACAACCTCTTATGATATAGACGATTTTTATTAATTTATAGACGGTCATTATGCATGTGTGGTGAAAGATTTTTAGTTAAAGGATAATCAACTAGATGAGTTTGTGAAGTGTGACTTGAGAGATGTGTTCATAAACTTGTGTAAGGCAATCAAGGCTGCGTCTTCGAGTCATCATGTGAAGTGTTCAGGATATGTGCTATTGTGGATTTGGGCGTTGCAATTTCTGTGCTCACGTTCGGCTCGTCACTTCCGCACTTTCACACCAAGCTCGATATCTGTGTCTGCCTCGTGTTCTAGCTTTCGCCCGATGACAGCTCGAGGGATTAATAGTCCTACTATTCAGCCGTCCTTAAAAAGACGTAACTGGGGAACTGGTTGGTCTTGAGGCAAGACGCCAGCCTCGAGACAGAGAGGTTGTGGGTTCAAATCCCGGCTACACTGGTTGAGATTTAAAATTATAATTTCTCTCTGCGGCAACCACCCTGGTCTCATTTGCGAGACTCGCCCTGAAACGTCAATTACTCAACGGCGGAAAAAAAATATGGGTACCTCCGAAGTCGGGGTTATCTGCATGTGCGGTGAGGGACCCCTGTGCACACGGCTGCCAGGTAAAAATGGATTAACACGCAAAATTCAGTTCCTAGTCTCTAGGGACTACGTCAGAGGTAGAAGCTGGCGAACGAAAAACAAAAAATAACCAGAGGGATAAAGGACGCTTGGTCAAAGCAGTCGTCACGACGTGTGAGACTCAGGATTTTTATTTCACCTCCGATAGAAAATAAAATTATTTCTGTATACCGCCGGTTTCGAACCGAACGCCGGCTTTTCTGCCAGCGAAACAGTGGTTTTAGCCGCACGGCCACACGCACCACTATATGACAAAACACAACTTGCGCTGATTTTCGATAACCGAAGAAAAGCAATTCGGAGGGGGGGGGGGGAGGAGTGGGAGCCAACGGCTACAACATATTGGGTTCACATTTTGATTGTCACAGAAGGGTTCTGTTCACCTGTGAAAACAGCTCTTGGGGATATGAGCACACCGGCACCTCAACCACTAGAACAACTCTTGGGGATATGTGCACACCGGCACCTCAACCACTAGAACAACTCTTGGGGATATGAGCACACCGGCACCTCAACCACTAGAACAACTCTTGGGGATATGAGCACACCGGCACCTCAACCACTAGAACAACTCTTGGGGATATGAGCACACCTACTCCTCTACTACTAGAACAACTCTTGGGGATATGAGCACACCGGCACCTCAACCACTAGAACAACTCTTGGGGATATGTGCACACCGGCACCTCAACCACTAGAACAACTCTTGGGGATATGAGCACACCGGCACCTCAACCACTAGAACAACTCTTGGGGATATGAGCACACCGGCACCTCAACCACTAGAACAACTCTTGGGGATATGAGCACACCGGCACCTCAACCACTAGAACAACTCTTGGGGATATGAGCACACCGGCACCTCAACCACTAGAACAACTCTTGGGGATATGAGCACACCGGCACCTCAACCACTAGAACAACTCTTGGGGATATGAGCACACCGGCACCTCAACCACTAGAACAACTCTTGGGGATATGAGCACAACCGGCACCTCAACCACTAGAACAACTCTTGGGGATATGAGCACACCGGCACCTCAACCACTAGAACAACTCTTGGGGATATGAGCACACCGGCACCTCAACCACTAGAACAACTCTTGGGGATATGAGCACACCGGCACCTCAACCACTAGAACAACTCTTGGGGATATGAGCACACCTACTCCTCTACTAATTTTGTGGCGAAGACACGTCAGAGGAGCAAATTTCTTCTGATACTCTTCTGGCAAAGTGTTAATGCACAAAACCTCATTTTGTACCAGTACATCTATTGAGTTACAAGGTTCAATGGTGTCTGATCTCTAATCATTCATAGCTGAGGCCATCACAGCTGGCTCATGGCATATCTATCTATCTATCTTTCGTTCGCCTGAAGTATTGTCTATATCTGCAATGTCGTTTCCTGTATAAATTTTACTGTCTTTTGTAATTCTTGCAGTGGCCCATATAGTTTTGTCTGTAGTGTTGTATCTATGGGCCAATGGATTTTCCTCAGTCTACTATATTCAGTGCAGTCTTGAAGTATGTGTTCAGCAGTCTGGGGTGCCTGTCCACATGTACAAGTAGTTGATGTGCCGATCTTGAATTTTGTATACATGTGACTATGGAGTCGATTGTGTCCTGTTCTTAGGCGTATAATGATAACTTGTTCATATCTATTCATATTATGAAAGGCATCCTGATTTGGGGCTTGTGGTCCTCTGATTGATTTGATTATCTGTTTCTTATGATGGTATGTAACTGGTGTATCTAGTTGTGTGCCTGTTGAACCTTCCTTTGCCAACTGATCTGCTTTCTCATTTCCTGGTATTCCACAGTGAGACGGGATCCACTGCAGGGCAACCCTGTGGTGCTTGCAGAGTTCAGTCAATAAGGTCTGCAGATGGGGTAATTTTCTGGATTGTAGTGCCTGGAGTACTGATCTTGCATCTGTCAAAAACACTACAGGCTGTGGGCTAAGATTACTGTTCAGCAGTTTTTTCTATTGCCAACTTTATTGCTTGTATTTCTGCATCATAATTGTGACAATATTTCCCTGTTGCTATTTTATCCATATCCCTAGTGTTATTTGGGTACTCTATATATGCACCTGCTCCCCCATTCTTTACTGCATTCTGTGCTGATCCATCTGTGTACACACGAATCCATAGGTCTTGTGGGTATTCTTCATCCAGGAAACTGAGAGCTATTGTTTTTCGCTGTAGACTATTTTGTTCCTCTTTGTCAACTATTCCTTTCACTTCTGTCCGTATTTGAACTGATAATCCTGATTCATCTGTCCAGGGAGTCTGTTCTGGTATGGGCAGAAGGGGTTTAACAACTCTTGGCATGTCTGGTGTTTGTCTACTAATACGCTTGGCTTGGTGGATAAAGCTGCTTCTCTTAAGTCGTCCCAATGCAAGATTTTGGAATCTGTCCTTCATTGGATGTCTCGGCATGCATACACATTTTTCTGCCTGTATCAGCACCTTTGTGTCCCTCCGTTCTCTCAGTGCTGGTATCCTCCACAATTTCTCCATCTCCAATATTGGTGTTGATTTCATTGCTCCTGTGATGACCCTAAGTGCCTGGTTTTGTACTTTATCCAGTTCTTGCAATGTGGTGTTTGATGCTGAGCACCATGCGGATGATCCATATTCTAAATGTGGGCGTATACTCTGTTGGTAAACTTTACTGAGTATTTTCCCACTCGCACCCATGTGGTTCCACACAACTTTCTTAGAATAGCCAATTTTCTCCTTGCTTTTGGGTTGCCTTATTTATCTGCTGTTTCCAAGATAGTTTGTTATCAAATGTAACTCCGAGATATGTAGCTTGTATGTCTTCTTTCACAGGCTCATTGTTTATGTAGATGGCTCCTGCTTTTTGTTTTGGGGAGAGTGTGAAAAGTGTAGTACTGCATTTGTCTGTATTGATGCTGATACACCATCTATTTGTCCATGAATTCAGTGCATTCATAGCTCTTTGTAGCAATTTGGAGGCCACTGTTGCATACTCCTCTGTGCACCACATTACCAAGTCATCTGCATACATTGCCACTTTGATGCCATGTGGTAGTTCAGTAACTAGGTCATTGATGTAGATCAGAAAAAGTGTTGGAGATAGTACCCCTCCTTGTGGAACGCCCTGGCGCAATAAGACCTTCTTACTCTTAAGACCATCCAGTTGCACTCTGGCTCTCCTGTTATGCAGGTATGCTTTGACCCATTTGTACATCCTGCCATTTACTCCATAATTTCTCAGTTTCTTCAGAAGCCCTTCCTTCCATACCTTATCAAATGCTTTCTTTAGGTCTATCCATGCTGCTAGTACCAGTTTCTTTTCTTGAAACGCATCTTCGATTTCCTGGGAAAGATAGGTTGCTTGATCTTCGGTAGAGTAACACTGTCTAAAGCCTGCTTGTTGTGGGACAAGGAGATTTTCACTTTCCAGGTACCACTGCAGTCTGAGATTGATTATACGTTCCATTGTTTTACACAAACAGCTTGTAAGGCTGATTGGTCTATAGCTGGATGTCATTGAACTATCTTTTCCTGGCTTTAGTAATGGTATCATAATTGCTTCTCTCCATGCCTGTGGCACTCTACCTGTGATCCAGCAAATGTTGTAGATCTGCAGTAGTTTTGCTTTAGCTGCAGTTCCCAAGTTCTTAATCATTTCATTGGACACTCCATCATTGCCTGGTGACTTTTTCATTTTAATTTGGATATTGCCAGCTCTAGCTCTCTTTGTGTAATGGGTGTTCCATGACTTCATGTGTGGTCTCTTCTTGTCTTGCATTTTGTTGTTTTAGACGGGTCTCTTGTCGTTTTTCTAGGCTAATTTCAATATTATTGTCATTTGCAAAGGAGTCTGCAAAGTAATTTGCTGCATGTTTACCTGTTAGAATGTTTCCATCCTTCTTCAGTGTAATTTTGGTGTTCCTTTCTGTACCCTCATCATTCAGCTGTTTTACAAGCTTCCACACTTTTCTTGTGTCTCGTTCAAGATTCAAGGACTCTGTTTTCTCTTTCCAGCTTCTCCGTCTGGCTTGTAGTTTAGCCTGTTGAAATTTGGCTTTAGCATGCTGGTAGTTGTTGTGGTGTTCTTGGCAAGGGTTATTTTCTGCTTGCTTTCGAGATGTTTTCCATGTCATTGTGCAGTTCCTCTAGTTCACTACTCCAGTATGGTTTGTAGTGTTTCCGTGCCCCTCTAGGTATTGTTTTCACTGGCAGCTTGTATTATTAGTCTACTGAATTCATCAACTATTTTGTTGATGTCTCTATCTGTATTTATATCTTTAGTCAGTACACTGGTGTAGTGTTGATACATTTTCCAGTCTGCCTTTTTGTAATTCCATCTGGAGAGAGTGCTGCTCTCCCTGATGGCTCATTTTGCACCACTAAAAAGACTGGTCGGTGGTCGCTGCCTCCAAGTTGTTTCCCAACAATTCGTGTGATATTCCAATCCAGGTCTGGTGAATGGAAAGCAAGGTCTGGTGTAGATGTGGTATGCCATGATCTGGAGTAGAATGTTGGTGGATCTGTTGCCTGGTTTAATAGTATAAGCCCATTGTCATCCTGCCAATTTTCAAGCTCTTCACCTCTCTTGTCCATATGTTCATAGCCCCAGCTCTGTGAGTGGCTTTAAAGTCTCCACATACAATTATTCTTTCTTTTAATGTAATTGTGTCTAGTGCTAGTGGGCGGTCACTCGGACAGTAGTAGTTAAGTAGATGGAAGTCTGTATTTCCTGTCCTGAGGCGCAGTATTTGATATTCCGCCCCATCCATATACACTTCAATCTGACATGCATTAATGTTGTTCCTTACAAGAGTCAGTATTCCACCCTTTTGTCTATTTATTCTGTCAGATCGGTAGCACTGGTATCCCCTAATCTTCAAGGCTATGTCGTTGTTTAGATGGGTTTCCTGCAAACAGCATATGCTTATTTGTTCTTCATGCAGGATATTTTCTAATTCTATCTTTTTACTGTACCCATCTCTTTTGCTGTTGATGCCTTCAGCATTCCAGTGCATTATTTTTAGTGGTCTTATTTTGGATTGGCCAGTAGCTCTATTCTCTCGCCCCCTGACTCCACAGGGCGGTTGAGAAGGACATCCAGTAATAGAGGTTGGGCCCTTTCGAGGCTGAGGGCACGGCGCTGCACACTGCCTGAGTGCCCATCACAGGGCGAGTGCCATATCGATTTGCGGTTATAGACATACTTCCATATGCGTTGAGTGCGTGGCATCCTGATTGTTGTGCGCCTTTTGGCTGGTTGCCTCCGACTTCAGCACTTGAACTTGCTAGAGCAGACTGTGGTCTTGCTCGGTTGTAGGAAGGCCTGGCCAGTCTTAGTTTTCAGTCCCTGGTGACTGTTAAGCCCCATCCCCACGACAAGAGCTGGCCTTGATGAGGGCTCATGGCATATCATTTTTGGAAAGTTTTGGTCCCTAAATTTCCTTCTGATTATTCTTATCACTTTAGTCAGACTGTCTCTCACTCCCTGGATGTTGGTTTTAGTTTATTTTGGGTCACTACTCTTGAATTCATCAGTCAGCTATGGGTGGCCAACGTTCAACACATGACTGTTCAGTGTTTACGGCTCCAGTATACGACTAATGTGAGTGAAGCTCATAAATTAATCAATAATGCCGGATGTGTCGTCATGACAACATAATTATGTAGATTTATGTAAACATTTGTAATTGTAAACGGTTGTATGTGTATCAACATATTTTAGTTTGAGGATATCAATAAAATGAATGTTGATACAGAAAAAAGTGTTATGTTTGACGATTCAAGAGTTGAGAGCGGAAGTAGGGTAGTGGTAAGCGCGTTATCTTAGGTTTGAGATATCAGTGGTTCATATCTGGCTTCACGCTCCACAGTAAAACCAGCTGACGGAAGAATGGACCACTCATAGAGTTTGCTCACAGTTAACAATAGCAAGAAAGCTGGACTCATAGAGTTTGGTCACAGTTAACAATAGCAAGAAAGCTGGACTCATAGAGTTTGGTCACAGTTAACAATAGCACGAAAGCTAGACTCATAGAGTGTGGTCACAGTTAACAATAGCAAGAAAGCTGGACTCTTAGAGTTTGGTCACAGTTAACAATAGCAAGAAAGCTGGATTCTTAGAGTTTGGTCACAGTTAACAATAGCAAGAAAGCTGGACTCATAGAGTTTGGTCACAGTTAACAATAGCAAGAAAGCTGGATTCTTAGAGTTTGGTCACAGTTAACAATAGCAAGAAAGTTGGACTCTTAACTGTAACCATATGAGTCCAGCTGTCTTGCTATTGTTAACTGTGACCAAACTGTAAATAGCAAGAAAGCTGGAGTCATAGAGTTTGGTCATAGTTAACAAACAAAAAAGCTGGCCCTGTCATTTCGATTTGACCTGACATCATTATCAAGTGCCGCATCTGCTGATATAGGTAATCATGTCTCTTCACAATTGTTTTATCTCAACACTTGTTTATCAACTCTGCCCTTGACCTTCTAACAAACCATTCTCTTAAAATTGTCTGGCATCTTTTCTCTGTTTCCCTCAATTTTTCTCCACTAAATTTTCAGTTGTCACAGAGTTCATCAGATATTTCCATCTCATTAATTATTACAGCTTTTTATCCCACTCATTTATGGGATCTTCGGTGGTTTCTGTGAGACTGGAGAATAGTGGACCCGCGTGCCCAGCACAGTCCCTATGAAGAGGAACACTTACCTGATAAAAAATAATGCTTCTTTCTCCTTCATGGCCGGTAATAAGCTTTCTCTTTTTGTTTTTTGTTCTAGTCTCGTTTTTAGTTACTGCCCTCGCTCAACATTCGATAGCTACACAGTTATGTGACCAACAAATGTATCTTTCTATTGTCCGGTTGTTCAAGATTCACTTCCATATGTCGCGGCTGATTCTACATATTTCATAATTAATTCTACATATAAAAAAAAAAAGTAAAGTACCCCCCGTCACGCCAAGTGGCGTATAGGGAAATATGGTGTTAGTGACCCTATATTTTACAGACCTTCAGCACATGATTTTTGGGGTAATGTGGTCGGTATTACGCCCGTGCTGCTTTTACTTTCCCAGAAAAAAACCGGTACCCATTTAAGGCTGGGTGAACCCGGAGCCGTCGGTTGGGATCGAACCCTACCGATTGTCCGTAGTAGTCCAGTTCACTAACCACTGAACTATCGCGACTCCCACTAATTTTTAGGGAATTAGTAAAACCCAGGTGTCCTCGCCAGGGTACGAACCCCGGCTGTTGCGTGGTAAGCCAACCGCCTATCGATTGCGCTAACCGGACACCCAATTCTACATATGTCATGATTAATTCTACTTATGTTAATATTAATTTTACATAGGCCATGATTAATTCTGCCTATATCACGGCTGATATTCTACATATTTCATGATTAATTCTACATATGCCATGATTAATTCTACCCATGTTATGATTAATTGTACATAGGCCATGATTAATTCTGTCTATGTCGCGGCTGATTCTACATATGCTATGATTACCTATGTCACGATTAATTCAACATATGTCACGATTAATTCAACATATGTCACGATTAATTCTACATATGTCACGATTGATTCTACATATGTCACGATCAATTGCACCTATGTCACGATTAATTCAACATATGTCACGATTAATTCAACATATGTCACGATTGATTCTACATATGTCACGATCAATTGCACCTATGTCACGATTAAGTATACCTATGTCACGATTAATTCAACATATGTCACGATTGATTCTACATATGTCACGATCAATTCCACCTATGTCACGATTTATTATACATACGTTACGATTAATTCTACATATCACGATCCATTCTTCATATATCACAATTAATTATACTTATCTCACGACTACATGTCAGGATAAGATCTACTTATGTCAAGATATAGTACTACCAATGTCACAATCGGCTCTACTTATGTCACGATAGATTCTACCTGTCACGGTTGATTCTACATAATACAACAGAACCCTTTCTCTTATCCCCATGGTTGAAATAGTTGCATAAGTTTGTCATTTCGTCTGTGAAGATTCATCTATTGACTCCGCTGCTCCACTGTGCATCGGGGGCAGTCTTTTCTTTCAGTTTTTAAGGTTGTGTTAACAGACAGATTGTAATTAATGTTATTAAAAAAAAAAAAAAAGTAAAGAGCCCCCGTCACGCCAAGTGGCGTATAGGGAATATGGTGTTAGTGACCATAAACTTTTACAGACCTTCAGCACATGGTTTTTTGGGGTAATGTGGTCGGTATTACGCCCGTGCTGCTTTACTTTCCCAGAAAAAATCTGGTACCCATTTAAGGTTGAGTGGGCCCGGAAGCCGTCGGTATAGTTACCGTTTAATTTGGCAACAATTTGTGTGTTTGACAATGTTTTTTTTTATCAATAAACTATTAGGGGATATACAACAGATGTTGTCACTTCTTGAGGTCGCCATATCTCTGCCAGAACACATTATACGTTGTTCTCGGAGCTCGGTGGTTGAGTGGCTAATGTTCTCGGAGCTCGGTGGTTGAGTGGCTAGTTTCTCGTAGCTTGGTGGTTGAGTGCCTAGTGTTCTCGTAGCTTGGTGGTTGAGTGGCTAGTGTTCTCTGAGCTCGGTGGTTGAGTGGCTAGTTTTCTCGTAGCTTGGTGGTTGAGTGCCTAGTGTTCTCGTAGCTTGGTGGTTGAGTGGCTAGTGTTCACGTAGCTCGGTGGTTGAGTGGCTAGTGTTCTCGGAGCTCGGTGGTTGAGTGGCTAGTTTTCTCGTAGCTCGGTGGTTGAGTGGCTAGTGTTCTCGTAGCTCGGTGGTTGAGTGCCTAGTTTTCTCGTAACTCGGTGGTTGAGTGTCTAGTTTTCTCGTAGCTCAGTGGTTGAGTGGCTAGTGTTCTCGGAGCTCGGTGGTTGAGTGGCTAGTGTTCTCGTAGCTCAGTGGTTGAGTGGCTAGTGTTCTCGGAGCTCGGTGGTTGAGTGGCTAGTGTTCTCGGAGCTCGGTGGTTGAGTGGCTAGTGTTCTCGTAGCTCAGTGGTTGAGTGGCTAGTGTTCTCGGAGCTCGGTGGTTGAGTGGCTAGTGTTCTCGGAGCTCGGTGGTTGAGTGGCTAGTGTTCTCGTAGCTCGGTGGTTGAGTGCCTAGTTTTCTCGTAGCTCGGTGGTTGAGTGGCTAGTGTTCTCGGAGCTCGGTAGTTGAGTGGCTAGTTTTCTCGTAGCTCAGTGGTTGAGTGGCTAGTGTTCTCGTAGCTCGGTGGTTGAGTGCCTAGTGTTCTCGGACCTCGGTGGTTGAGTGGCTAGTGTTCTCGGACCTCGGTGGTTGAGTGCCTAGTGTTCTCGGACCTCGGTGGTTGAGTGCCTAGTGTTCTCGGACCTCGGTGGTTGAGTGCCTAGTGTTCTCGTAGCTCGGTGGTTGAGTGCCTAGTGTTCTCGGAGCTTGGTGGTTGAGTGGCTAGTGTTCACGTAGCTCGGTGGTTGAGTGTCTAGTGTTCTCGTAGCTTGGTGGTTGAGTGGCTAGTGTTCACGTAGCTCGGTGGTTGAGTGGCTAGTGTTCTCGGAGCTCGGTGGTTGAGTGGCTAGTGTTCTCGGAGCTCGGTGGTTGAGTGCCTAGTTTTCTCGTAGCTCGGTGGTTGAGTGCCTAGTTTTCTCGTAGCTCGGTGGTTGGGTGGCTAGTGTTCTCGTTCTCGGTGGTTGAGTGGCTAGTGTTCTCGTTCTCGGTGGTTGAGCGGCTAGTTGTTCTCGAAGCTCGCTGGTTGAGTAGCTAGTGTTCTCGGAGCTCACTGATTGAGTGGATAATGTTCTTGGAGCTCACTGGCCGAGTGGCTAGTTCTTGGAGCTCACTGGTTGAGTGGCTAGTGTTCTCGGAGCTCGATGGCTGAGTGGCTAGTGTTCTCGGAACTCACTGGCTGAGTAAGTAGTGTTCTCGGAGATCACTGGCTGAGTGGCTTGTGTTCTCGGAGATCACTGGCTGAGTGGCTTGTGTTCTCGGAGTTCGATGGTTGAGTGGCTTGTGTTCTCG
The DNA here is from genome assembly GCA_032433765.1 of Megaustenia siamemsis. Lineage (NCBI taxonomy): Eukaryota > Metazoa > Mollusca > Gastropoda > Stylommatophora > Ariophantidae > Megaustenia > Megaustenia siamemsis. The sequence continues at coordinate 154,740,959 of JAVIAB010000051.1, read as the reverse complement.
GAGCTCGATGGTTGAGTGGCTAGTGTTCTCGTAGCTCGGTGGTTGAGTGGCTAGTGTTCTCGTAGCTCGATGGTTGAGTGGCTAGTGTTCTCGTAGCTCGATGGTTGAGTGGCTAGTGTTCTCGTAGCTCGATGGTTGAGTGGCTAGTGTTCTCGTAGCTCGATGGTTGAGTGGCTAGTGTTCTCGTAGCTCGATGGTTGAGTGGCTAGTGTTCTCGTAGCTCGATGGTTGAGTGGCTAGTGTTCTCGTAGCTCGATGGTTGAGTGGCTAGTGTTCTCGCTTTCTGATTACAAGGGTTCGGATTCGATCTCCAGAAGTGGCGTTCTTTTTCGGACCGAAAAGCCTCCGGGGTTAACCCAGGCTCTAAAATTGGGTATCAGAGATTTTTCAGAGAAGTGAAGGCCGCCTAGAGCGATACCGACCACATCACCCAAAAATGTTCTGCATGGTCTAGAAATAGAACAAAAATGGTCACTAACATCATACTCCCTAAGGGAAGAGACAAATAGTAAGACCACAATATTCTTGGAGAAGACAAGTAGAAGCAGAGATGAAGATAATGGGGAAGGCATTAAATGATCTTAAAAGAATTTCAAGAAACAGAACGGCTTGGAAAGTATTTGTTGAAAACTGAAGCTCCACAGGGAGCTGAAAGATAGAAGAAGAGGAACATCATATTCCCTATCTGCCTATCAAGTCGTTGAAGGTACCTTCATTTATTTTGTTCACGTTGTTCTAATTTTAAATGATTCATTTCTATCTTCTACCCATATTGCACATCGACGTTGTTCTAATTTTAAATGATTAATTTCTATCTTGTACCCATAATGCACATCGACGTTGTTCTAATTTTAAATGATTAATTTCTATCTTCTACCCATTATGCACATCGACATTGTTCTAATTTTAAATGATTAATTTCTATCTTCTACCCACAATGCGCATCGACATTGTTCTAATTTTTAAATGATTAATTTCTATCTTCTACCCATTATGCACATCGACATTGTTCTAATTTTAAATGATTAATTTCTATCTTCTACCCACAATGCGCATCGACATTGTTCTGTTGTATTCATAAAAGTTATATCTTTACCATCTGGTGTCATAGTTTTATCGAGATTTATTCGTCGTTCCCTTGCATCTAACTTTACTACTTGACTACTAACAGATGACTTGAGTATTGTCTACACCAATTGACTGTCTGCGTAACCGATGAGTGGTCATGTTTGACTATTCTCGCAGATCTTCTAATTTCTCACAAGGTCCCTCGGGTATCATGACCCAATTCCCGTAGACATCTCATTTCACAGCTGTTGATCCATGTATCCACTACCGCCACGCAGCCCATTTTATTATTTGTCTAGTGTACTTTAGATGTTTCCGTTATGGCTCTTATCTTTGTCTAGCTCTTCGTCATTATTCTTTGGTAGTAGATAATGAAGCAACATCATCATCATGACTTTAACCACTGCCATCATCACCGCTACTACCATCACAATAATTATTATCAGTACAACGACTGCTACCACCACCATCACCACTACCACCATTACATCATTACCACTATCATTATCACCAATACTACGAAGACCACTACCATTAACACTATCACCACAATCATCGCTATAAGCATTACTACTACCACCATTACCACGACAAGCAACTACACTACTACCGTCATAAACATTATCATCACCATCGCTACTGCCAGCACCACTACCACCAACACCATTACCATCGCTATAAGCGTCACTACTACCACCATCACGACTACATGCAACATCACTACTACCGTCATGACCATCACCACTGCATGCAACATCACTACTACCGTCACGACCATCACCACTACGACCTTCATCGCCACCCATTATTATCACAACTCCTACCGCCGTTACAGCCACAACCACCACAATTATCGTTATCAAACACCACAATTATCGTTATCAAACACCACAACCATTATCAAAGACCACTAGCGTTATCAAACACCACTACCGTCATCAAAACACCACTACTGTTGTCAAACACCTCTACCATTATCAAACACCACTACCATTATCAAACACCACTGCCGTTATCAAACACCACTACCGTTATCAAACACCACTACCGTTATCAAACACTACTACCGTTATCAAAAACCATTACCATTATCAAACACCATTACCATTATCAAACACCATTACCGTTATCAAACACCACTACCGTTATCAAACACCATTACCATTATCAAACACCACTACCATTATCAAACACCACTACCGTTATCAAACACCACTACCGTTATCAAACACCACTACCGTTATCAAACACCACTACCGTTATCAAAAACCATTACCATTATCAAACACCATTACCATTATCAAACACCATTACCGTTATCAAACACCACTACCGTTATCAAACACCATTACCATTATCAAACACCACTACCATTATCAAACACCACTACCGTTATCAAACACCACTACCGTTATCAAACACCATTACCATTATCAAACACCACTACCATTATCAAACACCATTACCGTTATCAAACACCACTACCGTTATCAAACACCACTACCGTTATCAAACTCCACTACTAACGGGAGCCGAGCTAGTGTAGTTACGAAAAGACTGGCCATCGACCAGGTAACCACATTTAGAAATCCGCGAATAGCTCCCTACAAGATTTGCAAAAACTCATGTGACCCACCCAGACACCAAAAAATTGGAAACCAAAATTCACACTTTACGTAGATCTATACATTTTGCCATCGCTAGGAAGTCTGTACCGTAGGCGCCACCAGTCAGAAGCTTCTGGTCAGCAGCGGCTGGTGCTGTTATGCAATATAAGTCAGATTTCTTTACGTCGATTCACATCTGGCGTTTTTTTTTTAAATCTCTCATCATCATCATCATCAAGTACCGGGTCTAGTGGCGTAGGTGATCATGTCTCTCCACAACTTTCGATCTCGGCAGCTATTTATCATTTCTGTTGTTGACCTGCCAAGCCATTCTCTTAAGCTGTCTGTTATTTTTTCTCTTTGCTTCCCTCTATCTCTTCGTCCCTCAATTTTTCCAGTTGTTAAATATATTCAAGTTCTCTTCTCATTACATGGCCAAAAACATGATGATTGTCTCTTCCTAACATTGGAAATGATTAAATTGGAAATGTAAATCTCTACCACTACCATAATCATAGTTACCATTATCATCACCACCATAATCAGCACAACCACCAAAATATAATTAGTGCTACCATCAGCACCACTGCTATCACAATAGACTCCACCATCATCACCACTCTATATTCACAATCATTTTTACTCTATCACCACCACCATCATCACCATCACAGTTACCACTTTCATGACCACCATTTTCATCATCATCATCTTCACCAAAATTACCACCATTAACATCATCACCGTTTTCTTCAACATCATCGCCGTCACTCTTATCGTCATGATTATTGATATCATCATCGCCATTTTCTTCAACATCATCGGAGTCACTCTTATCGTCATGATTATTGATATCATCATCACCATTTACTTCAACATCATCGCAGTCACTCTTATCGTCATGATTATTGATATCATCATGACCGTTTTCTTCAACATCATCGCCGTCACTCTTATCGTCATGATTATTGATATCATCATCACCAACAGCCGCTATTACCACAAGAACAACCAGCAACTATGTGCACTGTATTGACATCAACGCAGGGGCACAACTTTTGGTTGCTTCTTTATTTCCTCTCCTGCTATTTGTCCGAAGTCGTGCTTACTAATCAGCTGCTGCCAGTTTTCCACTCTTTGTGTCATGTCATTAGAGAGACATTTTCTTTATGCCATTCACGATGTGTTTTTTTTTTTCTGTTATGAAAGAGATGTTTTCTTTCTGTCATTAAAGAGATGTTTTCTTTCTGTCATTAAAGAGATGTTTTCTTTCTGTCATTAAAGAGATGTTTTCTTTCTGCCATTAAAGAGATGTTTTCTTTCTGTCATTAAAGAGATGTTTTCTTTCTGTCATTAAAGAGATGTTTTCTTTCTGCCATTAAAGAGATGTTTTCTTTCTGCCATTAAAGAGATGTTTTCTTTCTGTCATTAAAGAGATGTTTTCTTTCTGCCATTAAAGAGATGTTTTCTTTCTGTCATTAAAGAGATGTTTTCTTTATGCCATTAAAGAGATGTTTTCTTTCTGTCATTAAAGAGATGTTTTCTTTCTGTCATTAAAGAGATGTTTTCCTTCTGTCATTAAAGAGATGTTTTCTTTCTGTCATTAAAGAGATGTTTTCTTTCTGTCATTAAAGAGATGTTTTCTTTCTGTCATTAAAGAGATGTTCTCTTTCTCCTCACAAACCACATTGTTGTGCAGTAGTTGCCGTGCTGGTGTTGCAGCTTTGATAAGACACTCATAAACATATCATACAATTACCATATCGTTTCCATTGCGATACGTTTATAGTTTCAGCTTGTCATTACATCTAAAGTATAGTGTTTACATTGTGTCGTTGGATTAGAGGATAAGAGTAGAGATTAAAAGCAATTTTAATTTGGCTTAAAAAATGCAGTGATGATGATTGAAGTTGTTTGAGCCGGGCGTAAAGACGTCGTTAATTGCGATGCAGCGTCACGCTTTCTTATCATGGTTAACGATGGCTACGTAGAAAAGTATTGACAAGAAGAATGTACGATTGAGGACACATTTAACTCTGACATACAACTTTGAAAAAAGTGAGAAAAATAATGGAATCCTCGGCTACAGTTGTCTTCTACTTGCTGAGGCAGGAAGTTACATGGTCGTCAATGTCTACTTGCTGAGGCGGACAAGTTACATGGTCGACATTGTCTTCTTGCTGAGGCGGAAAAGTTACATGGTCGACATGTCTACTTGCTGAGGCGGAAAAGTTACATGGTCGACATTGTCTACTTGCTGAGGCGAAAAGTTACATGGTCGACATTGTCTTCTTGCTGCGGCGGACAAGTTACATTGTCGACAGCCGTCTTCCTTATCACTTTCCCCATAATTAGTGCCATGAAAAGGAACCTCAGCTTTGCGTCACAGCCAAAGGTTGTTAACTGATTCAACAACCTATGATCCACCATTACCGATAATCTCTTACAGAATGTAGTGCTATTTACAAAATAAGTGCCAGGTCCTCACATATTGCATCTGGGATTGCACGGTGTTGAGTAACAAAGTACTGACCATTATCAATACCAAATCGCGATATACAAAGCGCATGTACAAAGTGTTCTATTATATATTAGCAAATTATTCCCGTTATAGACCTTGCAAAACAAACAAACAACAACAAAAAAACAGAATAACTCAAATAATTGATACATGCACTGAGACCTGCAATCATTGATCGATGACTTGACTACGTTAAGCTACCTTTCCTTGTTAACAAAGAAGTGTAAAAAAAAATACAAAAAAACAAACTGTAATTCGAGCAGAAGGAAGCACAAGCAGCACTATCATACCCTTGTACGAGCGCCCGCTTGAATTAGTTCAAAGATCCGGTTACGTCGGTTCTACTGTCACGACCACCCCGTTCACCCTCGAAGAATTAAATATAGGAAGTAGCAGGTAGCCCAAACATTGGTTAACACAGAGAATAGGAAATAATACGACATTAGCGTTACCGATCAAACTTCTGGATAGATCTGAAGTGTGGACAACCTAAGTTAAATAAAAAAATTAAAAAAAGTAAAGTACCCCCGTCCCGCCAAGTGGCGTATAGGGAATATAGTGTTTGTGACCATAAATTTTACAGACCTTCGGCACATGATTTCTGGCGTAATGAGGTCGGTATTACGCCCGTGCCGCTTTACTTTCCCAGAAAAAATTCGGTACCCATTAAAGGCTGGGTGAACCCGGAAACCATCGGTTGGGATCGAACCCTACCTCTTGTCCTAGTAGTCCAGTTCACTAACCACTGAGCTATCGCGGCTCCCAACCTATTCAAGGCACGAGAGATATTGTTTTCACGCATGCTGGTTCAGAAAAATGATGAGCATCAAATAGCAGGACAAAGTAACCAACTCAAATAGCCTGTCAATATTCCAGGCTACCATCCGTTGTGACAACATTCTGATGTCGAAGATTAAGGTGACTGGGACATGTTAGAAAAATTGGATAATACCCATATCCTAAAGCAAATATTGTATGTAGAGCTTATATATAGGAACCGGCATGTGGGCAGACTAACATTGAGATACAAAGATAGATGATATCTATTAATCATCCTTGAATGAGTCCTCCAATAGTGATAACTGGGAAACGTTTGCCTGTGATTGTATCAAGATGTGAAGACTTAACAAAAAGATGCTTCCTGATTGATTTTTAATGAATTAAAGTCAAGCTTAGATAGAGAAAAAAGACAGGATATAATAGACGAGACCTTACGACATACGATTGTCTAGTTCTCTGAACGCAAGGATCTGCAGATCAAATGTCGACAAGATTAGCCATGAGACAAGCAGCTCCACAAAACTACGTCTGGTAGTTTATTCTGTAAACAGCATTTGCCTGTTTCCAACCGTGTCTGTATGTGAGACGTATGTTTGCTGTCTCGTGATGATACAAACGGCCATCATGTGAGAATCATGCTTGTTGTCATGTGATTATACAAACGACCATTATGTGAGGCGCATGGTTGCTGTCACGTGATGATACAAACGGACATTATGTGAGAATCATGCTTCCTGTCACGTGATGATACAAACGACCATTATGTGAGAATCATGCTTGCTGTCACGTGATGATACAAACGACCATTATTTGAGAATCATGCTTGCTGTCACGTGATGATACAAACAGCCATTATGTGAGAATCATGCTTCCTGTCACGTGATGATACAAACGACCATTATGTGAGAATCATGCTTTCTGTCACGTGATGATACAAACGACCATTATGTGAGAAGCATGCTTCCTGTCACGTGATGATACAAACGGCCATTATGTGAGAAGCATGCTTCCTGTCACGTGATGATACAAACGGCCATTATGTGAGAAGCATGCTTCCTGTCACGTGATGATACAAACGGCCATTATATGAGAAGCATGCTTCCTGTCACGTGATGATACAAACGACCATTATGTGAGAATCATGCTTGCTGTCATGTGATGATACAAACGACCATTATGTGAGACGCATGTTTGCTGTCACGTGATGATACAAACGGCCATTATGTGAGAATCATGCTTCCTGTCACGTGATGATATAAACGACCATTATGTGAGAAGCATGCTTCCTGTCACGTGATGATACAAACGACCATTATGTGAGAATCATGCTTGCTGTCACGTGATGATACAAACGGCCATTATGTGAGAAGCATGCTTCCTATCACGTGATGATACAAATGACCATTATGTGAGACGCATGTTTGCTGTCACGTGATGATACAATCGGCCATTATGTGAGACGCATGTTTGCTGTCACGTGATGATACAAACGGCCATTATGTGAGACGCATGTTTGCTGTCTCGTGATGATACAAACGGACATTATGTGAGAAACATGCTTGCTGTCACGTGATGATACAAACGCTCATTATGTGAGAAACATGCTTACGCCACTTGGCGTGACGGGGGGTACTTTACTTTACTTTACTATGCTTCCTGTCACGTGATGATACAAACGACCATTATGTGAGAAGCATGCTTCCTGTCACGTGATGATACAAACGACCATTATGTGAGAATCATGCTTGCTGTCACGTGATGATACAAACGGCCATTATGTGAGAAGCATGCTTCCTGTCATGTGATGATACAAACGACCATTATGTGAGAATCATGCTTCCTGTCACGTGATGATACAAACGGCCATTATGTGAGAAGCATGCTTCCTGTCGCGTGATGATACAAACGACCATTATGTGAGACGCATGTTTGCTGTCACGCGATGATACAAACGGCCATTATGTGAGACGCATGTTTTCTGTCACGTGATGATACAAACGGCCATTATGTGAGAAGCATGTTTGCTGTCATGTGATGATACAAACGACCATTATGTGAGACGCATGTTTGCTGTCACGTGATGATACAAACGGCCATTATGTGAGACGCATGTTTGCTGTCACGTGATGATAAAAACGGTCATTATGTGAGACGCATGTTTGCTGTCACGTGATGATACAAACGGCCATTATGAGAGAATCATGCTTGCTGTCTCCTGAAGATACAAAGTAACAAACAATGAACTGCTGGAGCGTGCTGGCGCAACACGCAGATCACTACCCTGCAACAACGATGTCTAAGAATAGTGGGCAACCGGTGTCCAACACAGGATGGATGGATTCCCTGCGACATTCTCGATAAAGAAACAACCTCCAATAACAGAGACAGAAGACTCTTTCCGTATATAAAGAGGCACGTTAATGTGACTGACGTGGGTTCTAGAAGTGAACTAAATCGGGAAGAGCTTGCGATAGACAGATCTATAAGGCAGAGAGTAGATGCCGGACTGAAAGCTGATGGACTCACTTTGAGAAAGTTGCGCTGACTCTAGGTGCGAAGACTCTAAGTGAACAAACGCAACACAGACTATAGATATGCAGACACTACATGCCCTTGAAACGAAGAAAAATAGCAACTTCAAATAAAATCTTTACAAGAACACTTTCTTTTGGTATTAATTATATTCAACAATTACTACTACTACTACTACTACTACTACTACTACTACTGATTCTGATGCTGCTGCTGGTGCTACTACTACTACTGCTGCTGCTTCTACTACTACTGCTGCTGCTACTGCTGCTACTACTACTGCTGCTGCTATAACTACTGCTGCTGCTGCTGCTACTACTACTACTACTGCTGCTGCTACTACTACTACTGATGCTGCTGCTGCTACTACTACTACTACAACTACTACTGCTGCTGCTACTACTGCTGCTGCTGCTACTACTACTACTACTACTACTGCTGCTGCTACTACTACTGCTGCTGCTGCTACTACTACTACTGCTTCTGCTGCTACTAATGCTGCTGCTGCTACTACTACTACTACTACTGCTGCTGCTACTACTACTGCTGCTGCTGCTATTACTACTACTACTACTTCTACTACTACTACTACTGCTGCTGCTGCTACTGCTACTACTGCTTCTGCTGCTACTAATGCTGCTGCTGCTGCTACTACTACTACTACTACTACTACTACTGCTGCTACTACTACTGCTGCTGCTGCTATTACTACTACTACTACTACTTCTACTACTACTACTACTGCTGCTGCTGCTACTGCTACTACTACTGCTACTACTACTGCTCCTGCTGCTGCTATTACTACTGCTGCTGCTGCTATTACTACTACTACTACTACTACTACTTCTACTACTACTACTACTGCTGCTGCTGCTACTGCTACTACTACTACTGCTACTACTACTACTACTGCTGCTGCTACTACTACTGCTGCTGCTGCTATTACTACTACTACTACTTCTACTACTACTACTGCTGCTGCTGCTACTACTACTGCTGCTGCTGCTACTAATGCTGCTGCTGCTGCTACTACTACTACTACTACTACTACTACTGCTGCTGCTACTACTACTGCTGCTGCTGCTACTGCTACTACTACTACTACTACTGCTCTGCTGCTGCTATTACTACTGCTGCTGCTGCTATTACTACTACTACTACTACTACTACTTCTACTACTACTACTACTACTGCTGCTGCTACTGCTACTACTACTACTGCTACTACTACTACTGCTGCTGCTACTACTACTGCTGCTGCTGCTATTACTATACTACTACTCTTCTGCTGCTACTACTGCTGCTGCTGCTGCTACTACTACTACTACTGCTGCTGCTACTACTACTGCTGCTGCTATTACTACTACTACTACTACTTCTACTACTACTACTGCTCTACTGCTACTGCTACTACTACTGCTACTACTACTACTGCTGCTGCTGCTGCTACTACTACTACTACTTCTACTACTACTACTGCTGCTGCTATTACTACTACTACTGCTACCCTACTGCCGCTACCCTACAACCGCTACTTCTCTAGCGCAACACTATTATAGTAACCCTACTACCGCAACTCTACTACCGCTACCCTACTACCGCTACCCTACTACCACTACTCTACTACCGCTACCCTACTACCGCTACCCTACTACCGCTACCCTACTACCGCTACCCTACTACCGCTGCCCTACTACCGCTACCCTACTACCGCTACCCTACTACCGCTACCCTACTACCGCTACCCTACTACCGCTACCCTACTACCGCTACCCTACTACCGCTACCCTACTACCGCTACTCTACACCCGCTACTCCACTACCGCAACTCCACTACCGCTACCCTACTACCGCTACCCTACTACCGCTACCCTACTACCGCTACCCTACTACCGCTACCCTACACCCGCTACTCTACTACCGCAACTCTACTACCGCTACCCTACTACCGCTACCCTACTACCGCTACCCTACTACCGCTACCCTACTACCGCTACCCTACTACCGCTACTCTACACCCGCTACTCCACTAGCACGACTCTACCACAACTGACATCAAAAGCAGTAACAACTCCGACCATTTTGGTCTAGAAAGAGAGAGAGCCTCAACCCTAGACAGTACAAAAACGAAACTGCTGTCTGTTTCTTCATGAAAATCTAAAGGTTTCAATCTTATCTTCCTCAGAGCAGCCCTTGGTAGTAAACAGTTCACTAACGTTCAATCAAAAGTGGTTGAAGTTTTGTGTGTAATTGTCAGTTAGTGAGCGGACCATTTGTTGGCGAGAAAAGATGGACAATTTAGCTGGAAGATTTGTAGGATCTCTCTAAATAAGGAATAGTTATGATTATTGTTATGGAAGGCCCATGTATCACTACAAACGAATTAAAATCCAGAATTGCTCAACCGCCCGTGCCAGTGGAATCATCCGAATTAATATCTCATCTCTGAAACAAAGAAAGGTAACTGTAGTCCCCATCGTAGCAGTCTCAGCACACGCCAAAGACATAAGACGAAACCAAACAGAAAGTGAACACAGCCATCTGTTCCCCGTCATACGATATCATCATTCATCGTAAGCAATCGGGATATCGAAAGACGATCAAGACGGATGAAACGCACAGCGCAGGGTGTGCACAGAGCACGTAACTCAGTAGCTCCTGCAAAAAGCCGGACTTTAAAGTCTAAATAAGGAATTTACTATTGTAACAGCCTTGGTACTTTAGTTTCTCGTCTGTTGTAACTAGCCTTAGTACTTTAGTTTCTCGTCTCTGTTGTAACTAGCCTTGGTACTTTATTTATCGTCTCTGTTGTAACCAGCCTTGGTACTTTAATTTATCGTCTCTGTTGTAACCAGCCTTGGTACTTTAGTTTATCGTCTCTGTTGTAACCAGCCTGGTACTTTAATTTATCGTCTCTGTTGTAACCAGCCTTGGTACTTTAATTTATCGTCTCTGTTGTAACCAGCCTTGGTACTTTAATTTAGCGTCTCTGTTGGAACTAGCTTTGGTACTTTAGTTTCTCGTCTCTGTTGTAACTAGCCTTGGTACTTTAATTTCTCGTCTATTTTGTAACTAGCGTTGGTACTTTAGTTTCTCGTCTCTCTTGTAATCAGCCTTGGTACTTTAGTTTCTCGTCTCTCTTGTAATCAGCCTTGGTACTTTAGTTTCTCGTCTCTGTTGTAACTAGTCTTGCTACTTTAGTTTCTCGTCTCTGTTGTAACTAGCGTTGGTACTTTAGTTTATCGTCTCTCTTGTAATCAGCCTTGGTACTTTAGTTTCTCGTCTCTCTTGTAATCAGCCTTGGTACTTTAGTTTCTCGTCTTTGTTGTAACCAGCCTTGGTACTTTAATTATCGTCTCTGTTGGAACTAGCCTTGGTACTTTAGTTTCTCGTCTCTGTTGTAATCAGGCTTTGTACTTTAGTTCTCGTCTTTGTTGTAACCAGCCTTGGTACTTTAATTTATCGTCTCTGTTGTAACTAGCCTTGGTACTTTAGTTTCTCGTCTCTGTTGTAACTAGCCTTGGTACTTTAATTTCTCGTTTATTTTGTAACTGCGTTGGTACTTTAGTTTCTCGTCTCTCCTGTAATCAGCCTTGGTACTTTAGTTTCTCGTCTCTCTTGTAATCAGCCTTGGTACTTTAGTTTCTCGTCTCTGTTGTAACTAGCGTTGGTACTTTAGTTTCTCGTCTCTCTTGTGATCAGCCTTGGTACTTTAGTTTCTCGTCTCTCGTGTAATCAGCCTTGGTACTTTAGTTTCTCGTCTCTGTTGTAACTAGCGTTGGTACTTTAGTTTCTCGTCTCTGTTGTAATCAGCCTTGGTACTTTAGTTTCTCGTCTCTCTTGTAATCAGCCTTGGTACTTTAGTTTCTCGTCTCTGTTGTAACTAGTCTTGCTACTTTACTTTCTCGTCTCTGTTGTAACTAGTCTTGCTATTTTAGTTTCTCGTCTCTGTTGTAACTAGTCTTGCTACTTTACTTTCTCGTCTCTGTTGTAACTAGTCTTGGTACTTTAGTTTCTCGTCTCTGTTGTAACTAGTCTTGCTACTTTAGTTTCTCGTCTCTGTTGTAACTAGTCTTGCTACTTTACTTGTTCGTCTCTGTTGTAACCAGTCTAAGTACTTTAGTTTCTCGTCTCTGTTGTAACCAGTTTAAGTACTTTACTTGTTCGTCTCTGTTGTAACCAGTCTAAGTACTTTAGTTGCTCGTCTCTGTTGTAACCAGTCTGAGTACTTTAGTTGCTCGTCTCTGTTGTAACCAGCTTGTGTACTTTTGTTGGTCATCTCTTTTACTCACTGTTCTTTCTATCTCGTCCTGTCCCACAACCTCTTTACCTCTGCATCTGTTTATCTGCATTTCTGTTTTAATGTTTGTTCTTTTCCTCTCTGCCCTTTTCTTTCTCTCTCTTTTTTAATTATTATGCCTCTCACTGTCACTCAAGGTTTATGCGTCCTATTTATGTTTGATTATCTTGCCTCTGTTCCACAGTCTCTCTATATTATTTCTCTCTCGCTCTCTCTCTCTCCCCTCTGTATTATGTGTTTGTGTACATATTATTTATAAGTAAATACTCGAATCAAATGAACGGGAAAACCCGTTGCTCCCTCGGGGTTACCAGCCACCATCATTTCAGATAGTAGGAACCCCACCAGTTTGTCGGTCGCCATTTAGTAAATAGCGACTTTCCATCATTGATCGCTAGTCAACTACTCTCTAAGATTGCAAATAACAGTATCCTCGATGTGTGCCCGTTTTATGCCAGTGTCTGGGGACCCCGATAATGCACTACCATAAGGTTGTATCAATATTTTTGTGAATCCTCTTGCCTCGTTCGCTCCTGCTTTGATCCGTCTTGGCGATCTGACGCTGTTTCCTGCGAGGATTTCCTATCGTCATTACGTGTTGTGCTGGATCTCTCATGTCGGTACAACAGTATCGTGTTATTCTTCCTGCCCTTGAAACTGACCTACGGCTTCCATGTAATGCGAGGAGACGATTGTAAGCTCAATTAACGGTGACGTAGAGAAGTGTTTGATGGTGATGGTCGGTGGAGGGATGTTTGATTGTTTGTTGTTACTGATGTTGACAACTTGTTGTGACTACTTGAGTTATAACAAGTCTAAATCGGTATAGCTTTTGATAGTTTGAGTTATAACAAGTCTAAATCGGTATAGCTTTTGATAGTTTGAGTTATAACAAGTCTAAATCGGTATAGCTTTTGAGAGTTTGAGTTATAACAATTCTAAATCTGTATAGCTTTTGAGAGTTTGAGTTATAACAACTCTAAATCTGTATAGCTTTTGAGAGTTTGAGTTATAACAACTCTAAATCGGTATAGCTTTTGAGACTTTGAGTTATAACAAGTCTAAATCGGTATAGCTTTTGAGAGTTTGAGTTATAACAAGTCTAAATCGGTATAGCTTTTGATAGTTTGAGTTATAACAAGTCTAAATCGGTATAGCTTTTGATAGTTTGAGTTATAACAAGTCTAAATATATAGCTTTTGAGAGTTTGAGTTATAACAACTCTAAATCGGTATAGCTTTTGAGAGTTTGAGTTATAACAACTCTAAATCGGTATAGCTTTTGAGAGTTCGGGTTATAACAAGTCTAAATCAGTATAGCTTTTGAGAGTTCGGGTTATAACAAGTCTAAATCAGTATAGCTTTTGAGAGTTTGAGTTATAACAATTCTAAATCTGTATAGCTTTTGAGAGTTTGAGTTATAACAACTCTAAATCTGTATAGCTTTTGAGAGTTTGAGTTATAACAACTCTAAATCGGTATAGCTTTTGAGAGTTTGAGTTATAACAATTCTAAATCTGTATAGCTTTTGAGAGTTTGAGTTATAACAACTCTAAATCAGTATAGCTTTTGAGAGTTTGAGTTATAACAAGTCTAAATCAGTATAGCTTTTGAGAGTTTGAGTTATAACAAGTCTAAATCAGTATAGCTTTTGAGAGTTTGAGTTATAACAACTCTAAATCAGTATAGCTTTTGAGAGTTCGGGTTATAACAAGTCTAAATCGGTATAGCTTTTGAGAGTTTGAGTTATAACAACTCTAAATCAGTATAGCTTTTGAGAGTTCGAGTTATAACAAGTCTAAATCAGTATAGCTTTTTCTTGTATTCCCACGAGAGAGAAGGTAGGATTGTGTCAGAAAGTGGTGATGGTTTGTAGCTTGTTTGAGAAAGATGCAAGAAGCTGAAGACGAACGAGGAACAAGTAGATACATAGAAACAAGCAATAAATAGGACAACATAGAGAGATAGAAAGAGAAACAAATAAATCAAGAGTAGTAAGAATATGACACAGAGGAACAAATAGAAAGAGGGAAATATGGAAAGGAAACGTGTGTGTATATGTGTGTGTGAGTGAGTGTGTGATGGGTGGGTGAGTGAGTGAGTGAGTGAGTGAGTGAGTGAGTGAGTGAGTGAGTGAGTGGGTGAGTGAGGTGTGAGTGAGTGAGTGAGTGAGTGAGTGAGTGAGTGAGTGAGTGAGTGACATTTTGTACAAACTTTTCTGTATAGTTTGAAGCACTTTTGAAAATAGTAAACGAAAGAGAAATTGATTGCTATAGAAATAGAAATATAATGATGGTTTAATAGATTTTATTGATTCATTTTGTTTAGCTGATTGCCTCACCAGTGTGTTTTCTTTATTTCAATAATGGTAGAGATATATACAGCTGTATCAACTTGTCTAGTTTTCTTTATATCAATAATGGTAGAGATATATACATCTGTATCATCTTGTCTAGTTTTCTTTATTTCAATAATCATCACCTTCTTCTTCTTTCCTTCCTCATCTGCCTTTCAGCGTCGAGGGGTGATATAATTTGCGGTCTTTTGCTCTTCTGTTCGCCTCTGCTGCTGTTATGTTTCCTAGTGCTTCTAATATTCCATCGATCCATCTTTTTCGTGGTCGACCCTTGGGTCTGGTGTTCTCCAACGTTTGTTGAAGGCTCGTTGTGTTGTGTTTTGTTCTTTCTGCCTTGTCACGTGGCAATCCAATGTTATCTGTTGTTTCCTTATATATTCTATGGCGGGGGCTATTCCTAGCTTTTTTCTCAGTTCTTCATTTCTGATCATATCTCTCAGACTGTTTCCTGACATTCGTCTAACACATTTAATCTCTGTAGAGGTTATTTTTCTTATTGTTCTTGCATCTAGGGTCCAGGTCTGGCATTGGTAGCACAACGTTGGGATGAAGATTATATTGTATAGTGCTCGTTTTGCCTCCAGAGTTATTTCCTTGTTGGACAATACTGTCCGATGATTTGACTAACTTTGTTGCATCTTGATTCTATCTCTGCTGTTTGAGAATTATCGTTTGTCATTAGACTTCTTAGGTATTTGAATTCCTCTACTTGTTTTAGTTGTCTGCCTTCTATAGTTATGTTGATGTTTTGTTTACTTTTGGCGACATTCATGACTTCAGTTTTGTTGATGTTGATTTTCATGTTGTATTTTGTGCCTTAGCTGTTGAGTTTGTTTAAGTGTTCTTTTAGGTCTTCTATTGTTTCATGTATTAGTGCCTGGTCGTCTGCAAATAAAAACTCGTTGATCTCCTCTGTCTCTAATGCGTTGGCTAGCTTGCATATATGGTCCATGTATGTAATAAACAGTAGGTGGGATAGTACGCACCCTTGTCTTATGTCTGATCTAACTTCGAAGTGGTCTGTGTAGCCTGCTGCTGTTCTGACCCTGCAGCTGCTGTTGACGTAGAGACTTTTAATTAGGTTGGTTAGATGTTGGCATACTCCGTATGTTGTTAGTATGTCCCACAGTTGTTCTCTGTTTACTCTGTCGAATGCTTTTTCCTGGTCAATGAAGAACATGTATAAGTTTTGATTGTGTTCTGTCGTTTTTTTCTGTAAGCTGTTTTAATGTGAATAGTGCGTCAGTACAACTTCTGTTTTTTTCGGAACCCCATTTGAGAATCGCTTAACTGTAGTTCTATTATTGGTCTCAGCCTTTTTTCCAAGATTTTGGCTTATAGCTTTCCTACATGGCTGAGAAGAGAAATACCTCTATATTGATTGCAGTCTCTTTTGCTACCTTTCTTTTTCCATATTGGTATATAATTGCCTGTTGCCAGTCTTCTGGGGCTTGTTGTTGGTGCCATGCTGCATTAAATATTCTGTGCAGCCATTCCACTCCTGTTTCTCCTGCTGCTGCTATTATTTCTATTGGTATGTTACCTATCCCCGGTGTTTTATTTCTTGGCGCATATTTTATATTTCAATAATGGTAGAGACATATACATCTGTATCATCTTGTCTAGTTTTCTTTTTTTTTTTCAATAATGCTAGAGATATATACATCTGTATCATCTTGTCTAGTTTTCTTTATTTTTGTAATGCTAGAGATATATACAACTGTTTCATCTTGTCTAGTTTTCTTTATTTCTGTAATGCTAGAGATATATACATCTGTTTCATCTTGTTTAGTTTTCTTTATTTCAATACTGGTAGAGATATATCTAGCTATAGTTGCAAACTTACATGTACGAATAAAGGCGGGTTGGTGGGATATCCCAGATTACCTCGTTTGACGGCGTGAGAGCAGAGCACGAGCGGATGCGAGGTCTGAAGCTTCTTTGTATACTTCTCGTGTTCATTTTTCTTCGACTTAGTCGCCAATGAGAACCACGTGCGCACAGGCTAAATGTCTGCTTCCAAAATGGCGAGCATTTATTCCGTGAAGTAGCCTCTCCTTTAATGTGGTCGTATTTAATGCTTACTTTACGTAGATAGCGATGGGGCGTTGGTGAGGGCGTTGTGTGCACTCTGTAACCTCGTGACTGAGGTATAGGTTTAGATTCGTGGCGTGGCAGAGGCGGAGAAATTGAATGGTACAGTGAGGGCTACAAAGAACTAACAGCCATTATTGTGTTTGAATTGCTATGGAGATGCACCATCAACGTGTGTTTTGTGCGAACGAAATTCTCTAATGACGCTCGGCCAATCGGTTTAAAAGCAGTCATTCATCTCGTGGTTAAGCTTTTCTCTTTACTTCTATTCTCATTACCCTCATCCCAGGCCAGCATATCGCAGTCGGTGCGCCGCTTTGACATCGGCATTGTTCGGCGTTAGTCTCTGATCTGCTCTCTGTGCTGAAACGCAGTTATCGTGATCAGTCGTCACAACACGTTACGGTCATCATCGTTGTGTCGTGGACTGTTCTTCTATCGGTGTCTTGGGTCGGATCAGTCGTCACAACACATTCCGGTCATCGTCGTTGTGTCGTGGACTGTTCTTCTATCGGTGTCTTGGGTCGGATCTGTCAGTAGCGACATGCGACCAGTGTAGTTTGTGCGACCTCTCGTGATTGATTCCAAAAAGGAAGGAAGGAAAGGAAGTAAGGAAAGGAAGGAAGAAAGTAAGGAAGGAAGGAAGGAAAGAAGGGAGGGCAGGGGAACGGAGAGGAGTGGGGAGGAGAGGAAAGAGGGGAAAGGAAAGGAGAGGAAGAAGAGATTAAACGAGAGTAAGGAGTAGAAAGAAAAGGAGAGGAATGAGGGGAAAGGAAGGAGGGGAGAAGAAAGATTGGAGAGGAAGGAGAGGAAAGGAAGATGGGGAATTGAATGAAAGAAAAGGAAAGGAAAGGAAGTATGAAAGAAGAGAAGAAATGCAGCAGGCAGGCAGAAAAAATGGTAGACATAAAGAAAGGCAGACAGAAAGAATGGCAGACATAAAGAAAGGCAGACAGAAAGAATGTCAGACATAAAGAAAGGCAGACAGAAAGAATGTCAGACATAAAGAAAGGCAGACAGAAAGAATGGCAGACATAAAGAAAGGCAGACAGATAGAATGTCAGACATAAAGAAAGGCAGACAGAAAGAATGGCAGACAGAAAGAATGTCAGACAAAAAGAAAGGCAGACAGAAAGAAAGAAAAGTGCAGCGATGACATCTACAGGCCAGAACGTGTTAGTGGTCTGCCATTTGTCAAATGTGAATTCTTTATTTTGATCATTTAATAATTCTATTTGAGTGAAGAAGAAAAGGAAAGAGCTAAGAAAACAAACACACAATCATTTATATGATTTTAATTTAAAAAAAACGTTTAATTTATTTTTAGTGTCAGTCAAAAAATGATGAAGAATAACTATTATTTGAATGTCATCCACATTTTCCCCAGCATTTGCAGTGGTGTTCTTAATATTATAAACTGACAGCAGTGGTGTTCTTAATATTATAAACTGACAGCAGTGGTGTTCTTAATATTATAAACTGACAGCAGTGGTGTTCTTAATATTATAAACTGACAGCAGTGCTGAATACATTTCTTGAAAACTGTTTTTGGTTGAGCCACTGAATGTGTGTCGGCCTTGTCTGTCACCTGGCTCGCCATCTCCCAGCCCCTTATTCTTAGTTTCTCATTGATATTCTTCCCGAGCCCAAGACGCGAAACACTCAACTGAAAGTCGTCTGCTGCTCATAGCGCCAGGATCAGTGAAACAGAACTGGCCAAGATCCTACTTTTGGGACGGGAAACAGGCTAACCAGTCTGGCAAACTTGTAGGTATCAAGGGGAGACAAATAATAATACGTGAATATTATTCAGGGGAACTTCCGAGACGATAGATCAGTGAATCATTTCAGTGGAAAAGCTATGTTTACAACACTCGGGGAAAAAAAATCATAAATAATATTTAAAAAAAAAAGAACAATCATCATCATCATGTGCCATACCGGTTGGCGTAGACGATCATGTCCCTCCACAATCTTCTATCTACAGTGAATCGTATCAGTTCTGTTGTTGACTGTTTTCCATGCCATGACACCAAGTTATCTAGTATTTTCTCTCTTTAAGAAAGGAATGGCAAACTACCTTCTTAAATTGCCTGGAATGATCATGACAAAAGAACAATAGATAAATAAATTCGCGAGTTGTGTTCGTAACCCTATATTATAGTCATGGATATACACGCGTTGAAAGACAGCGCCAATGATAGCAGCTTTTTTAGGTTGCTTAGTTGTTCGTGTGCTCTAGGGTTGGTTTCTCGTGGCAAGACGCTGTGTCGAAGAGTAAGGGTTCGATCCTGCTTCGGGCTGTCTGTTGTTTTCTGTTTTGTGTGTGTGTGTGTTGCTGTTGATTATTTGTGAATTAATATTTTCCCCGAGTGTTTGAAATGATTCACTTGTAAGGACCAATGAGGGAAGGCACTAGGTGCAAATGTCTTGCTGAAGTCTGATGTACAGGGTCGAAATGTTGCAGATACAGCAACTTGTGTAAAGCATGACATAACGTCGGTGGCTGCACTCAGAATGCTTTTACTAGTTGGACGTCTGAGAGGAATAATAGACAAGAACGGCTTCCAGTATTTCCCATTTCCTGTCCTAGTATTTTTCATTTCACGTTTCATGTTCCAGTATTTCCCATTTCCTGTCCTAGTATTTTTCATTTCACGTTTCATGTTCCACTATTTTCCATTTCCTGTCCTAATATTTTTCATTTCACGTTTCTTGTTCCACTATTTTCCATTTCCTGTCCTAGTATTTTTCATTTCACGTTTCATGTTCCACTATTTTCCATTTCCTGTCATTGTATTTCTCATTTCACGTTTCATATTCCATTATTTAGAATATCATATTCCACTATTTTCCATTTCATGTTCCAGTATTTCGCATTTCACGTTTCAGTATTTCCCGTTTCATTTTCCTGTGTTTCCCCTTTCAATTTCCAGTATTTCCCGTTTAATTTTCCAGTATTTCTAGATCTCCTCTATCTTTAACATAATATTGCCATCACGATTGAATGTTTGTAAACATTGTGTCACGGAAGAGAGTCAGGAAAACATGATTGGCTGCATCTGTGAAGAAACAAGTAGGAACTCCGTACGTTGCCTTCACCCACCCGCTGAGCCGAGAGCAACTCGAACGTTTGTCGATGAATGGCATGCCTCTCGTACACTTGTCACGTGCCATATCTAACCGGCTCGGCTGTTCTCTAATAGAGAGACGTACAGCCTGGCTGCGAAATGCTCCAGACACTTGCGGAATTTATGTGGTCTTAATCAACATCTTGAGTTCTTCTCGGGGCACATTCCGACGCGGTCTGTCCTCGTCTCTGGGAATCATAAGTGGCTTCCTTCCTTCATCTTGTTACTTGGGTATTTTTCATGCGTCCAGGCTCATCTCGTAGCGGCTGTCATGAAGGTCTGGTTGTTGATATAACTTTTTGTCATCTTTTAAGCCCTCTCTCACCTTGTTTTGACCGAAGTCATGCCTGGTCGAGGGGAACTAGAACAGCGGCGCCTGGTAATTCTTTAACAACAGCGTGGCATATCAGAAAGCAATATGAATCCTGATTTTAGACAGAACCGATTTGGTTAAGTCAAATTAAGCACAGACTCATCAATTCGGAGGATTGACATGCACAAGGGGTTAAGGTCAAGAGCCGATAGATGTAAGGCTTGAGGTGATGACTCAACATTCTCAGTTGTGCTGGCACCGTTATCTTAACGGTTACACCCACTGCAGGTTTATCATTCGTGAGACATAAGTTGGCGTAATCAGTAAAATGTGATATGCTTATGCGCGACTAATGCAATTATTGCAGTATGTAGAGCACAGGGCAGTGTCACTGATGTTTTCTGTTGCTGGCGAATATCTTTATCGCTTTGAGAATCTCTCTTTATTATACTTCTTCGCCACATTTCTTTCCTCTCGTCTTTGTTTGTATTTAATAACATCGTTTCAGACGTTCCCCACCCACCTCCACAACCACAACTCAGACGTTCTCCACCCATCTCCACAACCACAACTCAGACGTTTCCCACCCATCTCAACAACCGCAACTCAGACGTTCCCCACCCACCTCCACAACCACAACTCAGACGTTCTCCACCCACCTCCACAACCACAACTCAGACGTTCCCCACCCATCTCAAAAACCACAACTCAGACGTTCCCCACCCACCTCCACAACCACAACTCAGACGTTCCCCACCCACCTCCACAACCACAACTCAGACGTTCTCCACCCACCACTACAACCACATCTCAGACGTTCCCCATCCACCTCCACAACTCAGACGTTCTCCACCCACCTCCACAACCACAACTCAGACGTTCCCCACCCACCTCCACAACCACAACTCAGACGTTCCCCACCCACCTCCACAACCACAACTCAGACGTTCCCCACCCATCTCAACAACCACAACTCAGACGTTCTCCACCCACCACTACAACCACATCTCAGACGTTCCCCACCCACCTCCACAACCACAACTCAGACGTTCTCCACCCACCTCCACAACCACAACTCAGACGTTCCCCACCCACCTCCACAACCACAACTCAGACGTTCCCCACCCACCTCCACAACCACAACTCAGACGTTCCCCACCCATCTCAACAACCACAACTCAGACGTTCTCCACCCACCACTACAACCACATCTCAGACGTTCCCCACCCACCTCTACAACTACTTTATTTTTCGTCTTCCCTATCTCCTTCTTTAGCATACACTTCAACTGTTCACACAATATGATTGATCTGTCCACTGATGCTGACGTCACCAGATTGCTTGTTCTTGATTGTCTCTGGTTTCTTGATGGCTGTGTCAATGTTCTCTGTTCTTTTTGTGTTGACAACCACTTATAACAAAATAAAGGAAGAGAAATATTTGGACTAGACAGTTTGCGTTTTTCGTGAGTGCCATATACTGGGAGCCGCGATAGCTCAGTGGTTAGTGAACTTGACTACAAAGGACAAGAGGTAGGGTTCGATCCCAACCGACGGCTTCCGGTTCACCCAGTCTTTAATGGGTACCGGATTTTTTTTTCCCGTGTGTTACCGGGGCCTCATTATGAGGGAGGTAAAGAATAGTGACCCTGACCTTCCAGGCATGTCGTAAGAGGCGACTAAGGAGGTTGATCGATGGCTTGACAAGCTGCCATTGTAAAAAGTATTGTTATAGAAACAGCGCCATAGATTTTAGAGCAGTGATCTCTGCAATATGTGCCATTTTGGCACGCAAAGTTTCTGTTTTTGAGATTGTGGTTCTGCCCTATGTGCCGTCTTCGGCTCGAAAGGACAATATATAGATAGAGATATACTGGAGATGTATGGGGTGCGAGTGTTAGTGAGGTGGGCAGCTCATCTCTGAAGCTATCCCAAGCGCACTGTTAGATTTTTCTGATTTGTTTAATTGTGTTCATTTACATTCATTTGTGTGCATATCAACGTATACTCATGTTAAATATACATAACATATAATAACTAACACGCAAGACATATACTTATATCTATTGTCCTTTCGATCAGAGGACGGCAGATAGGGCACACATTCTAGACTCTCCACGTCCGACGTTCTTTGTTATCATCATCATCGGGTGCCGTCTCCGCATAGAAGGTTGTCTACCATGGAGCGCATTTCCGCTCTGTCTCTTGCTTGGATGGTGCAGGTTGTCATAGGCTGTCTTGTCCATCTTTTGATGTTACTCGTCCATGTTACTTTTTATCTACCTCTGCCTCTATTACCTTGTATTTTCCCTTCCAATATTGCTTTTGTTCTTTGTTACACGCGTCACATTTTGCACAAGACCTGAATTGTCTCTTGCCAGACATCCGTGTTCTGGGCGAGTCTCAACATCGACAAAAGAGTTAATTCCTGCTCTTGTTACTTCTCACCTTAGTGTTCTTCTTAGTGGTTCCATTCGTCTGGTTTCCATTTGAGGGGCGACTTCGCAATCTTCTCATTGTATCTTGTCATCTCAGGCCGATGTATGTCCACCTTCTTTCCTTATATACGATGTTGTTATGCATGGCCATTTCGTTACATCCGCACTAGACTTGAAATCATTCCCTGGTAAACACAGCATTTTATTGGGCCATTTCTACTGTCTCTTCGTTGTTTTCAATGAAATCATTCCCAGGTATACACAGCATTTTAATGGGGCATTTCTACTGTCTCTTCGGTTGTTTCAATGAAATCATTCCCAGGTATACACAGCATTTTAATGGGCATTTCTACTGTCTCTTCGGTTGTTTTCAAGAAATCATTCCCAGGTATACACAGCATTTTAATGGGGCATTTCTACTGTCTCTTCGGTTGTTTTCAATGAAATCATTCCCAGGTATACACAGCATTTTAATGGGGCATTTCTACTGTCTCTTCGGTTGTTTTCAATGAAATCATTCCCAGGTATACACAGCATTTTAATGGGGCATTTCTACTGTCTCTTCAGTTGTTTTCAATGAAATCATTCCCAGGTATACACAGCATTTTAATGGGGCATTTCTACTGTCTCTTCAGTTGTTTTCAAGAAATCATTCCCAGGTATACACAGCATTTTAATGGGGCATTTCTACTGTCTCTTCAGTTGTTTTCAAGAAATCATTCCCAGGTATACACAGCATTTTAATGGGGCATTTCTACTGTCTCTTCAGTTGTTTTCAAGAAATCATTCCCTGGTATACACAGTATTTTAATGGGGCATTTCTACTGTCTCTTCAGTTGTTTTCAAGAAATCATTCCCTGGTATACACAGCATTTTAATGGGGCATTTCTACTGTCTCTTCAGTTGTTTTCAAGAAATCATTCCCTGGTATACACAGCATTTTAATGGGGCATTTCTACTATCTCTTCAGTTGTTTTCAAGAAATCATTCCCTGGTATACACAGCATTTTAATGGGGCATTTCTACTATCTCTTCAGTTGTTTTCATGGTCTCTCCTCAATAAGGAAGAGTGGATAATCATTTTATTTGACAATCCTAAGATTTATTTTTGAACTTAGTCATTTATATTTCCACATTTTATCGAGTTTTGTAACAGTCATTGCTGCCTTTGCTATTCTGATTATAATTTCTTTGTTTGTGTCTCCTTCTTGATCAGTGCAGCTTCAAGATATACGAAGTGATCTTACTTCACCCACTGCTTTTCTATCAATGTATATCTTTTTCTAATGAACGAATTTGATTTGTCTTTACTCTTGTTTTTATTATATCATTATACCTACCTCACTGGATGTGTTCGCCACCTTATTTTGTACATTACACATCGTTTTACTGTCTCCTGTTATCCTTCCTCCCTCTGCCTTCTTTGCCAGGTTATCTACATATTCGTTTGTCTCTTAAGCCCATACTTTTTACTTTATTGTCTAGTTGTATTTTGCCTCTACCAGGTCTTTCCCAAAACCTTTCTTGACATTCATTAAAGCTTTTCTTTACTTCTTGTCTCTCTTGAACGTATTTCCATGTATTGCCAGAAATCCATGCTCCGATTTATTCAATTTAGTACTTGATTCGGCCGATGCCATTAGAGCTGTACTGTGGAATTCCTAAATTGCATTTACTATGCCTTTTAGTTCGGTAAGCACTGCATAGCAGGTACTGAGTTCTAAATTTAAACCGCCAATGAAGTTTTTATCTTTCAGTTTGAGTCTGCTCTTGTGTTTCAGTTTCTTATGTTGACTTTTACATTTCAGTTTTATCTTTATAAAGCAGATGTTATAGTCACAGCTAATATCTGCCCCTAAATAAACACAGAGTTCATAAATGTTATGTAGAGCGAGTCTTAACATATGGATGTGAATCATGGACAATAGGATAACAGACAAGAAAATCACTGGAGTCTGTAGAAATATGGTTTTACGGAAGAAGAATGTTGAGAATACCATGGACAGCTAAGAAGAGTAATGAACACATTCTGAAAGAAGCCAAAGCAAAAAGAGAGCTAATTTCCCAAATTATGAAGAAACAATCATCATGTTTTGGATGTAATGAGAAGGGAACAGCTGGAATATATTTTGACAACCGGGAAAATTGAGGGACGAAGAGATAGAGGGAAACAAAGAGAAAAGATACAACACTGCTTAAGAGAATGGCTTGACGGAAGGTCAACAACAAAAATGATAAATAACTGTCGAGATTGAAAGTTGTGGAGAGACATGATCACCTACGCCAGCAGGCACAGTACATGGTGATAATGATGATACATACACGCATATTTACATATATGACCTTTTACCTGTTACGTTTTCACAGACGGCTGAAAAGTATTGGCTAAAGTCAGTCTTGAGAGAAGCTGCTCGGCAGCTCATGGCAATTAATTCTTGAAAATCAACATCAACAGAATATTATTTCTACATGAAAGACACAGACACAGTTCGTTCATACAAGACATACAAACATATTGTTACATACAACAAGTACAGACACATTTCCTGCATGAAAGACATAAAAATACATTATGTTGTTTTTGTTATGGATCCAGAAGGCTGTGACTTTCCGCCCTTCGGCCCAATGCCGTGTAATGATATCTGCAGGTATTTCTGAGTTCCTTTGTAGTTCTGTACCAGGTGTTCAATTTATCAGGTGTTTGAAGAAGTAGAGTTGCTCGATGTCAGTGAGCTATGGGCGCTCAAAAAGGTGATGTTCTACTGTTTCATGTGGGTGTTCACAGAGTGGACATGCTGGAGTTTGGTTTCGTTGTATTCTATTGATGTGGTTGTTCAGTGGTACATGACAGGTTCACTGTGTCAAGATGGTGTTTTGGTCTCTTCTTCTTAGGTTATTAATGTTGTCATGTGGGTTTGGCCTTGACATGTATTTAAAAAGTTCTCTTCCTGTTTTTTTCCATGGCACATCCATTCAGCCAATCATCTCTACTGTTGAAGTTTATGATTTGTTTGGCTCTGTTTAATGAGATGTCGGTGTTAAATTGTGTCTGTCTGGATCCTGTCTGAGCTACCTTATCATTTCCTGGTGTGTTGGAGTGTCCAAGGGATCCATCGTAATCACTAACGTTATGTTGTGTGTCATCACTAACGTTATGTTGTGTGTCATCACTAACGTTATGGTGTGTGTCATTACTAACATTATGTTGTGTGTCATCACTAACGTTATGTTGTGTGTCATCACTAACGTTATGGTGTGTGTCATTACTAACATTATGTTGTGTGTCATCACTAACATTATGTTGTGTGTCATCACTAACGTTATGTTGTGTGTCATCACTAACGTTATGTTGTGTGTCATCACTAACGTTAGGTTGTGTGTCATCACTAACGTTATGTTGTGTGTCATTATTAACGTTATGTTGTGTGTGTCATCATTAACGTTATGTTTTGTGTGTCATCACTAACGTTATGTTGTGTGTCATCATTAACGTTATGTTCTACGTGTCATCACTAACGTTATGATGTGTGTCATTATTAACGATATGTTGTGTGTGTCATCACTAACGTTATGTTGTGTGTTTTAATAAGATTGTCTATGGTAACCTGTGTGACTTCTGCCTATGTTTTATATCTTTATTTATGTTAGTTGCATTATAGACTGACATACTTGTTATATTCTATCGTTAAATATGTTTCTTCTCTGTTCTCTATTGTTTAACTTCTCCGAAGGTATAACTGACTTCAGCAACAAGCTTCACCTTCATGAACAAGAACATGCTTTTATCGAGAGCTGTGGAAGTCAGCAGTTCCTCTTGTGCTGGACTGTATTGCCAGATTAGAGAAATTGTTCTTCACGTGCACCAACAGGGCCCGGACACTCTCCTCCCTCATCCTTCACGTGCACCAACATGGCCTGTTTCCTCCCCCCCCCCCGTCTCTTCCTTCAGGTGCATGAACATGGCACCACACATGGAGAAATAACACCGGGGGAGAGAGAACATCTGGAGAGAGAACACCTGAGGAGACACCTGGAGAGAAAACACCTGCAGGATGAGACGCTTGGAGGAAAGAAAGAACTGGAGAGAGAGAATATCTGGAGTGAGAGAACACCTGGAGAGAGAGAACACCTGGAGAGAGAGAACACCTGGAGAGAGAACATCTGGAGAGAGAGAACATCTGGAGAGAGAGAACATCTGGAGTGAGAGAACATCTGGAGAGAGAGAACATCTGGAGAGAGAGAACATCTGGAGTGAGAGAACACTTGGAGAGAGAGAGAACATTTGGAGAGAGAGAGAACATCTGGAGAGAGAACACATGGCGAGAGAGAACACTTGGAGAAAACCTGGAGAGAAAAACCTGGAGAGAGAGAACATCTGGGGAGAAAACCTGGAGAGAAAAACCTGGCGAGAGAGAACACCTGGAGAGAGAGAACACTTGGAGAGAGAACATCTGGGGAGAAAAGCTGGAGAGAAAAACCTGGATAGAGAGAACATCTGGGGAGAAAACCTGGAGAGACAGTACACCTTAAGAAAGAGAAAACCTGGAGGACAGAACACTTGAAGAGAGACAGATCGAGGAGAGAACGTCGAGACAATCTTCCTGACTATTGAGAATTGAAGTATCACTGTAAGGTCGTTGGAAATTGTGGAGGAGGAATTGTTTGCTCCTTCACGGGGGATCTACCAGAAGAGGTTTGCGTGTCTTGGTGGACTAAAGGACGAGCATCGATCTCAGGTGCTCCGTTGTTAAGCGACTCCATCTCTAAAGGTGGCTAGTACCATAACGCGTAATCTCTCATGGCAAGGCGCTGTGTACGGGTTCCATCCTGCTTCCGGATGTTTGTTGTTCTTTGTTGTTTCTTTTTTTCTGTTGTTGATTCTTTGTGAATTATTTCCGAGTGCTGTAAACATAACTACTCCCCACTAATGATGGAACCACCAGTGGGTAGTTACAGGCTTGCCCTCGCCATAGGCTCAATTCCCAGGTGTAGCAACCGTTAGGACTTCCCGTGTTCACCCAGCCTCCCAAATATTTATTCTGGGAAAGTAGGGCGACCGTGCGTCATACCGACCACAGTATGCACAAAATGTGCCATGGTCGTTGAAGCTCTCGTATATGGGCACAAACACCTTATTCTCTTACGCACTAAGACATGACCATTATTCACTTACCTACATCAAACATTTAATGACGGAATCCGTCGCTATTCTTGTGCCCTTCCTTCCTTCCTTCCTTCCTTCCTTCCTTCCTTCCTTCCTTCCTTCCTTCCCTTCCTTCCTTCCTTCCTTCCTTCCTTCCTTCCTTCCTCCTCCCTCCTCCCTCCCTCCCTCCCTCCCTCCCTCCCTCCCTCCCTCCCTCCCTCCCTCCCTCCCTCCCTCCTCCCTCCCTCCTTCCTTCCTTCCTTCCTTCCTTCCTTCCTTCCTTCCTTCCTTCCTTCCTTCCTTCCTTCCTTCCTTCCTTCCTTCCTTCCTTCCTTCCTTCCTTCCTTCCTCCTTCCTTCCTTCCTTCCTTCCTTCCTTCCTTCCTTCCTTCCTTCCTTCCTTCCTTCCTTCCTTCCTTCCTTCCTTCCTTCCCTCCATCTCTCACTCACTCACTCACTCACTCACTCACTCACTCACTCTGTCTTCTGTCTATCTGTTAGTTTGTCTGTCTGTCTGCTTGTCTACCTGTTTAACTGTATCTAAAAAATGTATCGCATTATATTGAGTCATGAGCCTGGCCTCTTTTATGCAACTCCACAAAGCTCAGTTGTTGAATGTTTGAACATGATAATCATGGCGCCCTCTGTGTTTAGATTCATCAAAAAGCTGTACATCGACAAGTTTCAAAGGGAGATTATAAATGCTAAAAAGAACGATTTCATGTGGCATCAGCTTTGACTTAATAGTGTTATATTACACAAAGCTCACACAGTCGTCAGAAAGATCACAACATTTTCAAAACACTGGAGTAAGAGCGGCTAACGGACAGTCTAAAGACAACACCGGGAAGAGCAACCTGGGTGGAGAATGACAGTGTCAGCAAGAATGGTCTCACTCAACAAAACTAAGTCCTAACTGTGGATTAAGTGTCACAAAACTAAGTTCTAACTGTGGACTAAGTGTCACAAAACTAAGTTCTAACTGTGGACTAAGTGTCACAAAACTAAGTTCTAACTGTGGACTAAGTGTCACAAAACTAAGTTCTAACTGTGGACTAAGTGTCTCAAAACTGAGTCCTAACTGTGGACTAAGTGTCACAAAACTAAGTTCTAACTGTGGACTAAGTGTCACAAAACTAAGTCCTAACTGTGGACTAAGTGTCACAAAACTAAGTCTTAACTGTGGACTAAGTGTCACAAAGTGTCACAAAACTAAGTTCTAACTGTGGACTAAGTGTCACAAAACTAAGTTCTAACTGTGGACTAAGTGTCACAAAACTAAGTTCTAACTGTGGACTAAGTGTCACAAAACTAAGTTCTAACTGTGGACTAAGTGTCTCAAAACTAAGTCCTAACTGTGGACTAAGTGTCACAAAACTAAGTTCTAACTGTGGACTAAGTGTCTCAAAACTAAGTCCTAACTGTGGACTAAGTGTCACAAAACTAAGTCCTAACTGTGGACTAAGTGTCACAAAACTAAGTCTTAACTGTGGACTAACTGTCACAAAGTGTCACAAAACTAAGTTCTAACTGTGGACTAAGTGTCACAAAACTAAGTTCTAACTGTGGACTAAGTGTCACAAAACTAAGTTCTAACTGTGGACTAAGTGTCACAAAACTAAGTTCTAACTGTGGACTAAGTGTCACAAAACTAAGTTCTAACTGTGGACTAAGTGTCTCAAAACTAAGTTCTAACTGTGGACTAAGTGTCACAAAACTAAGTCCTAACTGTGGACTAAGTGTCTCAAAACTAAGTCCTAACTGTGGACTAAGTGTCACAAAACTAAGTCCTAACTGTGGACTAAGTGTCACAAAACTAAGTCTTAACTGTGGACTAAGTGTCACAAAACTAAGTCTTAACTGTGGACTAAGTGTCACAAAACTAAGTCTTAACTGTGGACTAAGTGTCACAAAGTGTCACAAAACTAAGTTCTAACTGTGGACTAAGTGTCACAAAACTAAGTCTTAACTGTGGACTAAGTGTCACAAAACTAAGTTCTAACTGTGGACTAAGTGTCACAAAACTAAGTCCTAACTGTGGACTAAGTGTCACAAAACTAAGTTCTAACTGTGGACTAAGTGTCACAAAACTAAGTCCTAACTGTGGACTAAGTGTCACAAAACTAAGTCTAACTGTGGACTAAGTGTCACAAAACTAAGTCTTAACTGTGGACTAAGTGTCACAAAACTAAGTCCTAACTGTGGACTAAGTGTCACAAAACTAAGTCTTAACTGTGGACTAAGTGTCACAAAACTAAGTCCTAACTGTGGACTAAGTGTCACAAAACTAAGTCTTAACTGTGGACTAAGTGTCACAAAACTAAGTCTTAACTGTGGACTAAGTGTCACAAAGTGTCACAAAACTAAGCTAAATGATGAGCTTTTGTTGTTGCTCTAGAAGTCTTCTCGACCATTGTTTACATTGACCGTGAGGAACAAGGTAAACAAAAAATGTTAAGAAGAGGAAAAAGAACAAAACTGTGGAATTTCCATATTTCAGATGTCATGTTTTGTGGACACCTTGAACATAAATAATGTAAACTAAAATGATATGAATCACTGCACATAAAGGAGAGGAGGATAATGAAGATGCAAAGATTACAGGCTGAGTTAGAGAAACAAGGATATCAAGTTTCCTCATTTCATTTCCAACTAATCGAAACGGTGATTGTATAGCACAGACCACATATTTCCATTCGTCAGAGCAGGCCATGAATACATTAGCAATACCCAGTTGCGTGCCTTGTTATCTGCCTGTGATTAGCATACTAAAATGAAATATACAATAACAACGCACATTTTTTTTGGTGGGGAGAAAATAATTAAAATACAAATAAATACAATCAGAATGTTGAGCTAGGATGAAGACCAACATTGCATGTTTCAACCACAAAAATCTACGTAAACAACGAAGAGAGAAGGTTAACAAATCAAAAACTGAAATTAATTAAAATAATAATATTGTTTGGAGTTCGCGTGGCGGGATGGGAATCAAATGAAATAAAATACATGACGACCACGACGACGACCACGACGACGACCACAACGACGACCACGACGACGAACACAATGACGACCACGACGACGACCACAATGACGACCACAACGACGACCACGACGACGACCACAACGACGACCACAATGACGACCACGACGACTACCACAATGACGACCACGACGACGACCACAATGACGACCAAAATGACGACCACAACGACGACCACGACGACGACCACAATGACGACCACGACGACGACCACAACGACGACCACGACGACGACCACAATGACGACCACGACGACGACCACAATGACGACCACAACGACGACCACGACGACGACCACAATGACGACCACGACGACGACCACAACGACGACCACGACGACGACCACAATGACGACCACGACGACGACCACAACGACGACCACGACGACGACCACGACGACGACCACAATGACGACCACGATGACGACCACGACGACGACCACAATGACGACCACGACATATTTCAATTTTCTTCTTTTAGATTATTTTTACAACAGCGAGAAATCTAACTTCATCGGTCGAGAAACACACACTGTTTTGTTTTCCATTTCTGGTTATTCACTTTCCTCTCGAGCCGAAGACGTCGCATCGGGTGTAAGTTATAGTTCTTCATGATTGACGATTTGCTGCTAGTTCTTGTAGTTCTCAGTCCTATGGCTGAGCCTTCATTACTAATTGTTCTGCATAGCGATTCTCTCGGTCTGCCTTATTTTCTTTGACCAGGTGGTTGCCACATGAATGCCTGATGGGGAAGTCTTTCTGGTCATGGTATCGGAATATCAAGATGGCGTTTCCGCTGTAACTTAACTGGAGTCTTCTATCTCCACCGGTGTTATGTTTGGTGCTGGTTATTTATTTGGTGGAGTCAATCACATGATCGGTTCAGAAAGTTGAAACGATCGATAAACTGTTCCTATTAAAAACGAAAGTCGATGTCAGATTTGCTTAACCGTCGGGCAGTTGGATGATTATGAAACAGCAATGCTGTATCGGAAACATGAATAGATGATTATGAAACAGCAATGCTGTATCGGAAACATGAATAGATGATTATGAAACAGCAATGCTGTATCGGAAACATGAATAGATGATTATGAAACAGCAATGCTGTATCGGAAACATGAATAGATGATTATGAAACATCAATGCTGTATCGGAAACATGAATAGATGATTATGAAACAGCAATGCTGTATCGGAAACATGAATAGATGATTATGAAACAGCAATGCTGTATCGGAAACATGAATAGATGATTATGAAACAGCAATGCTGTATCGGAAACATGAATAGATGATTATGAAACAGCAATGCTGTATCGGAAACATGAATAGATGATTATGAAACAGCAATGCTGTATCGGAAACATGAATAGATGATTATGAAACAGCAATGCTGTATCGGAAACATGAATAGATGATTATGAAACAGCAATGCTGTATCGGAAACATGAATAGATGATTATGAAACAGCAATGCTGTATCGGAAACATGAATAGATGATTATGAAACAGCAATGCTGTATCGGAAACATGAATAGATGATTATGAAACAGCAATGCTGTATCGGAAATATGAATAGATGATTATGAAAACATTGCCGTATAGGAAACATCATGGTTGAATATGGAACAATTTTGTATAGGGAAAACGGAAAAAAATGTATTAATTTTCTTTCCTAAACTCATTGTTTCATCTGCCCACAGCCCCATTTACAGTCACTGACCTCCTCCCCTTCACTGACCACCAACATGAAAGAGTACCACTTTAGATTGTAATTGCAGTCACGTAAAGCTTTAAAGCCTATAGGAGATGCGGTGTTTGTGTCCACATTTTGGAATGACTACCCGCACATTTTGAAATGACTACCCGCACATTTTGGAATGACTACCCAAACACTTTGGAATGACTACCCACAAATTTTGGAATGACTGCCCAAACACTTTGGAATGACTACCCAAACACTTTGGAATGACTACCCGCACATTTTGGAATGACTGCCCAAACACTTTGGAATGACTACCCGTACATTTTGGAATGACTACCCGTACATTTTGGAATGACTACCCGCACATTTTGAAATGGCTACCCACAAATTTTGGAATGACTACCCGTACATTTTGGAATGACTACCCGTACATTTTGGAATGACTACCCGCACATTTTGAAATGGCTACCCGCACATTTTGGAATGACTACCCGCACATTTTGGAATGACTACCCAAACACTTTGGAATGACTACCCAAACACTTTGGAATGACTACCCGCACATTTTGGAATGACTACCCGCACATTTTGGAATGTCTACCCGCACATTTTGGAATGTCTACCCGCACATTTTGGAATGACTACCCGCACATTTTGGGAGCCGCGGTAGCTCACTGGTTAGAGAACTGGATAAGAGATCGGGTTCGATCCTAATCGATGTCTGCCAGGTTTAGTCAGCTTTAAATAGGTGTCGGATTTTTGTCCGATAAAGTAAAACGGCACGGGCGTAATACTGACCATATTATTCCCCCACCCCAAAAAAAAAAAAAATCATATTTCGAAAGTATTAAAAATGCAGGAACTAACACAATATTTCTTGAGCGTCACGTGACGAGGCTCTTTACTTTGTTACTTTACTAGCACAATGTATTGATCACGTGGTCTTGTTCATCTTATTTCTGTGGGGACGATGCTTAACAGATTGTGCCATTCCATTTTCAGACCGGAGACTCTATCTTTTAAATGTGG
Organism: Megaustenia siamemsis; assembly: GCA_032433765.1. Lineage (NCBI taxonomy): Eukaryota > Metazoa > Mollusca > Gastropoda > Stylommatophora > Ariophantidae > Megaustenia > Megaustenia siamemsis. Next base: position 154,706,901 of record JAVIAB010000051.1, on the reverse strand, counting down.
TGTCAAGGGTAAGAAGTAAAGTTTGTTTCCTCGCCTAATAAAAAAAAAATATATCTTCTATCGAATCTAACAAATTGAAATGACGATTAGAGGCCACAGAGATGGGATTTCTCATTAAAATGTTGACAATTTCCTGGACAGCTAAAAAGAGAATAATAGAACAAAGAAGTATGTGTTAGCACTTATTCCCTATTATTGCCTCGGAAGTTCCCCATATAATAATATTTATGTATTATTATTTGTACACAGCTAAAAAGACCAACAATGACATTCTCAAAGAGGCAAATACAAAAAGGGAGTTCTTAAAAAATCAGATTAAAAAAAAAGAAACAATCTACAATTTTCTGCCACATCATGAGAAGAGGAAATTTGGAAAACTGTTAAAATTTACAAAATACAATGAAAGAGAGATCGCAGACGACAATGAGAGATTAGACACTAGATACATGTAGATTGGTATCATGTCATGGAAAACAGTTAACAACAGAATTGAGACGTTGTACTGTTGATAGAGAATTGTGGAAGGACATTGATCGCCAGCGCCAACCGGTAAGGCACATGATGATAATGATCGGATCTAAATGTTTTATATCTATTGCCTACATGATCAAGTGTCCGATATAGACCCCAAGGGGTCCATCAACCCTCTGCAGGGGTAACACAAATTTATGTGTGTATCGCTTGGCAGAATTTAAAAGGGGGAGCGGGTAGTACTCCATTAAAAATTGTCAATGAGTAATCATATTAACATTGCATAATCATGTTAACATTGCGTAATCGTGTTAGCATTGCGTGATGCTGTTAACATTGCATAATTATATTACAACTGCGTAATCGTGTTGCAACTGCGTGATCATGTTAAAATTGCGTGATCGTGTTAACATTGCGTGATCGTGTTGACATTGCGTGATCGTGTTAACATTGCGTGATCGTGTTAACATTGCGTGATCGTGTTGACATTGCGTGATCGTGTTAACATTGCGTGATCGTGTTAACATTGCGTGATCGTGTTGACATTGCGTGATCGTGTTAACATTGCGTGATCGTGTTAACATTGCGTGATCGTTTTAACATTGCGTGATCGTGTTAACATTGCATACTTGCCTTCGGTTGAAGATTCTTATGATTGTGACAAATAAATCATTGCCTCTTGGGCAATCACATCATTATCATCATCATCATCATCAACATCAAGTACCATGTCTTCTGGTACGAGTGATCAATCACTCAATCTCCGTACTCCCCTTGAAGACTTCCAACCAAACATTCTCTTTAACTCTCTCGTATCTTTTCTTTCGGTTTCCCTCTACCTCTTCTTCCTTACATTTTTCCTGTTGTTAAAATATCTTTCAGCTCTTCCCTTGTCACACTCAAAGAAACGGTTATTTTCTCCTCATTTTGTCAGCAATTTTCTGTTTTCTTTTGACTTCTTTTGTCTCCCATTTACATCCCGTATAGTGTGCACCAAAAGTAGATGGACAGTAAATGATACGATTTATTTTGAGATTACAATACAATTACATTTCGGTAAACAATTATTACATTTGTATTCAACTCATTTCCCATAAAGGTTCTCTGAAAAAAACACGATTAAATGTAAATAGATTTAGTTATAAAATGTAATATAATATGAGACAAACAGCATAAAATAAATCTTATCACTTCCTGTCCACCGAGTATAGGTTCACCCTGTAAAATGGACGAGTCTAGCCTGATAGGAAGCAAACAACTAGCGTCAATAACCAAAGTTAGCAAATGAAATAAGAAATAGTACTTCCACTGTCAGAGAGTACTGATACAAGGTAGTTACCTCTTGACAGCCTCTAGAATCTGATATACTGAAAGAAGGTAGTTAACTCTTGACAGCCTCTAGAACCTGATATACTGAGACAAGGTAGTTAACTCTTGACAGCCTCTAGAACCTGATATACTGAAACAAGGTAGTTAACTCTTGACAGCCTCTAGAACCTGATATACTGAAACAAGGTAGTTAACTCTTGACAGCCTCTAGAACCTGATATACTGAAAGAAGGTAGTTAACTCTTGACAGCCTCTAGAATCTGATATACTGAAACAAGGTAGTTACCTCTTGACAGCCTCTAGAATCTGATATACTGAAAGAAGGTAGTTAACTCTTGACAGCCTCTAGAACCTGATATACTGAAAGAAGGTAGTTAACTCTTGACAGCCTCTAGAACCTGATATACTGAAACAAGGTAGTTAACTCTTGACAGCCTCTAGAACCTGATATACTGAAACAAGGTAGTTAACTCTTGACAGCCTCTAGAACCTGATATACTGAAACAAGGTAGTTAACTCTTGACAGCCTCTCTAGAATATGATATACTTAAACAAGGTAGTTAATTCTTGATAGCTTCTTGAATCTGATATACTGAAACAAGGTAGTTAACTCTTGACAGCCTCTAGAATCTAATATACTGAAACAAGGTAGTTAACTCTTGACAGCCTCTAGAATCTGATATACTGAAACAAGGTAGTTAGCTCTTGACAGCCTCTAGAATCTGATATACTGAAACAAGGCAGTTAACTCTTGACAGCCTCTAGAACCTGATATACTGAAACAAGGTAGTTAACTCTTGGCAGCCTCTAGAACCTGATATACTTAAACAAGGTAGTTAACTCTTGACAGCCTCTAGAATCTAATATACTGAAACAAGGTAGTTAATTTTTGACAGCCTCTAGAATCGGATATAATGAAGCAAGGTAGTTAACTCTTGACAGCCTCTAGAATCTGGTATACTGAAACAAGGTAGTTAATTCTTGACAGCCTCTAGAATCTGATATACTGAAACAAGGTAGTTAGCTCTTGATAGCCTCTAGAATATGACATACTTAAACAAGGTAGTTAACTCTTGACAGCCTCTAGAACCTGATATACTGAAATAGAGTAGTTAACTCTTGACAGCCTCTAGAGCCTGATATACTGAAACAAGGTAGTTAACTCTTGACAGCCTCTCTAGAATCTGATATACTGAAACAGGGTAGTTAACTCTTGACAGCCTCTAGAATCTGATATACTGAAACTAGGTAGTTAACTCTTGACAGCCTCTAGAACCTGATATACTGAAACAAGGTAGTTAACTCTTGACAGCCTCTAGAACCTGATATACTGAAACAAGGTAGTTAACTCTTGACAGCCTCTCTAGAATCTGATATACTGAAACAAGGTAGTTAACTCTTGACAGCCTCTCTAGAATCTGATATACTTAAACAAGGTAGTTAACTGTTGACAGCCTCTCTAGAATCTGAAATACTGAAACAAGGTAGTTAACTCTTGACAGCCTCTCTAGAATCTGATATACTTAAACAAGGTAGTTAACTCTTGACAGCCTCTCTAGAATCTGATATACTTAAACAAGGTAGTTAATTCTTGATAGCTTCTGGAATCTGATATACTGAAACAAGGTAGTTAACTCTTGACAGCCTCTAGAATCTGATATACTGAAACAAGGTAGTTCGCTCTTGACAGCTTCTGTAACCACAAAATCTTGCCTCGAGGTTCTACGTCTACAAGTTTCCTATCAGAACATATTCAATGGCTAAAGTATTTAGGGCATTGAAAGTTTCATAGTCAATCGTCCACCTCTTTAATTAAGATACCACAGTCAGAATTGTATCAGGTGCATAACAATTATTTCGGTCTACATTTGTGATAGGCAGTCTAAAGTATTTCGCGTTCTCATGCCACAAGCTTTATTCTTCACAATGACAATATTCCACCACTGAAGTGTCATTCTGACCCATTAGTTGTACAGCTGCCACATTATAACTATTAAACACACATAGAGCCAGTGTCATTCTGTCCTATTAGTTGTAGAGCTGACACATTATAACTGTTAAACACACCTAGAGCCAGTGACACCTTTTGCCGTTACAAACTAGATGGGTAGAGTGACGTATCTGTTAAAGCTGGTGCCAATTTCTGCAATGATGGCCTTGATGGTACAAGATTTCAGACAAGGTAGCTTTCATCACAGTTCCACCAGAGTTTACTGGCTATAATGGGCATGCCAAAGATTGGTCTGTATTCTTCAGGTTTAACCGGTTGTGCCAAATGCACTTCAACAAATGTACAGAGTCATAAGATAAACGCTGAATGTGAGGTTTTGAACAATAATATACTACTGTTCTATAGCTGGTGCTCTGTTAGGCTCCACATGTATTGTATAAAGTAGAATATATTAATTGTGCAATCAAAGTGTTTATTCTAAACCATCTCCAACAGTGAATTTGTCGAAACTAATCACGTCCTTCTATAAATGTTTCATAATAAAACAACGGAAGATTGGGAGCCGATTATTCTTAGAAGGAATGAGATGAAAACTGAAACAAATCCTGATACATAAACGTCACCATCATAATCTGCTCGACATTCTGGCACATAACAGTTACCAGACATCCATTCAATGAAAATCCGTTCCGTCACAATACATATACATCCAAAAGAATAGACAAGAAATTCAAATTCAAATTCAGGCGTGTTTCGACTTCAAGTTCTAAATGTTAACCTAACAGGAAGTTTGAGCCCGTCGTTCTGACGTCATAATGGACGTACTTCGGCCCGGAGAATAAAAAAGGGACGTAGCTAACATCAGCGTCATACGAACCCATGTATGCATGTTTACAAGTTGACATGTTTAGATATCAGTGAGAATATTGTCTACATAATTAATAAGTAGATCTCACCAATAGTGGCTATATTGTTATAGTGGCTATATTGTTATAGTGGCTATATTGTTATAGTGGCTACAACAAAAGCGAGGATATATATTTTTTTTACTGTTCGCCAGCTTTTACCCCTGAAGTCCCTAGAGACTTGGAACTGAATTTTGCATGTTAATCCATTTTTCCCTGGTAGTCGTGTACACAGGGGTCCCCCGCCGCACAGGCAGATAACTCCGACTTTGGAGGTGCTCATATTTTTCCGTCGATGAGTAATTAACGTTTCAAACCGGGCCTCGCTGCTGAGGCCAGGGTTGGTTGCCGCAGAGTGAAATCATAAATAAAAATTCCAACCAGTGCAGCCGGGATTTGAACCCACAACCTCTCTGTCTCAGGGTCGGCGTCTTGCCTCGAAACAACCAGTTATTACATCAATAGAGATGATTTTAAATAAATAGCAAAATGCACATTGTTACATCAATAATGAGGATATTACATTGATAAAGATAATATTACATTAATAGAGAGGATATTTTCCATCAATAGAGATATTACATCAATAACGAGGATATTACAACAATAATGGGGATTTTACCATCAATAACGAGTATATTACATCAATAACGGGGATTTTATATCAGTAACGAAGATATTACATCCATAGCCAGGAAATTACATCAATAGCGAAGATATGGCATCGTTAGCGAGGGCATTACATCAATAGTGAGAGTTTTGTCAGTCGTGATTTGCAAGAATAGAAGACAAATTTAATGGTTTGGATGTCCACTTGATTACATCATTTAGCATCATCATCATCATCATCATCGAGTGCCTTCTCCGTAACGAAGGTTGGCTACCATGGATCGCCATTCTACTCTGTTTCTTGCTTTGATGGTGCAGGCTGTCATAGATTGACTTGTCCATCTTTTGATGTTACTCGTCTATGTTAGTCTTGGTCTGTCTCTGTCTCTTTTACCTTGTATTTTTCCTTCCAATATTACTTTTAGTAGGCTGTTATGTCTTTTAACATGCCCCAAGAAATTTCATTTGTCTTGTCTTAATTGTATTTAGTAGTTCTCTTTTTATTTTCAGTTGTTTTAAAACTTCATCGTTTGTTTTCTTTTCTTTCCTTCCAATTCTACCTATTCTTCTATAAATCCACATTTCAAAGGCTTCAATTTTCTCTTCTGTTTTCTTGTCTAATGTCCATGTTTCTGCACCATGCAGGAATATTGAGAAGATGCAACATTTTGCCATTCTTAGTTTCAGCCCTGCTGATATTTGTTTTGTTGTTAGTATATTTTTCATGGCATTAACATTATTTTTTGCCATACCTATTCTTTTGTTTATTTCAATTTTACATTTTCTATCATTGGTTATAGTATGTCCCAGGTAGTTGTAGCTTTGGACTGTCTCCAGATGTATTCACTCGACTGTGATATTTAATTGTAGGTCTTGAGAATTTTCTTTGTTTATGATCATAGTTTTTTTGATATTCGTATCTAGTCCATATTTTTTGCTTGTTATGTTTATCACATTAAGCTATTGTTGTAGGTCTTTAGGATTTTCTGCTAGTAGAACAGTATCATCAGCATATCTTAGGTTATTGATTATCTTTCCATTAATGTTTAGGCCTGGCACCTCAGATGTTTTTAAAGATTTACTCAGTGTATAGATTGAACAAGCTTGGTGATAGGGTGCATCCTTGTCTTACTCCTCTTTTTTGGTCCATGGGTGTGGAGTTCTCCTTGTTATATTTTATTATTGCTGTTTGCTCCCAGTACAAATTACATATTAGTCGCATGTCTGTGTCGGCTAGATTTATATCCTTTAGGCAATCTATAAGTCAGTTATGGTGTATTCTATCGAAAGCTTTGGTGTAGTCTATGAAGCAGGCATATATTGGTTTGTTTACTTCTATGTACTTTTCAATCAACGTTCTCATGCTAAATATGGCTTCTTTTGTGCCACTGTTATTCCTGAATCCAAATTGTTGCTCATCTAATTCAGTATTGATTTTATTCTGAATCCTTCCCTGTATAACTATTAGTAATTTTTTTGTTACCTGGCTCATTAGGCTTATTGTTCTGAAATCACTGCATTCAACTGCACCATTCTTTTTAGGCAATGCAATGAAAGTTGATGTTTTTAGTTCGTAGGTATGTATCCTGCGTGGTATATGTCAGTGCATATGTCTGTGATCACTTCGATGCCAAAATCTTCTAGAGCCTGTATCATCTCTATCTGTATATTGTCAGGTCCTGCTGCCTTTCCCTTTTTCGTTGTTTTTATAGCTTTTTCTACCTCAGATTTCAGGATTTTATAGTTGTATGTACATTTTATGTCTGGTTTATTGTCCCTTTCGTCTTGAAATAATTCTGTTATATATTCTTGCCATCTGTCTATTATATCTTTGTTGTCTGTTAGCATTCTTCCCTCTTTGTTTGCAATACATCCGTTTCCTGCAGCTTTTGTGTCTTTATTAGTCGTTCTTTTTATTTCTGTGCGCATCTCTCTTAAGTTTTGTTTACTTTCCATTGTTTCAACTTTTAGACATCTTTGGTTGAGCTAGTCTTCTTTTGCCTTTTTGCACATTCTCCGCATTTCATTGTCAATATCCTTGTATCTGGCAGTGTTTTTTGCTTGTATTCTTTCTTCCATTTTTTCTAAGATTTTGTCAGTTATCCATTTTTGTTTTTTGTTACTTTCTTTTTTGGGCAAGGTGTTGCAGGATTCTTGCATGCTGTTTTTTATGCATTGCCATTTTGTTGTGACTTTTTCCTCAGGATTTTCTCTTCTGTACTGCTCAATCCCCTCTTCTAGCAGCTTCTGATATGTTTTCTTTACTTGTGCAGTTAAAGTTTCTTTTACATCTTTCTGGTTTAACGCTGTTATATCTATTGGTGTTGCTGAATTAGTATTTTTGTTTGTTTCTCTTTAATTTGATTTTCACTTTTATCATTACAGGATTGTGGTCTGAATTAATATCTGCTCCTGGGTAGGTTTTGGCTTTCTTGACGCTGTTCCTGAATCTGTTTTTTATCATTATGTAATCTATTTGATTCCTGTCTCCAGGGCTTTTCTATGTGTATAATTTCCTTTTCTCTTGCTCAAAGAAGGTGTTGCATATTATCAGTCTGTTTTCTTCACAAAATTGTATAAATCTTTCTTCTCTGTTTTTCCTTTTTCCTGAACCATGATTTCCTATAATGGTCTTATATTTACTTTTTCCTACTTTAGCGTTCATGTCACCCATTATAATCAAGGTGTCTGATGATTTCACTTGCTTCATAACTGTGTTTAGATCTTCATAGTATGCCTCTATTTGTTCGTCTGTATAGTCTTGAGTAGGTGTGTATGTCTGTATTATTGCTATGTCAAATGGTTTTGCCTTAATTTTTAATAGTATAATCCCATCATTGTATATCTAGTGGGTATTTATATATTTTTGTAGCTCTCGTTTTTTTAGAATGCCTACTCCTCTTTGATGTTCTGTTGTGTTACCTGAATATATAAATGTATATTTATCGTCTTGTATGTATCCACTTTCCTTCCATCTTGTTTCTGATATGCTTAAGATATCTATGTTTAATCGCTCTGCTTCTACCATTAGATTTTCTAATTTTCCTTGTTGGTATAAGGTGCTAACATTCCATGTAGCTATTTTTAATTCGTTCTTAAAACAATAGTTAGAATTTCTCTCCATGACTTTCTTTGGAGTGTTACGTGATGAGGCTCCAATCTCTTTCACGGTGGTCTGCCATATTCGTCTTTCGTGTTCTGAATATACAGCATTTAGCAGTAACCAGTTATGACACCAGAAAGGGACGGTGAAGGCCTCTCAAAATAGAAACGATGGAAATGTGTGACGTCACACAAGACCTCATGTATGAGGCGAATCAAAGAAAACCTTACAGAGCTATCCTTTTTCTCAATATAAATTTTAAAAAAGTAATCTTGGAGGGGAAAATACAAGGTAAAAGAGGCAGAGGCAGACCAAGACTAACATGGACGAGTAACACTAAAAGATGGACCAATCAGCCTATGATAACCTGCACCATCAAAGCATGAGACAGGGCGGATTGGCGCTCCATGGTAGCCAACTTTCGTTGCGGAGATGGTCGACGGGAGATGACACCCGATGATGATGAATGTTTACAAAAATGATTGAAAACAAGAGCAACAACAAAAGTGGGTATGGCTTCAAGAGTGAATGCTACATAGATCAATGAGGACTATTTTATAGATCAAAATGTTGGCTCTATAGATGTCTCCACAGAAAATGCACCACAGAAATAAAAAAAGCAGAATTGTTCTGGCCAAAATAACATTTCGGAAAATGAAAAACATCTTGTGTAATAAATCTGTGTCAGTAGAAGAGAGAAAAAGAGTTAATTGGGCTATATAAAGCCAGTTCTGGACAATAAAAGGGAATCATGGACAGTAGACAAGCACATTAAAAGCTGATTAGAGGCCACAGAGATGGGATTTCTTAGAAGAATGCTGAAAGTTCACTGGGCAACTAAAAAGACCAACCAGAAATTCTCAGAGATCAACACAAAAATGTAGGTCCTAAAAAAACCTCAAGAAAGAAACATTTTTCGGGCACATCATGAGAATAGGAAAATTTGAATACTTGGTTACAACTGGCAAAATACGGGGAAAGAGAGATGGCGGGCGACAAAGAGAGAAGATACTAGATATTTAGCTATTGAGTTATTTGCGGGTCATCATCATTGCACTCCGAACATGTCCATAGGTGCTCTGATCCCCGCCTCAACAAGTCCCGCAGTGTCCAGCGACTGACGACTCCAGTTCTGTGTTGGTTGATAAGTCTTCTTACACGGCAACTAAGTTTATCATTTCTGGCTGTGCCCATCTTAACTCCCATATCCATCACCCGAAGAAGTGACGTGGATCTGAGTTTGTCGAAGTCCTGTGCTCTTCCCACATCTCGGAGGGCATTGATGATGTCCGCCCGATCCATTGGTTGCCCGTCCTCAACGACAGCGCAGCTAGCCATGCTGTCCGCTCTTTCATTTCCCCGTACTCCCGCATGTCCAGGGACATAGACAAAGGTGGCCTTACGTATTTTGGACTGACTCTACGCATTGCATGCGTACAGAGCCCGTCTCCACTTTTTTTTTATCATGCTCATCGAATCACTCAGTATACATGCGTGGGTGTAGTCTTGTGACTCTAACCATTTGAATGCCTTGGTCACTGCCATCACCTCCATTGTCATGCTACTCGTGGTCATGACGTATGAACCACTGTCTTCTTTGACTATTCTGCCTGCCGAGTGTACTGTAAATGCACATGCACTTCTTTGGTGTCTTCTTACAGATCCGTCTGTATAGATGACTGCATCTTTCTCATCGGTGTTATCGCAGATGAGACTGTTGACTTCCGCATTAACCACGACCGGGTTCTGTTCCCTACTTTTCCTGTCGAGTGTGACAATACACGAGAAAGTCCCCTTGGATGACGTAGGCACCGGTATCCACTCCTCACCAACGTTGATATTGGTAAGCCCACAGACCTGTTTGATGACATCTTCTGCTCGGCCCACCCATGATTTGCCTCTTTTTAACCTGTTACCTTTCCCTGTGTTGAGCACGTGGTGCAATGGATGCTCTTTATATGTACTAATCTTCAGGTATGCTCGTGCTCTCCAGATATTGATTCTGTCATCCATGGTTGGAAAGTCAAGAAGGTACCTCATTGCTAAACAGGGAGTGTCCCTTGTGCATCCCAAGATAATGCGCATAGCTTCATTTTGTATTTCTCCAGCCTATCAATTTGAGTCGTACTGACAGTAAGAATTGCCAGGGCATACTCGATTGGTGCGAGGACTAACCCATGGACCAGAAGAGTAAGTAGCCTCTGCTCGATGTTGGCAGCTGCCATGACCTTCAAGGCGGCTAATCCTTTGCGGGATTTTGTTATCATATGGTTGACGTGGTCCCGAAAACACAAGCTGCGATCAAACTTAACTCCGAGGTATGACATCAACTTGTCCCTGGTCACCTCATCAGTTCCCATTCGTACTACCTGTGTGGTCGTATTGACGATATGATTGTTAAGGGAGAACCATGAAACTGATGCTTTATTAGAATTAACCAAGGCACCTGAAACCCCACAGCAGGAAGAAATGCGATCGAGTTCGCCTTGCATTGTGGAGGCGATTCCCCGTCTATCTCTTCCCTGTCGATATACCAGAATATCATCAGCAAAAGTCATAGTTCTTCCCCTCCCATCCAGCTGTTGTTCCGTGATCGTTATTGTGTACACGTTAAATAGAACTGGTGACAATGGTGAGCCTTGTGGCAGCCCTGGACAAGATACTAGATGGTTTAGTGTCATTTCATGGAAAATAGTCAACCACATAATTATTACGATGTACTGTAAATAGAGAATTGTGGAAGGACATGATAGCCTATGCCAAGCGGCATGGCACACGATGATGAAGTTAGATGTCTAGAAGACGCAGCTGCGGACGTAGCGATGAATGGATAATTTCAGATAGGAAAAGTTAATTTAATCGTCCTCTGGAGTAGAAATGTACCCCCATCCTCCCGCGCGTAGTGGGACAGTCAACAATACTTTAGGGAAAGAGAAGGAAAGATCAAGGAAAGCATAAAGTAGAGATTCTCGCCTGAAGATAAACATCAAAGAGAAATGATAAATCGCTTGGACAGCTTGGAACACCACAAGTTGTGTCTATCAGCAAGGAGATGGGGGAGCAATCTGGGTAATAGACATGCTTGCAGTGACACAGCAACAAAGGCTGAACGTTCATCCACGACCAACTAATACACAAGATCTGTGAATCCTGGCAATAATAACCAGGTGAAAAGATCACTTCGAACATCAAAGGGAAAGTGTCGACATCGGTTTGGCATTTGTACCTCTTTTTTTTACAGGAACCAGGCCTAAAGAATTTGTTTCTTTTTTTTTTTTTTTGGTTCTTCTAGCTACCTGTTCCAGTGTTTCCTCGTCTATAGAACAGGTAATGTTTGTGAGTTTTATTTACTTTTTCCCCACTCACATACGATGCTTCTATCAGAAGTCACACAGTGAGGGCGCCACGTTTCTCAAATTGTTCTGTGTTGTGTTCTGTCTGCAATATGATTCGCGAACTTTTTTTTCATGCTGCGCCCCTGTTTTCTTTTCCTTTTCCTTTTTTTTTCTTTTTTTTTGTTGTATACACTTCCAGATGACATTATTAATTTGTTCAGAGGTGGCATCGTTTAACCAGAAATTGTTTGGATTTTCCCAATTTTTTTTTTTACAAATAAAATTACTTTAACCTGAAACTGCCGCTGGTCCCATTTTTGAGCAGTCCTGCAACAGATGATCAGAAACACTATATTTATGATTGACACAGTCTGTCACCCGCCACGAGTTTCCATTTTTAGCGCGTTCAACAGATGGCTACTCCACGCTCCTATAACGTGTGTGTATGTGTGGGCGTGCGAACGCGCATGTGTGTGCGTGCGGCTTTCGTTTGTCATGATCGTTCATGCCAATGTATCTTGCTCTTGCAGCAATTATGACATTTCTAGTGAACAATTCACACTTCAAACAAATATTCCAACGTCTTTTCCTTCTAATGTTCCTATTTCGCTTACATATCTGCTCGTCTCTTCGGTCAAGGTGGAAATGATATCTTGCTAAACATAATATTATAGAGAAATGATGTGGTAAACGTCATGTCCAACTATTAAACCTCACACCCTACCACACTGCATCATTAAATCTCACACCCTACCACACTGCATCATTAAACCTCACACCCTACCACACTGCATCATTAAACCTCACACCCTACCACACTGCATCATTAAATCTTACACCCTACCACACTGCATCATTAAACCTCACACCCTACCACACTGCATCATTAAACCTCACACCCTACCACACTGCATCATTAAATCTTACACCCTACCACACTGCATCATTAAATCTTACACCCTACCACACTGCATCATTAAATCTTACACCCTACCACACTGCATCATTAAATCTTACACCCTACCACACTGCATCATTAAATCTTACACCCTACCACACTGCATCATTAAATCTTACACCCTACCACACTGCATCATTAAACCTTACACCCTACCACACTGCATCATTAAATCTTACACCCTACCACACTGCATCATTAAATCTTACACCCTACCACACTGCATCATTAAACCTCACACCCTACCACACTGCATCATTAAACCTCACACCCTACCACGCTGCATCATTAAATCTTACACCCTACCACACTGCATCATTAAACCTCACACCCTACCACACTGCATCATTAAACCTCACACCCTACCACACTGCATCATTAAATCTCACACCCTACCACACTGCATCATTAAACCTCACACCCTACCACGCTGCATCATTAAACCTCACACCCTACCACACAGCATCATTAAACCTCACACCCTACCACGCTGCATCATTAAACCTCACACCCAACCACACATTTTGAAATCAGGTAAAAAATACTCGCTGTTGTTGCTTCCCCAAATTAATGAACCAGTTCCCATTTTTTTGTTAGCTAGGTCAACTAAGGACCTCTCTGTTTCGTTCTCCCGATGGATGATTAAAAGAATAGTTGATTTATTAGATAGTTCTGACTGTCAGGTCCCGATGATGAAAAGAATAGTTGATTTATTGGATAGTTCTGCCTGTCAGTCCCGATGATTAAAAGAATAATTGATTTATTGGATAGTTCTGCCTGTCAGACCCCGATGATTAAAATAATAGTTGATTTATTGGATAGTTCTGCCTGTCAGATCCCGATGATTAAAATAATAGTTGATTTATTGGATAGTTCTGCCTGTCAGGTCCCGATGATTAAAATAATAGTTGATTTATTGGATAGTTCTGCCTGTCAGGTCCCGATGATTAAAATAATAGTTGATTTATTGGATAGTTCTGCCTGTCAGATCCCGATGACTAAAAGAATAGTTGGTCTGCTGGACAGTTTTGTTTCACCGGCCTCGATACAAACTACGCATCTTCGTCATCCGTCCTTAAAAAGACACTAAATGGGTCTATATGCGTTGTGTTGCTGTTTGCAGTAAAAAAAAAATACTGTGATATATGCAACTTTCGGACCAACACTTCCTTTTTCGGCATGGCATTTGTTAGTACCGGGTTGCCTCCCCTCGCGATCCTTACTCATTTAACCAGATTGGACTGGTTAGTCTGTTGCGACATGCTCCACGAAAGCATTAAGTAAGGACTGAATAGTTCTGGTTCACCGATCTTGGCGCAAGCCATTACCTATGAGTCGCTGACAGTTTTCAGCTCTGTTGTTGTGGGGCGTTGTCTCAATCAGCTATGAGTCGCTGACAGTTTCCAGCTCTGATGCTGTGGTGCGTTATCTCCATCAGCTATGAGTCGCTTACATTTTCCAGCTCTGTTGTTGTGGGGCGTTATCTCAATCAGCTATGCGTCGCTTACAGTTTCTAGCTCTGTTTCTGTGGGGCGCCTTGTCTCCATCAGCTATGAGTCGCTGACAGCTTTCATCTCTGTTGCTGTGGGGCGCCTTGTCTCCATCAGCTATGAGTTGCTGACAGCTTTCATCTTTGTTACTGTGGGGCGCCTTGTCTCCATCAGCTATGAGTCGCTGACAGTTTCCAGTTGTGTTGCTGTGGGGCGCCTTGCTTGAGACTAAGTCCAAATAGCTAGGAGTGACCTTGAGTTGACCTTATTACAAAGCCCATAAACCCACTCCTCTACTGACGTCACTCATACACGTAATACGCTGATCTTCCTATATCTGTCCTGTCGAAATTGTTTTCTTTTTATTTATTTTCCTTCCACTTTTTGTGTTGTTACTGATAACTTTGTGCAGAAATGAGAGTGACGTATTTCATGTCCGGGCATACAAAGATTTATTTTGTTGGGTCTTCAACAACATGATGGAGTTAAGCATCACTTCTAGTTTACATACACAGGGCAATTTGTTTATTTTCTCAAGTCATGGTCCCCGCACAGATGGCTAGTTGTGTATCCCGTAGCATTTCTAGCAGACTGTTGTGGCCTGTCTCGAGATGTTTCCTTCTCACTGCGTCGTCATCTCTTTAATCAATCTTTCCTTTATGCACTTGTTTTTTAGGGAACATGCAAATATATACAATGCTGCGGTAAAGCTGGTAGCACGGAACAAGTGGTGGGGTGTAAGATACACTCCTACAATGTATGGTGACAACCTTAAAAAAAAAGGAGCAATACAAAATAGTTGACGTTACGGCCTACATGCGAAGAAACAACATAATAAAAAACAGACTATCTATCTATTGACCTTTCGAGCCGTAACCGGCCCATAGGGCGTAGACCAAGATACACCTTCTCCTATATGAATTTTTTGTTCTAGCAGTTTTCTTTTAAAGATATTTTATAAAATCTCGCCATCTGTCTCTGTTCTGTGCAAGCAGTTTTATCTCATTGAGGGAGCCGATTCCTGCTGCTCTTGCCTCTCTCATCAATATTCTTCTCAGTGTCTCCCTGGGTCTTCCTCTTTTCTTTTACCTCTTGTTTCCCATATGAGGGCTTGCTTTGCTTTTCGGTTATTATCTCTTCTCATCACATGTCCAACATATGACCATCGTCTTTTCTTTTTACTGAAGATATTAGTGGTTGATTGGCGATTTCTCTAATTTCCTTGTTTGTTTCCTCGTTGAAAAACAGACTACAAATTACAAAAAAAAATTTCTAAGAGCGACATTACTATCTCTTTGCTTGTCCAGCGTAGTGTATGTCTGTTTTGAATGTGTTCTATTATTCCTCTTTTCAGTTACAATTTAAAAACAAACGTGTTTATTTGGTTGCTGTTTCCTGTCAGGAAAAACGAGTGTGCCTCCAAATCATTCCCTCTCCAAAATTGTGGACTAGAGTTTATGTTACATCGACTGTCGCAGGATTAGAGGTGGAGGCTGATCTGTTTCAAGTCGCTAATGTAGATCGTTTTGTCAAATCAACTGAAAATTCCATTTTCATGATTCTGCGCCAGTGCTAGAGTGTTCGTGCACATGTGGATTTTCTTTCCATTGAATCACGCATTGTGGGTCTATACATTGATGTCAAACTGTGTGTGATCTACTTCAAGATGCTGTCATGCGATGGATATGCCGTTTATCCAGAATGCTGTAAAGTAAGCAGGGCGAAACGAAGATTTCGATGATGCTGGAGAATCTGCGGCCCTGCTGCTACTCCCGGATCATCGAGTCTAGAGACTTGTCTACATTCTAGAGAGCTACAGTGAGAAGAAATGAAGAATTGTGAATCAGCGTTTTATTTTTCTCAGTCGTTTCATGCTGCGGGATTTGCTGAGGAGGAGGCGATCTGAGCAGTTATGTACTTTTGTTAGATGTGCAGTTTGGGAGGCTGGGTGTGACGTTGGCCTCAGGACAGGAATGACCCGGGTTCACAGCCCATCAGAAGTGGTGGTGATTTGACAAAAATAGAAAACATGAATCCATGATTTCTTTATTTGCGTTACCCTCCCCTGATCTTTTGGGTAGTGAGATCCGAGGTCTAGCCCTCTCGAATAACAGCAATAAAGAAGAGTTCCCGTGTGCACTCCCGCACGTTAAAGATCCAGTGGCAGTTAAAATCGAAAATAACAGGCTAAAAATATGACCGCTGCCCGGGCAAAATTGTCAGCAAAACTGACCCACATCTTGGATCCCAGACAATGCTACGGAGTTCGTGCACGTGGGTCAGGGTTCTCCTCGAATTTCTTTGGGGGGGGGGGTATAGTGGAGCACCTATGGATTCGTCCGGTGTGTAGTGACGATGATCCAACAACAAACAAACAACGATAATGACGACCTAGACTTGTAGGTCACCAATAATGTGTGAAGGAAACAAATTGTAAAAGATATCCGATAAGAAACAAAACTGTTAGGACCTACATATACAATAAGCATTTGATGTTTTCCATCTTCATAGAGCGGACTTAGATAGTGATTATGATAATCCAAAGAAATTTGAATGTTCTTATTTTAAAATATTAAACTTTTCGGTAGTAATCGTGCAGATATCTGGGTCATAGCCAATGATAGCTATTATTTTAGGTAGCTGATTTGGTTGTGTGCTCTAGCGTTTGGTTCTCATGGCAAGGCGCTGTGTCGAGTTGTTAGAGAGTGTTGTTGTTATAGAGAGTGTTGTTGTTAGAGAGTGTTGTTGTTAGAGAGTGTTGGTGTTAGTGAGGGTTGTTGTTAGTGAGTGTTGTTGTTAGAGAGTGTTGTTGTTAGTGAGGGTTGGTGTTAGTGAGGGTTGGTGTTAGTGAGGGTTGTTGTTAGTGAGTGTTGGTGTTAGTGAGGGTTGTTGTTAGAGAGTGTTGTTGTTAGAGAGTGTTGTTGTTAGTGAGGGTTGGTGTTAGTGAGGGTTGGTGTTAGTGAGTGTTGTTGTTAGAGAGTGTTGTTGTTAGTGAGGGTTGTTGTTAGTGAGTGTTGTTGTTAGAGAGTGTTGTTGTTAGTGACTGTTGTTGTTAGAGAGTGTTGTTGTTAAAGACTGTTGTTGTTAGAGAGTGTTGTTGTTAGAGAGTGTTGTTGTTAGTGAGGGTTGGTGTTAGTGAGGGTTGGTGTTAGTGAGTGTTGGTGTTAGTGAGGGTTGGTGTTAGTGAGGGTTGGTGTTAGTGAGTGTTGTTGTTAGAGAGTGTTGTTGTTAGAGAGTGTTGTTGTTAGTGAGGGTTGGTGTTAGTGAGGGTTGGTGTTAGTGAGTGTTGGTGTTAGTGAGGGTTGGTGTTAGTGAGGGTTGGTATTAGTGAGTGTTGTTGTTAGTGAGGGTTGGTGTTAGTGAGGGTTGGTGTTAGTGAGGGTTGGTGTTAGTGAGGGTTGGTGTTAGTGAGTGTTGTTGTTAGAGAGTGTTGTTGTTAGAGAGTGTTGTTGTTAGTGAGGGTTGGTGTTAGTGAGTGTTGGTGTTAGTGAGGGTTGGTGTTAGTGAGGGTTGGTATTAGTGAGTGTTGTTGTTAGTGAGGGTTGGTGTTAGTGAGGGTTGGTGTTAGTGAGGGTTGGTGTTAGTGAGGGTTGTTTTTAGTGAGTGTTGTTGTTAGTGAGGGTTGGTGATAGTTAGGGTTCTTGTTAGTAAGTATTGTTGTTAGTGAGTGTTGTTGTTAGTGAGGGTTGGTGTTAGTGAGGTTTGGTGTTAGTGAGGGTTGGTGTTAGTGAGGGTTGTTGTTAGGGAGGGTTGGTGTTAGTGAAGGTTGGTGTTAGTGAGGGTTGGTGTTAGTGAGGGTTGTTGTTAGTAAGGGTTGGTGTTAGTGAGGGTTGGTGTTAGTGAGGGTTCTTGTTAGTGAGGGTTGGTGTTAGTGAGGGTTGGTGATAGTTAGGGTTCTTGTTAGTGAGTGTTGTTGTTAGTGAGGGTTCTTGTTAATGAGTGTTGTTGTTAGTGAGGGCTGGTGTTAGTGAGGGTTGGTGTTAGTGAGGGTTGTTGTTAGGGAGGGTTGGTGTTAGTGAGGGTTGGTGTTAGTGAGGGTTCTTCTTAGTGAGGGTTCTTGTTAGTGAGGGTTGGTGTTAGTGAGGGTTGGTGTTAGTAAGGGTTGGTGTTAGTGAGTATTGTTGTAAGTGAGGGTTGGTGTTAGTGAGGGTTGGCGTTAGTGAGGGTTGGTGTTAGTGAGGGTTGTTGTGTGTTAGGTCTGATTTTGGGGTTAATGTTTGTGTTAGTGCTGGTGTTGGAGTTAATGTTTGTGTTTGTGCTGGTGTTGGAGATTATGTTTGTGTTAGGTCTGATGTTCAAGTTAATGTTTGTGTTAGTGCTGGTGTTAGAATTAATGTTTGTGTTAGGTCTGATGTTCAAGTTAATGTTTGTGTTAGTGCTGGTGTTAGAATTAATGTTTGTGTTAGGTCTGATGTTCAAGTTAATGTTTGTGTTAGTGCTGGTGTTAGAATTAATGTTGGTGTTAGAATTAATGTTTGTGTTAGGTCTGATGTTCAAGTTAATGTTTGTGTTAGTGCTGGTGTTAGAATTAATGTTTGTGTTAGTGCTGGTGTTGGAGTTAATGTTTGTGTTAGTGCTGATGTTATAGTTAATGTTTGTGTTAGTGCTGATGTTATAGTTAATGTTTGTGTTAGTGCTAGTGTTGTAGTTAATGTTTGTGTTAGGTCTGATGTTGGTGTTATTGTTTGTGTTAGGGTTGTGTTGGAGCTAATGTTTGTGTTAGGGTTGTGTTGGAGCTAATGTTTGTGTTAGGGTTGTGTTGGAGCTAGTGTTTGTGTTAGTGCTGGTGTTGGAATGTTTTTTTTTAGTGCTGGCATTGGAGTTAATGTTTGTGTTATTGCTGGTTTTGGAGTTATTGTTTGTGTTAGGGTTGTGTTTGAGTTAATGTTTGTGTTAGTGCTGGTGTTGGAGTTAATGTTTGTGCTAGGGTTGTGTTGGAGTTAATGTTTATGTTAGGGTTGTGTTGGAGTTAATGTTTGAGTTAGATCTGATGTTGGAGTTAATGTTTATGTTAGTGCTGGTGTTGGAGTTAATGTTTGAGTTAGGGTTGTGTTGGAGTTAGTGTTTGTGTTAGGGTTGTGTTGGAGTTAGTGTTTGTGCTAGGGATGTGTTGGAGTTAATGTTTGAGTTAGGGTTGTGTTGGAGTTAGTGTTTGTGTTAGGGTTGTGTTGGAGTTAATGTTTTAGTTAGATCTGATGTTGGAGTTAATGTTTATGTTAGATCTGATGTTGGAGTTAATGTTTGTGTTAGGGTTATGTTGGAGTTAATGTTTGTGTTAGGGTTGTGTTGGAGTTAATGTTTGAGTTAGATCTGATGTTGGAGTTAATGTTTGTGTTAGGGTTGTGTTGGAGTTAGTGTTTGTGTTAGGGTTGTGTTGGAGTTAGTGTTTGTGTTAGGGTTGTGTTGGAGTTAATGTTTGTGTTAGGGTTGTGTTGGAGTTAATGTTTGAGTTAGATCTGATGTTGGAGTTAATGTTTGAGTTAGATCTGATGTTGGAGTTAATGTTTGAGTTAGGGTTGTGTTGGAATTAGTGTTTGTGTTAGGGTTGTGTTGGAGTTAATGTTTGTGTTAGGGTTGTGTTGGAGTTAATGTTTGTGTTAGGGTTGTGTTGGAGTTAATGTTTGAGTTAGATCTGATGTTGGAGTTAATGTTTGTGTTAGGGTTGTGTTGGAGTTAGTGTTTGTGTTAGGGTTGTGTTGGAGTTAATGTTTGTGTTAGGGTTGTGTTGGAGTTAATGTTTGTGTTAGGGTTGTGTTGGAGTTAATGTTTGAGTTAGATCTGATGTTGGAGTTAATGTTTGAGTTAGATCTGATGTTGGAGTTAATGTTTGAGTTAGGGTTGTGTTGGAATTAGTGTTTGTGTTAGGGTTGTGTTGGAGTTAATGTTTGTGCTAGGGTTGTGTTGGAGTTAATGTTTGTGCTAGGGTTGTGTTGGAGTTAATGTTTATGTTAGGCTTGTGTTGGAGTTAATGTTTGTGTTAGGGTTGTGTTGGAGTTAATGTTTTGTGCTAGGGTTGTGTTGGAGTTAATGTTTATGTTAGGGTTGTGTTGGAGTTAATGTTTGTGTTAGGGTTGTGTTGGAGTTAATGTTTGTGCTAGGGTTGTGTTGGAGTTAATGTTTGTGCTAGGGTTGTGTTGGAGTTAATGTTTATGTTAGGCTTGTGTTGGAGTTAATGTTTGTGTTAGGGTTGTGTTGGAGTTAATGTTTGTGCTAGGGTTGTGTTGGAGTTAATGTTTATGTTAGGGTTGTGTTGGAGTTAATGTTTGAGTTAGATCTGATGTTGGAGTTAATGTTTGTGTTAGGGTTGTGTTGGAGTTAATGTTTGAGTTAGATCTGATGTTGGAGTTAATGTTTGTGTTAGATCTGATGTTGGAGTTAATGTTTGTGTTAGATCTGATGTTGGAGTTAATGTTTGAGTTAGGGTTGTGTTGGAGTTAGTGTTTGTGTTAGGGTTGTGTTGGAGTTAATGTTTGTGTTAGGGTTGTGTTGGAGTTAATGTTTGTGTTAGTGCTGGTGTTGGAGTTAATGTTTGTGTTAGGGTTGTGTTGGAGTTAATGTTTGTGTTAGTGCTGGTGTTGGAGTTAATGTTTGTGCTAGGGTTGTGTTGGTGTTAATGTTTATGTTAGGGTTGTGTTGGAGTTAATGTTTGAGTTAGATCTGATGTTGGAGTTAATGTTTATGTTAGGGTTGTGTTGGAGTTAATGTTTGAGTTAGATCTGATGTTGGAGTTAATGTTTGTGTTAGGGTTGTGTTGGAGTTGATGTTTGAGTTAGGGTTGTGTTGGAGTTAATGTTTATGTTAGGGTTGTGTTGGAGTTAATGTTTGTGTTAGGGTTGTGTTGGAGTTAATGTTTGTGCTAGGGTTGTGTTGGAGTTAATGTTTGTGTTAGGGTTGTGTTGGAGTTAATGTTTGTGTTAGGGTTGTGTTGGAGTTAATGTTTGTGTTAGGGTTGTGTTGGAGTTAATGTTTGAGTTAGATCTGATGTTGGAGTTAATGTTTGTGTTAGGGTTGTGTTGGAGTTAATGTTTGAGTTAGATCTGATGTTGGAGTTAATGTTTGTGCTAGGGTTGTGTTGGAGTTAATGTTTGTGCTAGGGTTGTGTTGGAGTTAATGTTTATGTTAGGGTTGTGTTGGAGTTAACGTTTGTGTTAGGGTTGTGTTGGAGGTAATGTTTGTGCTAGGGTTGTGTTGGAGTTAATGCTTATGTTAGGGTTGTGTTGGAGTTAATGTTTGTGTTAGGGTTGTGTTGGAGTTAATGTTTGAGTTAGATCTGATGTTGGAGTTAATGTTTGTGTTAGGTCTGATGTTGGAGTTAATGTTTGTGTTAGGGTTGTGTTGGAGTTAATGTTTGTGTTAACGTTGTGTTGGAGTTAATGTTTGTGTTAGGGTTGTGTTGGAGTTAATGTTTGAGTTAGGGTTGTGTTGGAGTTAGTGTTTATGTTAGGGTTGTGTTGGAGTTAGTGTTTGTGTTAGGGTTGTGTTGGAGTTAATGTTTGAGTTAGGGTTGTGTTGGAGTTAATGTTTGTGTTAGGATTGTGTTGGAGTTAATGTTTGTGTTAGGGTTGTGTTGTAGTTAATGTTTGTGTTAGGGTTGTGTTGGAGTTAATGTTTGTGTTAGGGTTGTGTTGGAGTTAGTGTTTGTGTTAGGGTTGTGTTGGAGTTAGTGTTTGTGTTAGGGTTGTGTTGGAGTTAATGTTTGAGTTAGGGTTGTGTTGGAGTTAATGTTTGTGTTAGGGTTGTGTTGGAGTTAATGTTTGAGTTAGGGTTGTGTTGGAGTTAATGTTGTGTTAGGGTTGTGTTGGAGTTAATGTTTGTGTTAGGGTTGTGTTGGAGTTAGTGTTTGTGTTAGGGTTGTGTTGGAGTTAATGTTTGAGTTAGGGTTGTGTTGGAGTTAGTGTTTGTGTTAGGGTTGTGTTAGGGTTGTGTTTGAGTTAGTGTTTGTGTTAGGGTTGTGTTGGAGTTGATGTTTGAGTTAGGGTTGTGTTGGAGTTAATGTTTGAGTTAGGGTTGTGTTGGAGTTAGTGTTTGTGTTAGGGTTGTGTTGGAGTTAGTGTTTGTGTTAGGGTTGTGTTGGAGTTAATGCTTGTGTTAGGGTTGTGTTGGAGTTAATGTTTGTGTTAGGGTTGTGTTGGAGTTAATGTTTGAGTTAGGTCTGATGTTGGAGTTAATGTTCGTGTTAGTGCTGATGTTGAAGTTAATGTTTGTGTTAGGGTTGTGTTGGAGTTAATGTTTGTGTTAGGGTTGTGTTGGAGTTAATGTTTGTGTTAGGGTTGTGTTGGAGTTAATGTTTGAGTTAGGTCTGATGTTGGAGCTAATGTTTGTGTTAGTGCTGATGTTGAAGTTAATGTTTGTGTTAGATTTGATGTTGGAGTTAATAATATTTGTCTTAGGTTTGATACTTGAGTTAATGTCTGTGTTATGTTTGATGTTGGATTTAATGTTTGTGGTAGGACTGATGTTTGAAGTTAATGTTTGTATTAGGTCTGATGTTGAAGTTAATGTTTGTGTTAGGTCTGCCTAGTGTTGGAGTTAACATTTGTTTTAGGTTTGATGTTGGAGTTAATGTTTGTGTTGAGACAAGCACCATTCTAGAGCCATTTCCTCTTTCCTTCCCAGTGACGTTGTCACACGGCTCTTGTATCTGAAGTTAATCTTGTTAAATCAGTCAAGTCTGTTGTCAACTATTGTGACTATTGATTCTTATCTTAAAGTGCTCAAAATGACTTGACATTTGATATAATATCAACTCACTGACGTCATTTGTGGTATGATTTGTCACTATTGTTTCACATATGTCTTTATCTACAAGCGGACTCTAGATACTAATTTTTAATAACAGTTTTACAAAAAAAATAGAGACTATAGAACAATGAACCCAAGCTTTGGTCTATTTCCCATCATGCTTTTAAATTTGTCGGCTCTTTTGATTGGATCTATATGTTCTGTATCTCTGTCCCGCCATTTTCTGTGGTTACCGGCCTAATTTTGCCGCCAAGAATAAAACCTGGTCCTATCTAATCCTGGAGAGTCTTATTCGTACTGTAACCCATCTAATAAACAATACATTTGCACATCTGTTTATTTTAAAGTATCCTTTTGTTGTGGCGCTGAAGTTAATCTGTGTCCAGATGGTACGCATTATGCGACAGCTGCTTTAGAGAATGTCCTCATCTAGTGATGTTCGTGGTCCAGTAGTAAGTCGCATATCCTCTAAAGAATATGGCTATTACCCCGCTTTTGTTTTCTTTTTTTTTTTTTTTTGGCTGTGTAACTCTCTAAGCATTATACGTCAGTGGTTTGCCATTGCCTTCTGACGGTAGGCACAGTCCTGAGGACGGTAGGCACAGTCCTGAGGACGGTAATCCCACGAGTCGTGATTTCTAGAAAAATCGCGCACAGCAGAACTCGTGGCTGTGAAAGCGAGTTACCCGTAAGCCATAGACGTCTACATTTATGATCTACCTGGACTAAATTCAGCGAAGGATATTTGTGCCACATTACCTATTGTTTCTTTATTTATCAACATTAGCGATATCTCGAACTCCAACATAGCCGTGTTTACTTCTCTTCAAATCTTGTAATCTCCTCCCATCATCAGTTCTTTTTTTCCTCCTACCGACAATATATCCACATTCGTCTTCTTCTTCTGCGATCATGTCTCATTCAGAGTAGGATTCCGGACTATTTTATGAAGGCAGCTGTCTGTTTAAGTGATTCGGTTGCCCCGTATAGTTTCTCTTCCAGGGAGGTGGGCGTGGACCACATTGTCCTTCTCAGGTATGTGTACTGGGGGCAATCCTTTAGAACATGTTTTGTTGTCATGTTATCCAGGTTACAGTGGTATAGCTGGTTGTACCTATTTTGAATTTGGTGAATATGTGGTTTCTCATTCTATTGTGGCCATGCGTAGGTGAAGTATGATGACTTTTATCCCTCCTTGATAGTGGGAGGTATCCGTCCCTCTCGTTATACTTTGGATGTTCTTGTTTCCATTTTCCATGGTATTGGCCTTTGATGGTGGATTTGGTTTCATTGTAGCTGACCAGATGGTTCTCTTGTGGTAATCGCCCTCCCACTTTAGCTAGTTTGCCTGCGTGTTCGTTTCCATGTATATTACAGTGTGATGGTTGACACAACCACTGGATGACCACTCTCTGGAAGTTATTGCACAGTTGGTCCATGGTTGTTCTCAAGTCATTTAGCTCACCGTTCCTGGCTTTTTTTTTTAGAGCTGTTAGGACTGACAAAGCATCATTCAGTATCACCAATTTCTTGTGCATGTTATTTTTTTTGTTGGATAACCAGTTTTGCAGCGTCTTTAATGTCTTCAGTTTCTGCTTTATAGTTGTTTGAGAATTTCCCAGTAGCTATTGACATGGTGCTCTCTTCCTGGTTATTCTGCCTCAAGAACACACCTCCTACTCCATTTCTGGTGGGGTTTATAGCAGAGCCATCTGTGTATATGTGTGACCAGGAGTCATGTGGGTATTAAAAAAAAATATAGTTGTCGTTTATGTGTTTTTCTGCTATGTGTTTTCTCTTTGTGTCTGTTTGGGCTCCACATCCTAATCTCTCTTCTGCTACATTTTCCTCCTATCGACAATATCTCCACATTCTAATCTCTCCTCCGCTGCCTTTTCCTACTACCGACAGCATCTCTACATTCTAATCTCGACTACCCTGCTACCTTTTCCTCCTACTGACAATATCTCCATATTCTAATCACGACTACCCTTCTACTTTTTCCTCCTACCGACATGATCTCCATATTCTAATCTCGACTACCCCGTTACCTTTTCCTCCTGCCGACAATATCTTCATATTCTAATCTCGACTACCCCGCTACCTTTCCTCCTGCCGACAATATCTTCATATTCTAATCTCGACTACCCCGCTACCTTTTCCTCCTACCGACATTATCTCCATATTCTAATCTCGACTACCCCGCTACCTTTTCCTCCTACCGACAATATCTCCATATTCTAATCTCGACTACCCCGATACCTTTTCCTCCTGCCGACAATATCTTCATATTCTAATCTCGACTACCCCGCTACCTTTCCTCCTGCCGACAATATCTTCATATTCTAATCTCGACTACCCCGCTACCTTTTCCTCCTACCGACATTATCTCCATATTCTAATCTCGACTACCCTGTACCTTTTCCTCCTACCGACATTATCTCCATATTCTAATCTCGACTACCCCGCTACCTTTTCCTCCTACCGACATTATCTCCATATTCTAATCTCGACTACCCTGCTACCTTTTCCTCCTACCAAAAATATCTCCATATTCTAATCTCGACTACCCCGCCACCTTTTCCTCCTACCGACATTATCTCCATATTCTAATCTCGACTACCCCGCTACCTTTTCCTCCTATCGACAATATCTCCATATTCTAATCTCGGCTACCCCGCTAACTTTTCCTCCTACCGACATTATCTCCATATTCTAATCTCGACTACCCCGCTACCTTTTCCTCCTATCGACAATATCTCAATATTCTAATCTCGACTACCCCGCTACCTTTTCCTCCTACCGACATTATCTCCATATTCTAATCTCGACTACCCTGCTACCTTTTCCTCCTACCAACAATATCTCCATATTCTAATCTCGACTACCCCGCTACCTTTTCCTCCTACCGACAATATCTCCATATTCTAATCTCGACTACCCCGCTACCTTTTCCTCCTACCGACAATATCTCCATATTCTAATCTCGACTACCCCGCTACCTTTTCCTCCTACCGACAATATCTCCATATTCTAATCTCGACTACCCCGCTACCTTTTCCTCCTACCGACAATATCTCCATATTCTAATCTCGACTACCCCGCTACCTTTTCCTCCTACCGACAATATCTCCATATTCTAATCTCGAGTTTCCTGCTACCTGTTCCTCCTACCGACAAAATCATCACATCAAATTCTGTGATCTCCCCCTTCGCCCATTTATCTCCGCTTCCCCCACCCCTCTCCTGATGCCTGCTGTTTATTTATCTGTTAACCCTCCCATCTTGGAACTGACCAACGAACTGGGCATCCCTTTAGCTCGTGTTTCACTTCCTCTCTCCGTGTCTGATTTCCTTCAACACGTTTACCCTCTACACACACAATTCTGAAACAATTTCCTGTGAACATTGAGCTACGTCATCTTCGCTGGTACACAAACAAGTGTACATTGTACACACATGTATATACATCACTTATAAATAGTTTATCTAACTATGCTTGCATTTATTGTGTATATGACTTGAGAATTAACCAACTCGTGTGTTTAACGAGCCGTTATTTGATTAACAGAGTTATTACGTTCTCTGTATTGATTCTGCTTTATGTGTATATGAGAGATAGTATCGGTGTGTATGTTGATGAGAATTGTTCCATGGCCATGGTAATTAAGCGCCTAGTTTGTCCTAGGAACGACTACTCTAATCAGCTTCGAAAAAGGCCGGCTGTTATGAACAGTAGCACGGGCGGAGGGTAATTAAGCCGCAGCCGCCAAGTCTGCGAGTCTCATGTCTTTATAATTATGTATAAGTGTAATATGCGGGAACCAGCTAATATATGTATCTGGTATATTGTATTAAGCGATCGACGGATAGTGTTATGCTCGAATCACGCATAACAATAACCCATATAGTGCCTCCCTACAATGCAGTGGAAGATTAAATAATTTGTTAAGTAATTTTTTTGTGCGAGATACAAATTAATGCTGCACATTTTCACTATGTATTATACAAGCATCATTTATAGCAGAATGTAAAACAGATGACTGCACATACATCAAAAATGGTAATATGTGACTACCATTACAGCACTCATCCAGTCACTTAAAAGTTGGGATGATGGGTGGTCTAGATGTTGAACGTGAGCTTTTAGACAAGACGTTCTTGGGTTTCAATCCCGCTACAAGTGTAGGTATTTTTCTCCTCAAATCAATGCTCTTCCTCGGTCTCTGGGTGGTGAGGTTCGATGTCGAGCCTTCTCGAATAACGGATAATTTCGAACACAAAATCTTGTGTGAACTTTGCGTATGTTAAAGAACTTGTCATTGGAAATGGAACATAATAATCTCAATATGGCCGCCGCCTGGGCACAAAAGGTTAAGTGAAAACAGATGTATCGAAAACGTCAAAACTTTTGATGATTAAAAAAAATAAGATTATCTCCAATGAGGGAAAATATCTGCCTGCACGGCGAGGGGGTACCCCAGCTTGTGGATTTCCTATGTGAGAAACAAGTGAAACAAATTGATATTCATGCAAAATATAGTCCATTGGGACTTAGCTATTGATATAAAGTTGACGTACGTAAATAAACAACATAGTGCTCGTGCAAACAGATAAAACCAGAACTCGATCACGTCTCGTCTAAGGTGAGTATGGTTGTAGTTGCCATCCACACATTTGTGATAATGTTGTTTGATGACGACGCCATCGATGGTTTAGCATAACAGAACAAGAACTGACGATATAGCCACGCAATAAAACATCTGTTGCATATGGCATGTAGATCAATGATGTAAACACAAAACGTATGACCAAACAGCCCTAAAGGCATTGTTGAAACAACAAAAATAAATGAACAAGAACTATAAACAACCGACACATTTAAATACGTCGAATCAATTGTTAGCGTTACCAAACCCTGAAATATCTGTTAGATTATCACAAACTACAGCAGCCCTTACAAAGATAACATATATTTGTAAATATAAGAACATTGCTCTTGGCTCTAGAATTAATTAGTCTTGTAAAAAAAGTAAAAAAAATTAAGGTACTCCAGTCACGCCAAGTGGCGTATAGAGAATATGGTGTTAGTGACCATACATTTTGCAAACCTTCGGCACATGATTTTTGGGGTAATGTGGTCGGTATTACGCCCGTGCCGCTTTACATTCCCAGAAAAAAATCCCGTACCCATTAAAGGCTGGGTGAACCGGAAGCCGTCGGTTGAGGGAGCCAATGGTGGGGTGTACTAAACACTCCAAGGTATGGTGACAGCTTTACAAATAAAGAACACAACACAATACTGACGTTTCGGCCTGTGGCCTTCTTCAGAATACCGGGACAACGACAACAAGCGGTGAAGCACAATTACTACATGTTAGATGATCAAGTGGGGGGCGAGGAAAGTAGGATGCAGAAATAGGAAAAGAGAGAAATGAGTATTACATGATGAGAGGTATGATGGGCGTCAAAATATATAAAATAGAAAAAGAGAAAATGTATAATAAATTGTACTTAGCTGAGCTCAGAGCAGGAAAACTATAATCCGTTCTGAAACAAGTCGGAATGACTAAAAGACAGAGAGCGTGTAAAGAAAGCAACCTGTGACCAAGACAGGTCAGTAAGGAGGCAAACGGATCTAATATCGGGAAAACCAAAAGGGGGGGGGGGGGGGAAGGGGGATAGACGAAGACACTCCTGGGACACAACAAGCAATAGAGACTGACGAGAGATAGAATAGGTAGGTGAAAGAACGGAGTGGAAATGGTTTTAACTAAAGTACACAGAGATGAATGACGTTAAACAAACATAAAGTAGCAGCGATATCAATTGAGTAGGGAACAGGCAAATAATTGCAATGCTGCGGTAAAGCTGGTAGCAAGGAGCCAATGGTGGGGTGTACTAAACACTCCAAGGTATGGTGACAGCTTTACAAATAAAGAACACAACACAATACTGACGTTTCGGCCTGTGGCCTTCTTCAGAATACCGGGACAACGACAACAAGCGGTGAAGCACAATTACTACATGTTAGATGATCAAGTGGGGGGCGAGGAAAGTCAAAATATATAAAATAGAAAAAGAGAAAATTGTATAATAAATTGTACTTAGCTGAGCTCAGAGCAGGAAAACTATAATCCGTTCTGAAACAAGTCGGAATGACTAAAAGACAGAGAGCGTGTAAAGAAAGCAACCTGTGACCAAGACAGGTCAGTAAGGAGGCAAACGGATCTAATATCGGGAAAACCAAAAGGGGGGGGGGGGGAGGGGGATAGACGAAGACACTCCTGGGACACAACAAGCAATAGAGACTGACGAGAGATAGAATAGGTAGGTGAAAGAACGGAGTGGAAATGGTTCTAACTAAAGTACACAGAGATGAATGACGTTAAACAAACATAAAGTAGCAGCGATATCAATTGAGTAGGGAACAGGCAAATAATTGCAATGCTGCGGTAAAGCTGGTAGCAAGGAGCCAATGGTGGGGTGTACTAAACACTCCAAGGTATGGTGACAGCTTTACAAATAAAGAACACAACACAATACTGACGTTTCGGCCTGTGGCCTTCTTCAGAATACCGGGACAACGACAACAAGCGGTGAAGCACAATTACTACATGTTAGAGAGATGTTAGAGACATGGTTGAGATCGAACCCTACCTCTTGTCCTTTGTAGTCCAGTTCACTAACCACTGAGCTATCGCGGCTCCCAGAATTAGTCTCGTGCCTGCTCTGATATGTCAATTATTTATGCGCTAGCGAGTCCGGGGCTTTACATGGAGCGGCAGGAGAAAATACAAGCAATGGAGACGAACTGTCGTACGATTTGGAGATCTCTTACTTAGATCGTATCGCGAATGAAAAATTATTTCAGAAAAGAGAACAACAAGCAGTCAGAGTACATGATGATCTTTAGAGGAAATGCAAAATGAAATGGTTTGTCCACGTGGTTCGACCGTCCTTGGACAAATTAATGATCTTCTACATTCTCTCTCTCTCTCTCTCTCTCTCTCTCTCTCTCTCTCTCTTTCTTCCCTTCCCATCTCTTCAAAATAAATAGATAATTTCCAGTGCATGATAGTGTCCATTGATAGCAACTCTCGATAGTGTCCAGTGATAGCAACTCTCGGTAGTGTCCAGTGATGGCAACTCTCGATAGTGTGCATTGATGACAACTCTCGATAGTGTCCAGTGATGGCAACTCTCGATAGTGTCCAGTGATGGCAACGCTCGATAGTGTCCAGTGATAGCTACTCTCGATAGTGTCCAGTGATAGCAACTCTCGATAGTGTCCATTGATGGCAACGCTCGATAGTGTCCAGTGATGGCAACTCTCGATAGTGTCCAGTGATGGCAACGCTCGATAGTGTCCATTGATAGCAACTCTCTATAGTGTCCAGTGATGGCAACGCTCAATAGTGTCCATTGATAGCAACTCTCGATAGTTTCCAGTGATGGCAACTCTCGATAGTGTCCAATGATGGCAACTCTCGATAGTGTCCAGTGATGGCAACTCTCGATAGTGTCCATTGATAGCAACTCTCGATAGTGTCCATTGATAGCAACTCTCGATAGTGTACATTGATGGCAACGCTCGATAGTGTCCAGTGATGGCAACTCTCGATAGTGTCCAGTGATGGCAACGCTCGATAGTGTCCAGTAATGGCAACGCTCGATAGTGTCCAGTGATAGCAACTCTCGATAGTGTCCAGTGATGGCAACGCTCGATAGTGTCCATTGATAGCAACTCTCTATAGTGTCCAGTGATGGCAACGCTCAATAGTGTCCATTGATAGCAACTCTCGATAGTTTCCAGTGATGGCAACTCTCGATAGTGTCCAGTGATGGCAACTCTCGATAGTGTCCAGTGATGGCAACTCTCGATAGTGTCCATTGATAGCAACTCTCGATAGTGTCCATTGATAGCAACTCTCGATAGTGTCCAGTGATGGCAACTCTCGATAGTGTCCAGTGATGGCAACTCTCGATAGTGTCCAGTGATGGCAACTCTCGATAGTGTCCAGTGATGGCAACGCTCGATAGTGTCCAGTGATGGCAACGCTCGATAGTGTCCAGTGATGGCAACGCTCGATAGTGTCCAGTGATGGCAACTCTCGATAGTGTCCAGTGATGGCAACGCTCGATAGTGTCCAGTGATAGCAACGCTCGATAGTGTCCAGTGATAGCAACTCTCGATAGTGTCCAGTGATAGCAACGCTCGATAGTGTCCAGTGATAGCAACTCTCGATAGTGTCCAGTGATAGCAACGCTCGATAGTGTCCAGTGGTAGCAACGCTCGATAGTGTCCAGTGATAGCAACGCTCGATAGTGTCCAGTGATAGCAACGCTCGATAGTGTCCAGTGATAGCAACTCTCGATAATGTCCAGTGATGGCAACGCTCGATAGTGTCCAGTTATAGCAACGCTCGATAGTGTCCAGTGATAGCAACTCTCGATAGTGTCCAGTGATAGCAACTCTCGATAGTGTCCAGTGATAGCAACTCTCGATAGTGTCCAGTGATAGCAACGCTCGATAGTGTCCTGTGATAGCAACTCTCGATAGTGTCCAGTGATAGCAACGCTCGATAGTGTCCATTGATGGCAACGCTCGATATTGTCCAGTGATGGCAACGCTCGATAGTGTCCAGTGATGGCAACGCTCGATAGTGTCCAGTGATGGCAACGCTCGATAGTGTCCAGTGATAGCAACGCTCGATAGTGTCCATTGATAGCAACGCTCGATAGTGTCCAGTGATGGCAACTCTCGATAGTGTCCAGTGATCGCAACGCTCGATAGTGTCCAGTGATGGCAACGCTCGATAGTGTCCAGTGATGGCAACGCTCGATAGTGTCCAGTGATAGCAACGCTCGATAGTGTCCAGTGATGGCAACGCTCGATAGTGTCCAGTGATGGCAACGCTCGATAGTGTCCAGTGATGGCAACTCTCGATAGTGTCCAGTGATGACAACTCTCGATAGTGTCCAGTGATGACAACTCTCGATAATGTCCAGTTATGGCAACGCTCGATAGTGTCCAGTGATGACAACTCTCGATAGTGTCCAGTGATGACAACTCTCGATAGTGTCCAGTGATGACAACGCTCTAAGATTTGTAGAAGCATCTTTATCGTGGATGCCGGTTTATTCAATTGTCGTTATGATTGACGTCACAGTATTCCGGGCATTAGATACTCATTCGCTTTCAGAGGTTAACAGAATGTGTGTGTCCCATTAGTTCGCTGGTTATTCACACACACTGATCTCCGCCTACAGTTGTGTTTAATTGTTCCTGGCTGCCGTCCACACCAGTGCAGTCGTTGGGTGCCGAACATTTAAGAACAACGTGACATGTGGGTGGAAACACTTTTGTTAGATCTTTGAGCAGTCATTTCATCATCATTGGGTGCCGTCTCCGCATATCATGGAGCGTCATTCTGTTCTGTCTCTTGCTTTGATGCTGACTTGCTGAACACTGCGGGACTTGCTGAGGAGGGGATCTGAGCACCTATGGACATGCTTGGAGTGCAATGATGATGACCCTCAAATAACTCAGTATGCTGACTTGTCCATCTTTTGATATTACTCGCCCATGTTCGTCTTAGTCTGCCTCTTTTACCTTGTATTTTCCCTTGCAAGATTACTTTAGTAGGCTGCTGTGTCGTTTAACATGTCCCAAAAATCTAATTTGTCTTGCTTGAATTGTGTTAAGTAGTCTTTTCATTTTAAATTGTTTTGAGACTTTGTCATTTATTTTCTTTCCATCCCATTTTTCCTATTCTTCTGTAAATCCACATTTCAAGGGCTTCAATTTTATGTTTTGTTTTCTTGTCTAACCGCCATATTTCTGCACCATATAGGAATATTGAGAAGATATAACATGTTACTCTTCTCAATTTTAGTCCTGGCGTTATTTGTTTTGATATTAGTATATTTTCCATGACATTAAAATTACTTTTGTCATTCCTATTGTTTTGTTTATTTCATTTTTTTACATTTTCCATCACTGGTTATAGTATGTCCAAGGTAGTTGTAGCTGTGAACTGTCTCCAGGTTTATTCCTTCAACTTTGATATCCATTTTTAAGTTTTTAGTGTTATCTTTGTTTATGATCACAGTTTTAATCTTTTGATATTCATATCTAATCCATATTTTTTTCACGTCTGTTATGTTTATTTCATCTATCTATCTATTGTCCTTTCGAGCCGAAGACGGCACATAGGGCAGAACCACAATCTTAAAAACAGAAACCTTGCGTGCCAAAGTGGCACATATTGTAGAGATCACTGCTCTAAAATATATGGTGCTGTTTCCATAACAATACTTTTTACAATGACAGCTTGTCAAGCCATCGATCAATCTCCTTAGTCGCCTCTTACGACATGCCTGGAAGGTCACAGTGTCACTATTCTTTACTTCCCTCATAATGAGGCCCCGGTAACACACAGGAAGTGTGTTTATTTCATACTAACATAGAAATGTAAAAATCCTTTACAACGAGGACTGATAACAAAGTACATACAACAACAACCTTCATGTTACCACCACCAATGATGACTCGTTTGAGGTCTGGTTTCTCCACAAGCTTGTAAACTTTCATTTGCTATTTATTTCCTGCAGAATATTGTCTTTACCGAGTGCGCATGTCCATTTACTTCATCTTTTTTAAGACAACCCCGAATAGCGTTTTATTATTCTCTGGCATGACGATTCATCTGTGATGGCGATACAGCCCTCTCTGTTTGCTCCCTCGTAACTTTTCACAGAGAATTGCAACGGAAGGCAGTCTAAATGTGAAAAGTGTTCCACATGAAAGAAATGTTTCGCGCTGTTAGTTGTTTATTGACAACTCAAACACGGTCGGCTGCACTTAGCTCGTGACGCAACTGTGTCCTCCTGTTTCATTTTGTGAACCAGGATGGATGTTTGAGTGATAAATCAGGCAGGGGTGAGTCAGCCACATTAGGCAACTTTAGGCTTTTCGAGAAAGGCCGTTAAAATTATTTATGGTGAAAGATGAGCCTGTTTGAACAGTCTCAGGAAAAATGATTCTATTTTGATAGTTCACAATATGTACTGTCTAGTTTTCGTGTAACATTGTCCGTAGCATAATTGACGTAGCTACATTCTCTGTGTCTCTCTTTCTCTTCCATCAAAGACATCATATTCTAATGTAGCCTAACATTTCAAATAAATGTTTAATATGTCGGCTAAATATGTGATTTACATTTTCTATATTATTTATTTATTTACATAGCTAACGAACAATGCAGTATTATAGCATGTGGTGCCATCTTTGGTTTCTTCCTTTGCTGCAAATGTTGGACATCTTCTGTATTTGGATTTGCATTTATCTTTAAATGATCATATCAAAGTTCTCTTTTATCAATTCTTGCTGTTTTCACCTTAGGGCTTTAGAGATGTTCATAATTATTTATGTGATTAAATATATTCCTAGTGGTGTCTTTATGGGTTTACTATTCTCTCTTTGCGTGCTCCTATCACGTTGTGCTATGTGCATGTTCGTTCCCAGCTTGTAAGGCATGTTTATTAACGTTATAATTTCGATCAAAGATATCTCCTTTCTGTTTTGCTGTTCGGGTTAATGCTTTTACGATGAATAACCTGCCTCATCCGTCACAAAGTGAAGTCGTGAAGTGGACGATGCGTCTGGTCGTGGTTTGTAACATGCTACGACGTTTTCACATTTTGATTAAACGTCAAACTTCAGCACGAGCCTGAACGAGTCATGTCTGTATCACTGAATGTTATCAGTTAGTTGTACAAGCAGAAGACTCGCACGACAGCCTTTGGGCTACAATTAGAGAAGCGAAAGAGATTGTCAGCTTATCTAAACAGAAAAAAGAATGGTGAAAGAAATGCACAGCTAACTTTCCTGAACTAAGGGGTCACTCCTAATCATTCAACCGATATATCTTGAGTGTTTTCCTTGTTAGAAATGTTATATGTTATCAGCAGATCTTCTGTCATTGACAGTAGTTCCTTGTGACTGTTGGGCACGCATTTACAGCACTGTCCACTGTTTAACCACTGACTGTTGGGCACGCATTTACAGCACTGTCCACTGTTTAACCACTGGCTTGCGCCAGCAGAAAAACAAACAAACTCGAGACGCTTAATCTGAGAAGCCAATTTGATAACATTCGAGCACGCCCATTCTGAATGGTAGACAAGCAGTGATCATCATCATCGTCATCATCATCAGGTCATGTGTCCTTTGCAGAACGTTGCATTCACCACAGCCCGTCTGAAAGAATTTCAGTCAATGCTTGTCTCTAACTAGATCTCACATTTCTTCTGTTGCCTTGTTCAAGGCCTATTTGATATCTTTGAACCACTTTCTTCTTGCTCAGCTCTTGTCTCGTGTTCCTGGAATCGTGCCATCCATTATTGTTGTTTCCAGGGCACTGTGTCTTTTAACGTGACCATAGTGTTACAACTTCCTCTGTGGAAAGATGTTTATGAGCCAGTACTTTTCGATGTTCAGAAGCTATGATCAGACGTCAGCTATACCGGATATTACCCAATAATGTAAAAAAAATCATGTTAGGTAAAGAAAGAAGCAAATAGGTGAAATGATTTTGCCAGTATCAGATAGAATTCTGCTAGTAAAATTGAGATGTAGACCATTGGATTTCAACATAATTCAAGCTTATACGCCAAGTA
Source organism: Megaustenia siamemsis (assembly GCA_032433765.1). NCBI lineage: Eukaryota > Metazoa > Mollusca > Gastropoda > Stylommatophora > Ariophantidae > Megaustenia > Megaustenia siamemsis. Next base: position 154,671,324 of record JAVIAB010000051.1, on the reverse strand, counting down.
ATAGCGAAGAAGAGGACATTGACACCTTTTACAACTTTCTAGGGATGACCATGTTACAGTGTACATCCCAAGAAATAACTTTTATATTAGGGGATTTTAATGCAAAGGTAGGAACAGCTAAAGTGCAAAATGTGACTGGAGTACATGACCTTGTAGAGACAAATGACAGAGGGGATAGATTGATAGATTGGGCAAAGACACATGGAACAATTATAGGTAACACCTGGTTCAAGCGACACCCTAGAGACTATGGACATGGCAAAGCCAAACAAAAAAGTACACAATCAAATTGCTTTTATACTGGTACAAAGAAGATTCAGGATTGGGCTAACATCTGTCAAAACAAGGCCAATAGTAGACTGCAGTAGTGACCATGTAAAGCTCCTTTAGTACGCTCTCATCTATTGCCCTTGTTACAATACCATACTCTACGACTGGTCTCACCTGCCCCATGTAAAGCTCCTTTAGTACGCTCTCATCTATTGCCCTTGTTACAATACCATACTCTAGGACTGGTCTCACCTGCCCCATGTAAAGCCTGTTTAGCACACTCCCATCTAACGTCCATGCTACACTACCATACTCTACGACTGGTTTCGCTCTTATCTCACTCCCATCTGCTCCCCTGTACCAGTTACATTTGTTTCGTGATTGCCATCCTCTGCCTTGCTCTTTGTCTAGTTCCTTCTCTCGGAGTTTTCCATCTCAAACGACGGTCAACAGTTATGCCTGGATACTGTTAGTTTGCCTCCAATTATAGATTTTTATCATTTAAGTTTAATTTAAATTTAAATATTTGGGAACTTTGTTAACCTCAGACGGAAGATGTACAACAGAGGTGAGATGCAGAATGGCTCAGGCAAAAGCAGCTTTCCAAAAAATGAGGAAGATACTATGCAATCTATTTAAGACAATAGAAACAAGAAAAAGAGTTCTTAAATAGTATGTAGAGCCAGTCTTAACATATGGATGTGAATCATGGACAATAGGACAACAAACAAGAAAATCACTGGAGTCTGTAGAAATGTGGTTTAACAGAAAAATGTTGAGAATACCATGGACAGCTAAGAAGAATAATTAAAATGTTCTGAAAGAGATCATAGCAAAAAGAGAGCTAATTTCCAATATTAGGAAGAAACAATCATCATTTTTTGGCCATGTAATGAGAAGAGAACAACTGGAATATATTGTAACAACTGGGAAAATTGAAGGACGAAGAGATAGAGGGACGCAAAGATACGCCAGCAAGCCCGGTGCTTGATGATGATTATGATGATGAGTTATAGATTGAGGAATGAGGTTTGTTTGATATAGAGAATGGTGTGTTTTGTTTTTGTACATCATTTATTGTAACTAGCAAGTCAAGTGTCAACTTTTGCAATGAGGGTACTTGCTGTCCAAATGTTTTCTGCAGAGGTCCGCAGAGCCAGTACTCTGGCTGATCTGTACATTTACTTGTACTCTGGCTGATCTGTACATTTACTTGTACTCTGGCTGATCTGTACATTTACTTGTACTCTGGCTGATCTGTACATTTACTTGTACTCTGGCTGATCTGTACATTTACTTGTACTCTGGCTGATCTGTACATTTACTTGTACTCTGGCTGATCTGTACATTTACTTGTACTCTGGCTGATCTGTACATTTACTTGTACTCTGGCTGATCTGTACATTTACTTGTACTCTGGCTGATCTGTACATTTACTTGTACTCTGGCTGATCTGTACATTTACTTGTACTCTGGCTGGTCTGCCCATTTACTTGTTCTTCTCTGATTGGTCTGCCCATTTACTTGTGCTGCGGTTGGTTTGTCCATTTACTTGTGGTGATGGTTGGTTTGTCCATTTACTTGTGCTGTCGTTTGTTTGTCCATTTACTTGTGGTGTTGGTTGATTTGTCCATTTACTTGTGCTGTCGTTTGTTTGTCTATTTACTTGTGGTGATGGTTGATTTGTCCATTTACTTGTGCTGTCGTTTGTTTGTCTATTTACTTGTGGTGATGGTTGGTTTGTCCATTTACTTGTGCTGTCGTTTGTTTGTCTATTTACTTGTGGTGATGGTTGGTTTGTCCATTTACTTGTGCTGTCGTTTGTTTGTCTATTTACTTGTGGTGTTGGTTGGTTTGTCCATTTACTTGTGGTGTTGGTTGATTTGTCCATTTACTTGTGGTGTTGGTTGATTTGTCCATTTACTTGTGGTGTTGGTTGATTTGTCCATTTACTTGTGGTGTTGGTTGATTTGTCCATTTACTTGTGCCGTGGTTTGTTTGTCCATTTACTTGTGCTGTCGTTTGTTTGTCTATTTATTTGTGGTGTTGGTTGATTTGTCCATTTACTTGTGCCGTGGTTTGTTTGTCCATTTACTTGTGGTGTTGGTTGGTTTGTCCATTTACTTGTGCTGTGGTTAGTTAGTCCATTTACTTGTGCTGTCGTTTGTTTGTCTATTTACTTGTGGTGTTGGTTGGTTTGTCCATTGACTTGTGCTCTGGCTGATCAATTTGTCCATTCTCCTGGAAATATTGTTTCTTCGCAGCTTGACTTTCAACCTCTCTTTGCAAGCTTTGTTACTTAAATTGACATAATGGACTGTTGATGAGGTATGTATAGCTGTCATGACTGTTGATGGGGGTATGTATAGCTGTCATGACTGTTGATGAGGTATGTATAGCTGTCATGACTGTTGATGGGGGTATGTATAGCTGTCATGACTGTTGATGAGGTATGTATAGCTGTCATGACTGTTGATGAGGTATGTATAGCTGTCATGACTGTTGATGAGGTATGTATAGCTGTCATGACTGTTGATGAGGTATGTATAGCTGTCATGACTGTTGATGAGGTATATATAGCTGTCATGACTGTTGATGAGGTATGTATAGCTGTCATGACTGTTGATGAGGTATGTATAGCTGTCATGACTGTTGATGAGGTATGTATAGCTGTCATGACTGTTGATGAGGTATGTATCACTGTCATAACTATTGATGAGGTTTGTATCACTGTCATGACTGTTTGATGAGGTATGTTTAGCTGTCATGATTGTTGACTGGATATGTATAGCTGTCATGACTATTGATGAGGTATGTATAGCTGTCATAATTGTTGATGATGTATGTATGTATGACTGTTATGACTATTGATAAGGTATACTTATTGTCATGACTGTTTGATGAGGTATGTATAGCTGTCAGGACTGTTGATGAGGTATGTATAGCTGTCATGACTGTTGATGAGGTATGTATAGCTGTTATGACTGTTGATGAGGTATGTATAGCTGTCATGACTGTTGATGATGTATGTATAGCTGTCATGACTGTTGATGAGGTATGTGTAGCTGTCATGACTGTTGATGATGTATGTATAGCTGTCATAATTGTTGATGATGTATGTATGACTGTTATGACTATTGATAAGGTATACTTATTGTCATGACTGTTGATTGTATATGCTTACTGTCATGTGTAAAAAAAAAGTAGGAAAAAGCGAAAGAAGTTAACACAACGCGACTTCATTGAAATAGGTAGACTAGAAGCTGACTAGAGCAAACATTATTATTGAGCATAGCTGGAGCTGTTTGTGTTACTGTTGCACTTCAATTTTTGTGTTGTGAGTGGCTTGAGTTACAATAATTATGTTGTTTCGCTACCAATATTACTTTAATATAACAACTTGTATAAAGTGTGATAACATCGCCTCATCTACGCATTTCCGACATGTTCGTCCTTGACCTACATCTATCGCTCACCTTGGAATTTTTTCTAAATGGTGAAATTTTTTTTCGTGAACAGCAATTGGAAAGCTAAAATTCAAATAATCTAAACACGTCAACGGTTTTCAAACTGGAGTTGACGAGTCTCATGATGTTCGAGGGAATAAATGTCATCACCACTGGTGCTCAATATCATTGTTGATAATTAACTAGTGACGACAACGATGTTATACATATCTAGTCAAACTGTCAAATATAATATTATGTAGACTAGGGTAGAATAGATCACCTAATGGGAGATAAAGATATAGCTTGAGTCGGTTAGCTAAGTAGTTACCCATAAATTAAGTAGGCGACAGCAGTAGCAGTACAATTATGACACAGACACAGAATAACAGTAGCAAGTTTTGGGAATAGAAAATTGTAGCTGTTACTGGAAAGGTGGGGGAATAGATGTAAACGTGACTTGACCGTCACCTGTCCAGAAATTAGGATGATCAGCAAACTCTGGGGCAGGTTAAGTTTGTAAGAACGATGTCACTCGTAGGGTTCACTTTAGTATTATTTTTAAAACTCATGGGTTAAATAAATGTCAAGATGGAGTTTTATTTTGACAATTGTAACAGAAAAGTCATCTAGTGTAGAACAACCATTGGCTGAGAGATCACTAGACAGCGACTAAGCCAATAAGTTATCCAAATAGGACAGATGTATTTAACCTCATGGATTAGCAAAAGTAGACAATTTTTTTAAGAGAAAAAAGCTTGATATATAGAAACACACAGAAAATGTAAAATAGACGAGGTCAGTCCGTCTTCGACCGAAACTGCATGATGGCAGACGTGAGTTTTTATTGTTCACACAGTTAATTTTTTAAAAATTAAATAGATTTGTCGAAGGATCCAGAGGTAGGTCAGTCAGGGAGACATAGTTTAATAGAGAAGTGTTTCAAGTTAGATTCAGAAGTTTTGTGCTCCAGAGAACAATAGTAAATAGACTAAGAGTAGCATTGAATAAGTCAAGACATAGATATAGAATAGCAAGTGTCAAGCAAGACGAGTTGTAATATTTTAATAGAATGAAAGATATAAATTGAAATGTCACAGACTGTATGTATTAAGAGATGCACCAGTACCTACCAGTGATAACCTTTAGACTTCATCCAGACCAAGAACATTAATTTTACAATTCGAATTTATAATTGTAAAGTTACTCCACTATACCTTCGCTTGTACAACCGACGATCAAATAAACTTGTATAAGCAACATTCTATAGTCTGTGATTATTGACTACATGAATCCATGTCAAGACATTGTTATTACGTCATGTTGTGATCTCTGTGTAATAATTGTGAACATATCTAAACTCTGTATCATCAAATAGTTAGCAGTTCCCGGTCTGAAGAAATGAATTTAGAAAACTAAGACGATGCGATCACATCAAAAACAGCCCAGTATCAAAGATTGAGCATTCCTACTTTCATTGAGATTGTGTCCAGCACAAGAGTCTTTTAGGGCCTTATGGAGCACCGGCCTTGATCACAGCCGTTATTAGTAGTACTACCAGTGATAACACCAGTCTAGGCTACAGCCATCTATAGTAGAACTACCAGTGATAACACCAGTCTAGGCTACAGCTATCTATAGTAGTACTACCAGTGATAACACCAGTCTAAGCCACAGCCATCTATAGTAGTACTACCAGTGATAACACCAGTCTAGGCTACATCCATATATAGTAGTACCACCAGTGATAACACCAGTCTAAACCACAGTCATCTATAGTAGTGCTACCAGTGATAACACCAGTCTAAGCCACAGCCATCTATAGTAGTACTACCAGTGATAACACCAGTCTAAACCACAGTCATCTATAGTAGTACAACCAGTGATAACACCAGTCTAAGCCACAGCCATCTATAGTAGTACTACCAGTGATAACACCAGTCTAAACCACAGCCATCTATAGTAGTACTACCAGTGATAACACCAGTCTAAACCACAGCCATCTATAGTAGTACTACCAGTGATAACACCAGTCTAAGCCACAGCCATCTATAGTAGAACTACCAGTGATAACACCAGTCTAGGCTACAGCCATCTATAGTAGAACTACCAGTGATAACACCAGTCTAAGCCACAGCCATCTATAGTAGTACCACCAGTGATAACACCAGTCTAGGCCACAGCCATCTATAGTAGAACTACCAGTGATAACACCAGTCTAAGCCACAGCCATCTATAGTAGTACCACCAGTGATAACACCAGTCTAAGCCACAGCCATCTATAGTAGTACCACCAGTGATAACACCAGTCTAGGCCACAGCCATCTATAGTAGTACCACCAGTGATAACACCAGTCTAAGCCACAGCCATCTATAGTAGTACTACCAGTGATAACACCAGTCTAGGCTACAGCCATCTATAGTAGAACTACCAGTGATAACACCAGTCTAGGCTACAGCCATCTATAGTATTACTACCAGTGATAACACCACTCTAGGCCACAGCCATCTATAGTAGTACTACCAGTGATGACACCAGTCTAGGCCACAGCCATCTATAGTAGTACTATCAGTGATAACACCAGTATAGGCCACAGCCATCTATAGTAGTACCACCAGTGATAACTCAAGCCTAGGGCACAGCCATCCATAGTAGTACCACCAGTGATAAGACCAGTCTAAGCCACAGCCATCTATAGTAGTACCACCAGTGATAACACCAGTCTAGGCCACAGCCATCTATAGTAGTACAACCAGTGATAACACCAGTCTAAGCCACAGCCATCTATAGTAGTACCACCAGTGATAACACCAGTCTAGGCCACAGCCATCTATAGTAGTACCACCAGTGATAACACAAGTCTAGGCCACAGCCATCTATAGTAGTACCACCAGTGATAACACCAGTCTAAGCCACAGCCATCTATAGTAGTACCACCAGTGATAACACCAGTCTAGGCTACAGCCATCTATAGTAGTACTACCAGTGATAACACCAGTTTAGGCTACAGCCATCTATAGTAGTACTACCAGTGATAACAGCCATCTATAGTAGTACTACCAGTGATAACACCAGTCTAGACCAAAGCCATCTATAGTAGTACTACCAGTGATAACACCAGTCTAAGCTACAGCCATCTATAGTAGTACTACCAGTGATAACACCAGTCTAGGCCACAGCAATCTATTGTAGTACTACCAGTGATAACATCAGTCTAGGCAACAGCCATCTATAGTAGTACTACCATTGATAACACCAGTCTAGGCCACAGCCATCTATAGTAGTACTACCAGTGATAACACCAGTATAGGCCACATCCATCTATAGTAGTACTACCAGTGATAACACCAGTATAGGCCACAGCCGTCTATAGTAGTACTACCAGTGATAACACCAGTCTAGGCCACACCCATCTATAGTAGTACCACCAGTGATAACACCAGTCTAGGCCACAGCCATATATAGTAGTACTACCAGTGATAACACCAGTATAGGCCACGTCCATCTATAGTAGTACTACCAGTGATAACACCAGTCTAAGCCACAGCCATCTATAGTAGTACCACCAGTGATAACACCAGTCTAGGCCACAGCCATCTATAGTAGTACTACCTGTGATAACACCAGTTTAGGCTACAGCCATCTATAGTAGTACTACCAGTGATAACAGCCATCTATAGTAGTACTACCAGTGATAACACCAGTCTAGACCAAAGCCATCTATAGTAGTACTACCAGTGATAACACCAGTCTAGGCCACAACCATCTATAGTAGTAATACCAGTGATAACACCAGTCTTGGCCACAGCAATCTATAGTAGTACTACCAGTGATAACACCAGTCTAAGCTACAGCCATCTATAGTAGTACTACCAGTGATAACACCAGTCTAGGCCACAGCAATCTATTGTAGTACTACCAGTGATAACACCAGTCTAGGCAGCAGCCATCTATAGTAGTACTACCATTGATAACACCAGTCTAGGCCACAGCCATCTATAGTAGTACTACCAGTGATAACACCAGTATAGGCCACATCCATCTATAGTAGTACTACCAGTGATAACACCAGTATAGGCCACAGCCATCTATAGTAGTACTACTAGTGATAACACCAGTCTAAACCACAGCCATCTATAGTAGTACTACTAGTGATAACACCAGACTAGGCTACAGCCATCTATAGTAGTACCACCAGTGATAACACCAGTCTAGGCCACAGCCATCTATAGTAGTACTACCAGTGATAACACCAGTATAGGCCACAGCCACCTATAGTAGTACTACCAGTGATAACACCAGTCTAGGCCAAAGCCACCTATAGTAGTACTACCAGTGATAACACCAGTATAGGCCACATCCATCTATAGTAGTACTACCAGTGATAACACCAGTATAGGCCACAGCCATCTATAGTAGTACTACTAGTGATAACACCAGTCTAAACCACAGCCATCTATAGTAGTACTACCAGTGATAACACCAGTCTAGGCTACAGCCATCTATAGTAGTACTTCCAGTGATAACACCAGTCTAGGCTACAGCCATCTATAGTAGTACTACAATCAGGGATACCTGTATTATAGGTGTACACATTTTCGATTATTCAGCAATTGACCTCACGCTGACCTTTCAACGGAGTCATTGCCTTCAGTGGATCTTAAGTGAAGCAGTTTTTAAACTTCACTTCTCTTCGTGTCGCCACCGCCTCTGCCCTTGCTGGTGTCAGAGCAAACCTTGTCTTGTACCAATAGTTGATGTTTTTAATCCCCTTTATTCAAATTGGCAAGAGCCGCGATATAAACTCATAAAACACTTTTCGTTTCGATGGAGAGTTGACTGCGAATATCATCTGCAGAGCCTACGGCAGACTAAAGCGGCTCAGAAGCGACGTTCAAAATTTCCTTGCTTGCAATATGTGTTTGCTGTGAGAGAAACAGTTCCATGTTTGCAATAAGTGTTTGCTGTGAGAGAAACAGTTCCGTGTTAGCAATAAGTGTTTGCTGTGAGAGAAACAGTTCCATGTTTGCAATAAGTGTTTGCTGTGAGAGAAACAGTTCCATGTTTACAATAAGTGTTTGCTGTGAGAGAAACAGTTCCGTGTTAGCAATAAGTGTTTGCTGTGAGAGAAACAGTTCCATGTTTGCAATAAGTGTTTGCTGTGAGAGAAACAGTTCCATGTTTACAATAAGTGTTTGCTGTGAGAGAAACAGTTCCATGTTTACAATAAGTGTTTGCTGTGAGAGAAACAGTTCCATGTTTACAATAAGTGTTTGCTGTGAGAGAAACAGTTCCATGTTTGCAATAAGTGTTTGCTGTGAGAAAAACAGTTCCATGTTTGCAATAAGTGTTTGCTGTGAGAGAAACAGTTCCATGTTTGCAATAAGTGTTTGCTGTGAGAAAAACAGTTCCATGTTTGCAATAAGTGTTTGCTGTGAGAAAAACAGTTCCATGTTTGCAATAAGCGTTTGCTGTGAGAAAAACAGTTCCATGTTTGCAATAAGTGTTTGCTGTGAGAAAAACAGTTCCATGTTTGCAATAAGTGTTTGCTTGTGAGAGAAACAGTTCCATGTTTGGAATATGTGTTTGCTTGTGAGAGAAACAGTTTCATGTTTGCTATGTGTTTGTTTGGGAGAGAAACAGTTCCATGTTTGGAATATGTGTTTGCTGTGAGAGAAACAGTTCCATGTTTGGAATATGTGTTTGCTTGTGAGAGAAACAGTTACATATTTGCAATAAGTGTTTGCTTGTGAGAGAAACATTTCCATGTTTGCAATATGTTTTTGCTGTGAGAGAAACAGTTCCATGTTTGGAATATGTGTTTGCTGTGAGAGAAACAGTTCCATGTTTGCAATATGTGTTTACTATGAGAGAAACAGTTCCATGTTTGCAATAAGTGTTTACTATGAGAGAAACAGTTCCATGTTTGCAATAAGTGTTTACCATGAGAGAAACAGTTCCATGTTTGCAATAAGTGTTTACTATGAGAGAAACAGTTCCATGTTTGCAATAAGTGTTTACTATGAGAGAAACAGTTCAATGTTTGCAATAAGTGTTTACTATGAGAGAAACAGTTCCATGTTTGCAATAAGTGTTTGCTGTGAGAAAAACAGTTCCATGTTTGCAATAAGTGTTTGCTGTGAGAGAAACAGTTCCATGTTTGCAATAAGTGTTTGCTGTGAGAAAAACAGTTCCATGTTTGCAATAAGTGTTTGCTGTGAGAAAAACAGTTCCATGTTTGCAATAAGTGTTTGCTGTGAGAGAAACAGTTCCATGTTTGCAATAAGTGTTTGCTGTGGGAAAAACAGTTCCATGTTTGCAATAAGTGTTTGCTGTGAGAAAAACAGTTCCATGTTTGCAATAAGTGTTTGCTGTGAGAAAAACAGTTCCATGTTTGCAATAAGTGTTTGCTGTGAGAAAAACAGTTCCATGTTTGCAATAAGTGTTTGCTTGTGAGAGAAACAGTTCCATGTTTGGAATATGTGTTTGCTTGTGAGAGAAACAGTTTCATGTTTGCTATGTGTTTGCTTGTGAGAGAAACAGTTCCATGTTTGGAATATGTGTTTGCTGTGAGAGAAACAGTTCCGTGTTTGGAATATGTGTTTGCTTGTGAGAGAAACAGTTCCATGTTTGCAATAAGTGTTTGCTTGTGAGAGAAACAGTTCCATGTTTGCAATATGTTTTTGCTGTGAGAGAAACAGTTCCATGTTTGGAATATGTGTTTGCTGTGAGAGAAACAGTTCCATGTTTGCAATATGTGTTTACTATGAGAGAAACAGTTCCATGTTTGCAATAAGTGTTTACTATGAGAGAAACAGTTCCGTGTTTGCAATAAGTGTTTACCATGAGAGAAACAGTTCCATGTTTGCAAGAAGTGTTTACTATGAGAGAAACAGTTCCATGTTTGCAATAAGTGTTTACTATGAGAGAAACAGTTCCATGTTTACAATAAGTGTTTGCTGTGAGAGAAACAGTTCCATGTTTGCAATATGTGTTTACTATGAGAGAAACAGTTCCATGTTTGCAATAAGTGTTTACTATGAGAGAAACAGTTCCATGTTTGCAATAAGTGTTTACCATGAGAGAAACAGTTCCATGTTTGCAAGAAGTGTTTACTATGAGAGAAACAGTTCCATGTTTGCAATAAGTGTTTACTATGAGAGAAACAGTTCAATGTTTGCAATAAGTGTTTACTATGAGAGAAACAGTTCCATGTTTGCAATAAGTGTTTGCTGTGAGAAAAACAGTTCCATGTTTGCAATAAGTGTTTGCTGTGAGAGAAACAGTTCCATGTTTGCAATAAGTGTTTGCTGTGAGAAAAACAGTTCCATGTTTGCAATAAGTGTTTGCTGTGAGAAAAACAGTTCCATGTTTGCAATAAGTGTTTGCTGTGAGAGAAACAGTTCCATGTTTGCAATAAGTGTTTGCTGTGAGAAAAATAGTTCCATGTTTGCAATAAGTGTTTGCTTGTGAGAGAAACAGTTCCATGTTTGGAATATGTGTTTGCTTGTGAGAGAAACAGTTCCATGTTTGGAATATGTGTTTGCTTGTGAGAGAAACAGTTTCATGTTTGCTATGTGTTTGCTTGGGAGAGAAACAGTTCCATGTTTGGAATATGTGTTTGCTGTGAGAGAAACAGTTCCATGTTTGGAATATGTGTTTGCTTGTGAGAGAAACAGTTCCATGTTTGCAATAAGTGTTTGCTTGTGAGAGAAACATTTCCATGTTTGCAATATGTTTTTGCTGTGAGAGAAACAGTTTCATGTTTGGAATATGTGTTTGCTGTGAGAGAAACAGTTCCATGTTTGCAATATGTGTTTACTATGAGAGAAACAGTTCCATGTTTGCAATAAGTGTTTACCATGAGAGAAACAGTTCCATGTTTGCAATAAGTGTTTACTATGAGAGAAACAGTTCCATGTTTGCAATAAGTGTTTACTATGAGAGAAACAGTTCAATGTTTGCAATAAGTGTTTACTATGAGAGAAACAGTTCCATGTTTGCAATAAGTGTTTACTATGAGAGAAACAGTTCAATGTTTGTAACATGTGTTTACTATGAGAGAAACAGTTCAATGTTTGCAACATGTGTTTACTATGAGAGAAACAGTTCCATTTTTGCATAAGTGTTTACTATGAGAGAAACAGTTCAATGTTTGCAACATGTGTTTACTATGAGAGAATCAACAACATGTATTGTAGTGTTCAGGGGTATAATTTATAACAAACTCCAAAAGAAGAAAACAGCTATCGGACAAATGTCCAACTTTTGAGTCACTACTAAAGTGTTCACAGTTCGTGGGAGGTCTTTTAAACTAAGACTCAACATTTAGTTGAGAGCAATTTAAAAAAAAGAAATGTAAGAGATTCCATGTCTCATTGAGTCGCTCAACACGTGCTACGTAATAACAACTAATAAAATGTTGACTATATCCTGACTTCATCTTTCAATCTGTTTTATGAGATTTAACATACATCAGCTAACTCAATTTACCGATGACAATAGCCAGTGAAATTGTCTCCTGAAAGATGATGTAAAGATCTTTATCTTGTCATTTACGGTAAGCAAACGTGGGAATATATGAAGCTTGTAGTCTTGAGCCAGTAGGTCAATACCTTATGCTGCACACACCTGCACGGCTATTGTTTTTTAATTAAATTAATGTCAATGAAAAATAAACTATTATCTAACTTCGTCTCCCAGTTATTCGATGTTCTGTGTGTTTGACATGATCACGCTTCGATCTTCTAAACGCTGAGAACTGCTGAGTAGATGTCTACTATAATGACCACTAGGTCCGGGCTTGCTAATTTGGCCCCCACAGTTCCAGGAAATGAACGTGACACACGCCACAGATCGCGATGTTTTCCACACAGGGGCGGTCCTACAGTAATAAACGGAGACTGGAAATACCCACTTCGTGAAGGGAAATGCGACCTTCTTATATTCTCAGTTGTTGACTTTTATGAGTGTGCACACATTTGATGTTTGTGTCTGATAAAAATGACTTGTTAGCAATAGTTTCGCCATTTTCTCGCGTGTATATAATTATAATAGTTCAACATGTTTCAAGAGTCACTCAAGAAATTCCGCTAAATTAAGAAATGCACAAACCAGGACAATATTAGATTTAATAACATGATTGGCAAGTCTACTTATCAGGGTCCGGGTTGAATTTCCTGAAGTGGTAGATGTTTTTGGATCGACAAGGCTTCGGTGTTTATCTCACTCTAAAAATGGGTACCAGATATTTTTATGGGAAGGAACGACGGCCTGGCGTAATACCGATCACATGACCTAGAAATGTGCTGTGGTGATGATTTGGTCACTACCACCATAATCCCCAAACGTCTAACAAGTCCTAGAGGAACTGTGTGACTGGATCCTGAGAAATAACGAATTGAAATGAGAGGAAAGTACGGTGAAAGCCCTGCAGCTTCGTGTCTAGTAGACTGAAGTCCACTCTGGCACTCTCACTTCGTCTGCTAAACGGTGCTGAAGCGTGCAACAAATTGAGTCATCAATGCAACGACTGGAGTCATCCATGCAACGAATGGAGTCATCCATGCAACGAATGGAGTCATCCATGCAACGAATGGAGTGGCCCTTGCAACGAATGGAGTGCTCCTTGCAACGAATGGAGTACTCCTTGCAACGAATGGAGTGCTCCTTGCAACCAATGGAGTGCTCCTTGCAACGAATGGAGTGGCCCATGCAACGAATGAAGTGCTTCTTGCAACGAATGGAGTGCTCCTTGCAACGAATGGAGTGCTCCTTGCAACGAATGGAGTGTCCCATGCAACGAATGGAGTGCTTCTTGCAACGAATGGAGTGCTCCTTGCAACGAATGGAGTGGCCCTTGCAACCAATGGAGTGCTTCTTGCAACGAATGGAGTGCTCCTTGCAACGAATGGAGTCGTCCTTGCAAAGAATGAAGTGACCCTTGCAACGAATGGAGTGGTCCTTGCAACGAATGGAGTGGCCCTTGCAACGAATGGAATGGCCCTTGCAACGAATGGAGTGGCCCTTGCAACGAATGGAGTGGTCCTTGCAACGAATGGAGTGCTCCTTGCAACGAATGGAGTGGCCCATGCAACGAATGAAGTGCTTCTTGCAACGAATGGAGTCGTCCTTGCAAAGAATGAAGTGACCCTTGCAACGAATGGAGTGGTCCTTGCAACGAATGGAGTGGCCCTTGCAACGAATGGAGTCGTCCTTGCAACGAATGGAGTGCTCCTTGCAACGAATGGAGTGGCCCATGCAACGAATGGAGTGCTCCTTGCAACGAATGGAGTCGTCCTTGCAAAGAATGAAGTGACCCTTGCAACGAATGGAGTGGTCCTTGCAACGAATGGAGTGGCCCTTGCAACGAATGGAGTCGTCCTTGCAACGAATGGAGTGGTCCTTGCAACGAATGGAGTGCTCCTTGCAACGAATGGAGTGGCCCATGCAACGAATGAAGTGCTTCTTGCAACGAATAGAGTGCTCCTTGCAACGAATGGAGTGCTCCTTGCAACGAATGGAGTGGCCCTTGCAACCAATGGAGTGCTCCTTGCAACGAATGGAGTCGTCCTTGCAAAGAATGAAGTGACCCTTGCAACGAATGAAGTGGTCCTTGCAACGAATGGAGTGGTCCTTGCAAAGAATGAAGTGACCCTTGCAACGAATGGAGTGCTCCTTGCAACGAATGGAGTGGCCCTTGCAACCAATGGAGTGCTCCTTGCAACGAATGGAGTCGTCCTTGCAAAGAATGAAGTGACCCTTGCAACGAATGGAGTGGTCCTTGCAACGAATGGAGTCGTCCTTGCAAAGAATGAAGTGACCCTTGCAACGAATGGAGTGCTCCTTGCAACGAATGGAGTCGTCCTTGCAAAGAATGAAGTGACCCTTGCAACGAATGGAGTGGTCCTTGCAACGAATGGAGTGGCCCTTGCAACGAATGAAGTGACCCTTGCAACGAATGGAGTGGTCCTTGCAACGAATGGAGTGGCCCTTGCAACGAATGAAGTGACCCTTGCAACGAATGGAGTGGTCCTTGCAACGAATGGAGTGGCCCTTGCAACGAATGGAGTCGTCCTTGCAACGAATGGAGTGGCCCATGCAACGAATGAAGTGCTTCTTGCAACGAATGGAGTGCTCCTTGCAACGAATGGAGTGGCCCATGCAACGAATGAAGTGCTTCTTGCAACGAATGGAGTGCTCCTTGCAACGAATGGAGTGCTCCTTGCAACGAATGGAGTGGCCCTTGCAACCAATGGAGTGCTCCTTACAACGAATGGAGTCGTCCTTGCAAAGAATGAAGTGCTCCTTGCAACGAATGGAGTGGCCCTTGCAACGAATGGAGTGGTCCTTGCAACGAATGGAGTGGGCCAATTTTTCTAAGTGCCGTGAAAATATCAGAAGATCGGTTTGTGTTGGGGTGATATTGCGCAAAACTATAAATGTTTGTAGCTTTTCATTACCGGTAGTTACCACTGATTTGATCAGCGATGACATCAATACGGTGGCCTAGTCATCAATAGTACCGGTGTGATTTGTATAATATAAAACATGAGACCAGTTTGTTGAAGTAGGCAGTTTTCAGTGCGTAAATCATAACCAGAAAACTAGAAGGAGATTTGAAATATAGCTTACATATGAATCTATACAGCATGTAACAAAAATTAAAAGGATAGTGGCGAATATTTTATGAGACACTAGATGAAATTATCAACAAAATTGATAAAAACGACAAAATATTAGCGATGAAAGATTTTAATGGAAGGTTTGAGAAACGCAACAGAGAGAAAATAGATATCATGAGACCCTTTGAGATATGACACCTGAAAGAGACCAAAATGGAAGTAGACTGGTAGTATTATGTCCAAAGAAACCATTTGTTTATCACCAACACATTCTTCAAACATAGGGAGTCGTAAATATACACCTAGTACAGGTGCAATGACACAACCTGGAGAAGCCACATAGATTTCATGATAACAGGAAAATAGAATAAGAAAAGAGTAACCAGCAGCAGAACTGTCCTGTATTACAGACGACACAGACAATAACATGATTATGACCACACTGAGATAGCCAGAAACAAAGAAGATAGACAAACAAACAAAAAGAAGCAAATAGAACATACAATAAAAATAAAACAATTAATAGATCAAGAGTGAAGGAACGTTCTCGAAGAAGAGATAACAGATGAATTAAAAAAAAGCCCTAACGAAGTAAAAATAGAAAAAGAAGAGTGGAAGCAGTTTAAGAAAACTAACCATCATTGCAACAAGAGTCAACAAGAGCATGTGAAACAAAACTAAGAATAAAAGAAGGGAAGAAGAGCACCCCATGGTAGAAAGACGGAATCAGAGAGGCATTTAAAGAAAATTAGAAACTATTTAAAGATTGGATGGAGACGAAAGAACAAGAAAATATGAAAAAAATATGACTTCATTCTGATAAAATAAAAGTTACAATTGTCATTAAAAAAAAAAACTAAATAAAACACCTGGACAGAATTCAGACAAAATATGAGCAGGGACTTCAAGACAGGCACAAGAGACTTCTACAAAGCAGTGAAAGCAACAAGAGTGAGGAAAGAAATTCTCAATCCCACTGAACTAATAAATGACAAAGAAGCCAATATCAGATAAACAACATATACAACAGAGATGGACATAACATTTCATTAACTTATTGAACATGGTACCAACTACGAATATTAGAACAAAAACCACACAAGGATGCAACGACACTCATCTCCAACATCATGGAAGAGGAAATCGAAGAAGTAATAACATGAAGGAATAAATAAAGCACCGGGGATAGACAACATACCAGTAGAAATAATATAGCAGCAGCAGGAGAAACAGGAGTTACATGGCAACACAGAATATTCAATGCACCGTGGCAACAACAGAAATCTCAAGATAACTGGCAGCATACCACTCAGTGAACCAATATAGAAAAAAGAAAGATAGTGAGAGAGACTGCAATCAATATAGAGGTATATCCCTTCTCAGCCTTGTGGACAAATTATACGCTAAAATAATCGGGAAAGGCTCAGGCCAATAATAGAACTTCAATTAAACGATTCTCAAATGGGGTTCCTAAAAAAATATAGATAAGAGGATGTACTGACGCACTATTCACTCTAATGCATCTAGTAGAAATGACGACTAACCAGCGCCGACTGGAAGGATTGCCTCCCCGCTCAGCGCAACCTGGACCGGTGACGTCATTCTAGTGGCCCTACCATTCAATCGGCTGTTCGAGGTCGTACTGCACGCGATGAGTTTTATAAAATGTTTATGAACAAAAAAAAAATACAGTAAAATAAATAGAACACTTACCTGTCAGAAAATGTTGACAGAAAATAGCAACGTTAGTAGAGTATTTACCGTCAAAATAACACATCGAGGGGTAAAGTGCATCAAAATAACACGTCTAGGGGTAAAGTACATCAAAATAACACGTCGAGGGGTAAAGTACATCAAAATAACACATCGAGGGGTAAAGTACATCAAAATAACACGTCGAGGGGTAAAGTACATCAAAATAACACATCGTGGGGTAAAGTACATCAAAATAACACATCGTGGGGGTAAAGTGCATCAAAATAACACATCCAGGGTTAAAGTACATCAAAGTAACACATCCAGGGTTAAAGTACATCAAAATAACACGTCGAGGGGTAAAGTACATCAAAATAACACGTCGAGGGGTAAAGTACATCAAAATAACACGTCGAGAGGTAAAGTACATCAAAATAACACGTCGAGGGGTAAAGTACATCAAAATAACACGTCGAGGGGTAAAGTACATCAAAATAACACATCGTGGGGTAAAGTACATCAAAATAACACATCGTGGGGTCAAGTACATCAAAATAACACGTCGAGGGGTAAAGTACATCAAAATAACACGTCGAGGGGTAAAGTACATCAAAATAACACATCGTGGGGTAAAGTACATCAAAATAATACATCGAGGGGTAAAGTACATTAAAATAACACGTTGAGGGGTAAAGTACATCAAAATAACACGTCGAGGGGTAAAGTACATCAAAATAACACGTCGAGGGGTAAAGTACATCAAAATAACACATCGTGGGGGTAAAGTACATCAAAATAACACGTCGAGGGGTAAAGTACATCAAAATAACACATCGTGGGGTAAAGTACATCAAAATAACACATCGAGGGGTAAAGTACATCAAAATAACACATCGAGGGGTAAAGTACATCAAAATAACACATCGAGGGGTAAAGTACATCAAAATAACACATCGAGGGGTAAAGTACATCAAAATAACACGTCGAGGGGTAAAGTACATCAAAATAACACGTCGAGGTGTAAAGTACATCAAAATAACACATTGTGGGGGTAAAGTACATCAAAATAACACATCGAGGGGTAAAGTACATCAAAATAACACACCGAGGGGTAAAGTACATCAAAATAACACATCGAGGGTAAAGTACATCAAAATAACACATCGAGGGGTAAAGTACATCAAAATAACACATCGAGGGGTAAAGTACATCAAAATAACACATCGAGGGGTAAAGTACATCAAAATAACACATCGAGGGGTAAAGTACATCAAAATAACACGTCGAGGGGTAAAGTACATCAAAATAACACGTCGAGGTGTAAAGTACATCAAAATAACACATTGTGGGGGTAAAGTACATCAAAATAACACATCGAGGGGTAAAGTACATCAAAATAACACACCGAGGGGTAAAGTACATCAAAATAACACATCGAGGGGTAAAGTACATCAAAATAACACATCGAGGGGTAAAGTACATCAAAATAACACATCGATGGGTAAAGTACATCAAAATAACACATCGAGGGGTAAAGTACATCAAAATAACACATCCAGTGGTAAAGTACATCAAAATAACACATCGTGGGGGTAAAGTACATCAAAATAACACATCGTGGGGGTAAAGTACATCAAAATAACACATCGTGGGGGTAAAGTGCATCAAAATAACACATCCAGGGGTAAAATACATCAAAATAACACATCGAGGGGTAAAGTTCATCAAAATAACTCATCCATAATCACATCAATGTCTCTGATGAGGAGAAGCAATATCCATGTCAAATAATGTTGGACGTTCAATGTAGAAATGTTGCTAATTTTCTTTTATTAGCTCTAGATTGTGCCGATTTCATCAGTGTCGTTTCATTTTGCATTTTTCTATAGATGTTTACAATAAAATTGCACAAAATGTCACTGATCTTGGAACAACGTTCATCATGGGCCAACCATTGCCACAGATACTTCACACACTCCTAGTGTTGCTGGATGCTGGCTGGGATAATAATCTTCAACATTTTTTATGACGTACACAAGACCGACATTTCTCTTTAAACTCGGTCGACAAAAGTCTTTGAGTGACTGTAAACACTATAAATACCAACATATTTACCAGTTTAGGAGGATGAGAGTTTGCATTACTTATATTGCAAATAGCTGAAGGCTTGCGCCAGGATCGGTGAACCAAAACCATCCAGACCCTGCTCCACATCTCCGTGGTGCCTCCAGTAACAGACTAACCTGTCTAGTCTGACCAAGCGAGCAGGGATCGAAAAGGGAAGACAACCCGGTTTCAAAAATGTCGAGCTGAAGTCGGATGTGTTGGGCCGAAAGGCGCAAATATAACAGTTATACGGCAAACCACAACACAACGCAGACACGCCCACTTAACGTCCTCTTAAGGACGGATGATGAAGAGGAATATTCTAGTCTACCACGATACTCTAGAATACTTTAGTCATCGGACGAACGCAACCAACCAACCATATTGCAAATAGAATTTGTAACCATTTAAAAAACATGAAGAGCATGCAGAAGCTAAATTTCTTAACTTATTAGGGGAGGCAGACCAAGCAGTTGGCTTTTTCTGATAAACCTGTGACAGGATGGTGATTTAATGTGCAATATAAAATCCAAGCTGACAGTGCAGGGACTGTAACACTTTCTGGTATCCACAGTATTGAACAATTACAGCTGATCTGCAGAACATACCAGTTTCTTATCCTTTAACTCATCTTTTGATATCATGTAGTACACCAACAGCACTCAAGTATGCTTTCTCTACAAGCTGGTGCATACTTTTGTTGAGTGGATTGTTAGAAGGGCTAAACTCCTTGTAATAAATAAGTCAATGTACCAGCTGTGACTACCTTTCAGCTGTGTTGTTTTTTACAATGCACTTCAGATGTTTCTCATCAATGTTATCATCACCAACAAGCACAAAAACACTCATATCTGGAAATATTGTTACAATTATACAAATGGTGTACCGCAAAATGTGTAAAAAGGCAAAAGAAGACTGGCTCAGCCAAAAATGTATAGAAATAGAAACTAAAGAAAGAAAATAAGACTTAAGAGGAATGCATACAGAATTAAAGAGAATGACTAATACAATTTTTTTTAAAGCCACAGAAAGCGAATGCACTTCAGACAAAAAAAAAGAAAAATGCTAACAGGCAGGAATATATAACAGAACTATTTCATGATCAAAGGGACAAGAAAGGAATTATAAAATGTACATCAGGCTATAACATCTTAATATCTGAGGTTGAAAAAGCTATACAAACAATGAAAAATGGAAAAACAGCAGGACCTGACAGCATACAGATAGAGATGATACAGGCACTAGATGTTTTTGGCATTGAAGTGATTACAGACATATGCAACCACATATACCATACAGGATACATACCAAATGAACTAAAAACATCAACTTTCATTGCATTGCCTAAATGGAATGGTGCAGTTGAATGCAGTGACTTTAGAACAATAAGCCTAATGAGACATGTTACAAAAATCTTGCAAAAAGTTATACAAGAGGGTTCAGAATAAAATCAATACTGAATTAGATGAGCAGCAATTTGGATTTAGGAAAAATAGTGGGACAAAAGAAGCCATATTCTGCATGAGAACACTAATCCAAAAGTACACAGAAGTAAACAAACCAATATATGCCTGCTTCATAGACTACACCAAAGCTTTTGATAGAGTACACCACAAACATCTTATAGAATGCCTAAAAGAAATACATCTAGATGACATGGACATACAACTAATATGTAATTTATACTGGGAGCAAACAGCAATAATAAAATATAACAAGGTGAACTCTACACCCATTGATATAAAAAGAGGAGTAAGACAGGGATGCATTCTATCAACAAGCTTGTTCAATCTATACACTGAGCAAATCTTTAAAAACATCTCAGAGATGCCAGGCCTAAACATTAATGGATTGATAATCAATAACCTAAGATTTGCTGATGATACTGTACTACTAGCAGAAAGTCCTAAAGATCTACAACAATTACTTAATGAAATAAACATGACAAGCAAAAAAATATGGATTAGATATGAATATCAAAAAGACTAAAACTATGATCATAAACAAAGAAAATACTCAAGACCTGCAAATAAATATCACAGTTGAAGGAATACATCTGGAGACAGTTCAGGGCTACAACTATTTTGGACATTCTATAACCAATGATGGAAAATGTAAAACTGAAATAAACAAAAGAATAGGAATGGCAAAAAGTAATTTTTATATCATGAAAAAATATACTAACATCAAAACAAATAACACCAGGGCTAAAACTAAGAATAGCAAAATGTTTTATTATCTCAACATTCCTATATGGTGCAGCAATATGGACTTTAGACAAGAAAACAGAACAGAAAATTGAAGCCTTTGAAATGTGGATATATAGAAGAATAGGTAGAATTAGATGGAAGGAAGAAAACAAACGATGAAGTCTTAAAACAACTAAAAATGAAAAGAGAACTACTAAATACAATTCAAACAAGACAAATGCGATTTTTGGGCCATATTAAAAGACACAACAGCCTACTAAAAGTAATCTTGAAGGGGAAAATACAAGGTAAAAGAGGCAGCGGTAGACAAAGACTAATATGGACGAGTAACATCAAAAGATGGACAAGTCAGCCTATGACAACCTGCACCATCAAAGCAAGAGACAGAGCAGAATGACGCTCCATTGTAGCCAACCTTCTTTGTGGAGATGGCACTCGATGATGATACACAAATGGAAGCTGCAGAGATTGTCTCAACACAGATTGTGTAAAACATCAAGTAAGCGCCTATTCTCAATAAATCAGACAATATTTCCAAGGTTTCTCCAATAAAGACTTCATGGCCACGACCCGATTCAGCTTCACATCTTCAACATCTTCTACAACACTCACCGATGTAGGAGACCAATCTCAACATCTTCTACAACACTTACCGATGTAGGAGACCAATCTCAACATCTTCTAAAACACTTACCGATGTATGAGACCAGTCTCAACATCTTCTACAACACTTACCGATGTATGAGACCAGTCTCAACATGTTCTGCAACACTTACCGATGTATGAGACCAGTCTCAACATCTTCTACAACACTTACCGATGTATGAGACCGGTCTCAACATCTTCTACAACACTTACCGATGTATGAGACCAGTCTCAACATCTTCTACAACACTTACCGATGTAGGAGACCAATCTCAACATCTTCTACAACACTTACCGATGTATGAGACCAGTCTCAACATCTTCTACAACACTTAACGATGTAGGAGACCAATCTAAACATCTTCTACAACACTTACCGATGTAGGAGACCAATCTCAACATCGTCTACGACACTTACCGATGTAGGAGACCAATCTCAACATCTTCTACGACACTTACCGATGTAGGAGACCAATCTCAACATCTTCTACAACACTTGCCCATGTAGTTGACCAATCTCAACATCTTCTACAACACTTACCGATGTAGGAGACCAATCTCAACATCTTCTACGACACTTACCGATGTAGGGGACCAATCTTCTACGACACTTACCGATTTATGAGACCAGTCTCAACATCTTCTATAACACTTACCGATGTAGGAGACCAATCTCAACATCTTCTACGACACTTACCGATGTAGGAGACCAATCTCAACATCTTCTACGACACTTACCGATGTAGGAGACCAATCTCAACATCTTCTACGACACTTACCGATGTAGGAGACCAATCTCAACATCTTCTTTAACACTTACCGATGTAGGAGACAAGCCTCAACATCTTCTACAACACTTACCGTTGTAGGAGACCAATCTCAACATCTTCTACGACACTTACCGATGTAGGAGACCAATCTCAACATCTTCTATAACACTTACCGATGTAGGAGACAAGCCTCAACATCTTCTACATCACTTACCGTTGTAGGAGACCAATCTCAACATCTTCTACAACACTTACCGATGTAGGAGACAAATCTCAACATCTTCTACAACACTTACCGATGTAGGAGACCAATCTCAACATCTTCTATAACACTTACCTATGTAGGAGACCAGTCTCAACATCTTCTACAACACTTACCTATGTAGGAGACAAGTCTCAACATCTTCTACAACATTTACCGATGTAGGAGACCAGTCTCAACATCTTCTACAACACTTACCTATGTAGAAGACCAGTCTCAACATATTCTACAACACTTGCCGATGTAGGAGACCAGTCTCAACATCTTCTACAACACTTACCGATGTAGGAGACCAGTCTCAACATCTTCTACAACACTTACCGATGTAGGAGACCAGCCTTGACGTGGCATACATTTTAGCCACCTGCTTCACACGCCCGAATTTTAGGAAATCTAAACAAACAAATATAAACACATAGATGCAAACAAACAAATATAAACACTTAAATGTAAACACACAAACATTAAACACACAAATGTAAACACACAAATATAAACACACAAATGCAAACAAACAAATATAAACACAAAAATGTAAACACACTAAAATTAAACACACAAATGTAAACACACAAATGTAAACACAAAAATGTAAACACACAAATATAAACACGCAGACGTAAACACGCAAATATAAACGCACATATGGAAACACACACACATATAAACACTTAAATTAAAACACACACATGTAAATACACATATGTAAAGACACAAATGTAAACACACACACAAGTAAACAAGCAGTTTTCTGAGAACTGTAGTCATTGATTGTCAGCCTGGAACGCAACCGGATGTTAGCATTTTCAAAGAATAATACAGAAAATAAGGCAGCTAAGTCCGTAGATAATGTGGAGATGCTTGAAATAAGAAACTGAAACACACTGGCATTAGTTGATTACAGCAACATTTATAAATATTTGCGAACTTAAGCTCAATAATTCAAATCAATGAGCTCGAATATGCAAGTTAAACCTTGCACGCAGCCATGTTGTGGGGAAAAGTCATGGACTACCGGTGTGACGTCAAATTGACAGCCCGCAGGCTTTCTTACTTCAGACAGCAATGACGGAACACAATCAAAATGTGTACATAGCCTTCATTGACAAGGAAAAAGTATTCAACTGAGTAAACAGAGATCAACCATGGAAGATACTAACAACATTCCGAACAAGCCAGCTTCTAACAAACCTAATTAAATGTCTCAGCAACAGCAGCTGCACAGTCAGAACAACAGCAGGCTACACAGACCACTTCGTGGGTGTGGGCCATGCTTGTTTTGCAGCCAACATTTGCTGATGTTGTTCTATTCCCGGTGCAGATAAAGACCATATCATCATCCACATCTGTGAGATTAATCATCAATCCAGGAGATGAAGTTACGGGAGTAAAGGCATAACAAAAACGTGCATGCAAGTGCGGAGCTGCTGTATAGCTGATGATAATGATATACAGCTTGAGAGACTTTTGAGCGATTGACTCTGTACTTGACAGTCACGACAGGCAATGCGTCATATCGATTCATTGTTCGTAATATTCTGCTGTTGACATCTTTATACATTTCCTGTAAACGTAAAGAGTAACTTATTTATGTTTCTTATTATATAGTAACTATTTGGGTGACTGTAAACATTAACTTATGTCTCTAATTACCGTCTCTTTAGGTGACCGTGAACATTAAATTATGTTTCTAATTAGTAACTCTTAGGTACTGGCTGATGTATGAATCTACAGAACATGTCTTACCGTCGTGTTGGCTTGATCTCTTTTAGTGTCTTGTTTTGTCGTGAAAGTTTTGCGATGCCTGTTTTTTGTTTCTTTTTATTTTCCGCACCGTCGTCTCTACTCAAGCCCTTTGTACTTGTATAGCGTAGGACTTTATACATGGGGATAGTGACCCAAGGTAGGGCTGGCTTTTGGAGAGCATGGCTGAGGTGTGCTCTAGCTCACAAGCTAGACGTGTTATGATATTGTTCTCTCAGGTACACAGCAGTTAGGTCGGATATACTTTGAGGAATTAAGAGCAATGTGAAGGAACCTTCGACCTACCGAACAATGAGGTTGTTGGGGCATGAGTCACTTCAACCAACTTTATTCATTCCTTTCTATTCGCGAGCTCACCATACCAAGGTTGATCCGTTATTAGATATTATCGACCCATCTTTTCTGTAACGGTTTACACGCAAATCCACTGTTTCCTCTCGTTTTACTTTTACTAAAGTTAAAGTTTAAATACATAATCTATATCACATAAACCCCACCAGACAGATGGCAGTACCCTCCATCTCCGTGAACACCTTCCCCATCATAAATGGTGAGCTACTCGTTGTTTCCCCAGTTGGGCTAACTAAAAAAATGTTTGATGGAAATACCTTGGCCATGTTCTCAGAATGAACGTTAGGCGGAATGGTCGGTCTCGTGACAGAACGCCGGCCTCGAGACAGAGAGGTTGTGGGTTCAAATCTCGGCTGCACCAGTTGGGATTATTATTTGTGTTTTCTCTCTGCGGCAACCACCCCTGGTCTCAGCAGCGAGGCCCGGCTTGAAACGTCAATTACTCATGGACGGAAAAAAGTTATCAGTATCTCCGAAGACGGAGTTATCTTCCTGTGCAGTGAAAGACACCTGTGCACATGGGTGCCAGGGAAAAACGAATTAACACGCAAAATTCAGCTCCTAGTCTCTATGGACTTCGCTAGAAGTGAAAGCTGGCGAACGCAATAAAAAAAAAAAAAGACTACCTCATCGGGCCCTTATATGGAGGCCAGAAGGTAAAAGAAAACGAGGAAGAGCGAAAGAAACCCTGCATAGAACCATCATCAATGAGAGCGTAGCTATGGGTCTCAGAAACAAGCAAGAACTAAAACTGGTTGACCGTCGGACATGGGAAACTATGATTTCTGACCTATGTTCCGTATTCGGCCCAAAGGGATAATAAATCAATCAATGGTAGGCTGGATTTGAGCCTGTTCTATTCTGGTCATGGAACCAGCTTCTCTGCAGTCGGGAATTCCCCATATCCGCACCACTCATGTCACAGCCCCCGCCAAAGAACGTTTGTTGCGAATTCTGTTGAAAAGGTCGACTACCGTGCAGCCCTAATCGACGGCACAGCCGATGCTTCCAAACGACATACATCGAACAGAGAATTGAGCTAGATTCATTGTATAAATACAACACAGCTGACGGTCCTTGTGTAAACGACCTTGACATGTTCATGAAATTTCAGTGTTTATGTGTGTGTATATGTACGTGTGTGTTATTAAACGGGTGTGGATTAAATCAAATGTTTATGTGTGTGTATATGTACGTGTGTGTTATTAAACGGGTGTGGATTAAATCAAACATCTAGTTTTAAGAACTCTAAATGACAGGTGTTAATGATAACAGTGATTGTATCGGATTATAGATCACACGTAAAGCGGATACTATAATCTGATTACGGTTTGAGTAGACATGATACATGACTTGAAACAACCGTGAGCCAGGCACAGGTAGTCTTATAGCTAGCACGATTATGTGATTATTGGGGATGGGGTGGTATTCGTATTTACTTTTCGCTGTTACCACACTCCAGTGTATCAACATTTCTTCTCGTATACATCGCGGTCGTCATCTTCGGTTATCAGTTCGGAAACGAATCCACAATAATCGAGTCCATGCACACAGCCAACTATAGATCTACTGAGACCCTCGGACAGAAAATGAAACCGGAAAACCCATCAACTAGCGTGACGTAATCAAATATAGACGGCTGATTCCCCTCTACCCACAACCACCCCTACTCGCAAAGCTGAAAAGGACAAGCTAGTTGGTCGTTTTCCAGGAATTCCCTCCCTGCTCGCAGGCCCAATAAATGTATAGTTGGCTGTGCTTTGCACCAGTACTACTTCTATGTCACTCAAATCTCAGTTTTCAAATATCAGTACTCAAATCTCAGCACTCAAATATCAGTTCTCAAATCTCAGCACTCAAATCTCAGTTCTCAAACCTCAGTTCTCAAATCTCAGTTCTCAGTACTCAAATCTCAGTTCTCAAATCTCAGTACTCAAATCTCAGTTCTCAGTACTCAAATCTCAGTTCTCAGTACTCAAATCTCAGTTCTCAAATCTCAGTACTCAAATCTCAGTTCTCAGTACTCAAATCTCAGTAATCAAATAAATCTCAGTACTCAAATCTCAGTTCTCAGTACTCAAATCTCAGTTCTCAGTACTCAAATCTCATTAATCAAATCTCAGTACTCAAATCTCAGCACTCAAATCTCAGTACTCAAATCTCAGTACTCAAATCTCAGTTCTCAAATCTCAGTACTCAAATCTCAGTTCTCAGTACTCAAATCTCAGTACTCAAATCTCAGTTCTCAGTACTCAAATCTCAGTTCTCAAATCTCATTTCTCAAATCTCAGTACTCAAATCTCAGTTCTCAGTACTCAAATCTCAGTAATCAAATCTCAGTACTCAAATCTCAGTACTCAAATCTCAGTACTCAAATCTCAGTTCTCAAATCTCAGTACTCAAATCTCAGTTCTCAGTACTCAAATCTCAGTACTCAAATCTCAGTTCTCAAATCTCAGTTCTCAGTACTCAAATCTCAGTTCTCAAATCTCAGTTCTCAAATCTCAGTACTCAAATCTCAGTCCTCAGTACTCAAATCTCAGTTCTCAAATTTCAGTACTCAAATCTCAGTTCTCAGTACTCAAATCTCAGTTCTCAAATCTCAGTACTCAAATCTCAATTCTCGCAAAACGGAGAAGCACTGGAACCTAGAAACTGGCGCGTCAGAGAAGCCGTAGATGATGTGGGCTTTATAGATAATAGAGTGGGATATGTGCAGGTAATAGGAACGACCATGCTTTATGTCATGGAGTTATCTCCTTTCATGATGGCGACAGTTTGTGAAGTTTTCGCTTCGAGAGTGCTGGATTATGAGATCGACCTTGACATGGACAGGAAGTGTGGCTAGGGAAGCGGATAGCAACCGTAATTAGCGACATATACCAGCCTCCCACATCTGCAACCCGTAGAAACACATACGAAAATAAACTATTCGTTCACTCCCACTCTAACAGAACACACATTCTCACACACGCTTAATGCTACGATTATCCTGCGCCATCCCTACCCACCCACAGAGAAAAAAGACATCGGCGCATTTATGCCTGCTGTTTTCTATTTGTTCATATAATATTTACTTTGTGAGGTCTAAGCTTATTAGGTGTGCAGTAGAAATAGGACAGTAAACACTGTAGAGATGCGGGGGTAGGACAATAAACACAGCAGAGGTGCGGGAGTAGGACAGTAAACACAGTCAGTACATGTGTTGGAGTAGGATAGTAAACACAGTAGAGGTTTGGGAATAGGACAGTAAACACAGTAGGGGGACTGGAGTAGGACAGTAAACACAGTACACGTACGGGAGAACAACAGTAAACACAGTCAGTACATGTGTTTGAGTAGGATAGTAAACACAGTAGAGGTTTGGGAATAGGACAGTAAACACAGTAGGGGGACTGGAGAAGGACAGTAAACACAGTAGGGGCCTAGAGTAGGACAGTAAACACAGTAGGGGGCTAGAGTAGGACAGTAAACACAGTAGGGGGCTACAGTAGGACAGTAAACAAAGTAGGGGGCTAGAGTAGGACAGTATACATAGTAGGGGGCTAGAGTAGGACAGTAAACATAGTAGGGGGCTAGAGTAGGACAGTAAACATAGTAGGGGGCTAGAGTAGGACAGTAAACACAGCA
This sequence comes from Megaustenia siamemsis, assembly GCA_032433765.1. Lineage (NCBI taxonomy): Eukaryota > Metazoa > Mollusca > Gastropoda > Stylommatophora > Ariophantidae > Megaustenia > Megaustenia siamemsis. The sequence continues at coordinate 154,642,550 of JAVIAB010000051.1, read as the reverse complement.
TGGGGCTAGAGTAGAACAGTAAACATAGCAGGGGGCTAGAGTAGGACAGTAAGCACAGTAGAGGGCTAGAGTAGGACAGTAAACACAATAGGGGGTTAGAGTAGGACAGTAAACATAGTAGGGGGCTACAGTAGGACAGTAAACACAGTAGATGGCTAGAGTAGAACAGTAAACATAGTAGGGGGCTGGAGTAGGACAGAAAACACAGTAGAGGGCTAGAGTAGGACAGTAAACACTGTAGAGGGCTAAAGTAGGACAGTAAACACAGTAGAGGGCTAGAGTATGACAGTAAACATATTAGGGGGCTAGAGTAGAACAGTAAACATAGCAGGGGGCTAGAGTAATTCAGTAAATATAGCAGGGGGCTGGAGTAGGACAGTAAACACAGTAGGGGGCTGGAGTAGGACAGTAAACACAGTAGGGGGCTGGTGTAGGACAGTAAACACGGTAGGGGCTGGAGTAGGACAGTAAACACAGTAGGGGGCTACAATAGGACAGTAAACACAGTACACATACGGGAGAACAACAGTAAACACAGTACATGTGTTGGAGTAGGATAGAAAACACAGTATATAATTGTGAATAGGACAGTAAACACAGTAGGGGGACTGGAGTGGGACTGTAAACACAGTAGGGGGCTAGAGTAGGACAGTAAACACAGTAGGGGGCTACAATAGGACAGTAAACACATTAGGGGGCTAGAGTAGGACAGTAAACACAGTAGGGGCTAGAGTAGGACAGTAAACACAGTAGGGGCTAGAGTAGGACAGTAAACACAGTAGGGGCTAGAGTAGGCCAGTAAACACAGTAGGGGCTAGAGTAGGCCAGTAAACACAGTAGGGGCTAGAGTAGGACAGTAAACATAGTAGGGGGCTAGAGTAGGTCAGTAAACACAGTAGGGGCTAGAGTAGGTCAGTAAACACAGTAGGGGCCAGAGTAGAACAGTAAACATAGTAGGGGCTAGAGTAGGTCAGTAAACATAGCAGGGGACTAGAGTAAGACAGTAAACATAGCAGGGGGCTAGAGTAGGACAGTAAACACAGTAGGGGCTAGAGTAGGTCAGTAAACACAGTAGGGGCTAGAGTAGGACAGTAAACACAGTAGGGGGCTGGAGTAGGACAGTAAACATAGCAGGGGGCTAGAGTAGGTCAGTAAACATAGCAGGGGGCTAGAGTAAGACAGTAAACATAGCAGGGGGCTAGAGTAGAACAGTAAACATAGCAGGGGGCTGGAGTAAGACAGTAAACATAGCATGGGGCTAGAGTAGGTCAGTAAACATAGCAGGGGCTGGAGTAAGACAGTAAACATAGCAGGGGGCTAGAGTAGAACAGTAAACATAGCAGGGGGCTGGAGTAAGACAGTAAACATAGCAGGGGGCTAGAGTAGGACAGTAAACATAGTAGGGGCTAGAGTAGGACAGTAAACACAGTAGGGGGCTAGAGTAAGACAGTAAACATAGCAGGGGGCTAGAGTAGAACAGTAAACACAGTAGGGGGCTAGAGTAAGACAGTAAACACAGTAGGAGGCTAGAGTAGGACAGTAAACACAGTAGGGGGCTAGAGTAGGACAGTAAACACAGTAGAGGGCTAGAATAGGAAAGTAAACATAGTAGGGGGATGGAGTAGGACAGTAAACATAGTAGGGGACAGGAGTATGACAATAAACACAGTAGGGGGCTGGAGTAGAACAGTAAATATAGTAGGGAGCTGGAGTATAATAGTAAACACAGAAGGGGACTGTAGTAGGACAGTAAAACACAACAGGGGCTGGGGTAGGACAGTAAACATAGTAGGGGCTGGAGTAGGACAGTAAACATAGTAGGGGCTGGAGTATGGCAGTAAACACAGTAGGGGGCTGGAGTAGGACAGTAAACACAGTAGGGGGCTAGAGTAGGACAGTAAACACAATAGGGGCTGGAGTAGAAATTTAAACATATTAGGGGGCTGGAGTAGGACAGTAAACACAGTAGGGGGCTAGAGTAGGTCAGTAAACACAGTAGGGGGCTAGAGTAGGACAGTAAACACAGTAGGGGGCTAGAGTAGGACAGTAAACACAATAGGGGGCTGGAGTAGAAATTTAAACATATTAGGGGGCTGGAGTAGGACAGTAAACACAGTAGGGGGCTAGAGTAGGACATTAAACACAATAGGGGCTGGAGTAGTAATGTAAACATTAGGGGGCTGGAGTAGGACAGTGAACATAGTAGGGGGCTAGAGTAGGACAATAAACGTAGTAGGGGGCTGCAGTACGACAGTAAACTTTATATGGGGCTGAAGTAGACAGTAAACACAGTAGAGATACGTCAGTGGGACAGTAAACACAGTAGAGATACGTCAGTGGGACAGTAAACACAGTAGAGATACGTCAGTGGGACAGTAAACATAGTAGAGATACGGCAGTAGGACAGTAATCACCGTAGGGGGCTGGAGTAGGACAGTAAACATAGTAGAGATACGGCAGTAGGACAGTAAACACAGTAGAGATCCGGCAGTAGGACATTAATCACAGTAGGGGGCTGGAGTAGGACAGTAAACACAGTAAAGTGGCTGGAGTAAAACAGTAAATACAGTAGATGGATTGGTGTAGCAAAGTAACAGGTATACGGGTTTGATTAGGACAGTAAACACAGTAGACCTGTGTTTGTAGGACAGTAAACAAGTAATGATGCGATAATAGGACAGTAAACACTGTTGAGGGGCGATAGTAAGACAGTAAACACAGTAGATGTGCGTTTGCAGTACAGTAAACAATTAGTGATGCGGTAATAGGACAGTAAATATAGTAGAGGTGCTGCAGAAGGACAGTAGTGGTGCTCTAGTGGGACAGTAAATATATTAGAGGTGCTGTAGTAGGACAGTAGTGGTGCTCTAGTGGGACAGTAAATATAGTAGAAGTGCTGAGTAGGACAGTAAAAACATTCGAGGTGCGATAATATGTGTCGAACAATAAAAATATAGTACAACCAGTAGAATGACTGTCAAGACAGCAGAAGATCAAGAATGGGACTGTCAAACATTTTACATTAGTTATGTTATATTGATTGTACATTAATTATGTTATATTGATTGTACATTAGTTATGTTATATTGTATCAGTCGGGAACATGCCATAGAAACGGGTTGTTACTGTACTAAGAGCAGTGGAGCTGGCATCGAGAACAATTATTGATAGAACTGAGTTCCAGGAGAAGTTGATTTTCATAAGGTATCGAAGTAGAACAGAAGTGTCGAAGTAGAACAGAAGTGTCGAAGTAGAACAGAAGTGTCGAAGTAGAACAGAAGTGTCGAAGTAGAACAGAAGTGTTGAAGTAGAACAGAAGTGTCGAAGTAGAACAGAAGTGTCGAAGTAGAACAGAAGTGTTGAAGTAGAACAGAAGTGTTGAAGTAGAACAGAAGTGTCGAAGTAAAACAGAAGTGTTGAAGTAGAACAGAAGTGTTGGAGTAGAACAGAAATTTTGAAGTAGAACAGAAGTGTCGAAGTAGAACAGAAGTGTCGAAGTAGAACAGAAGTGTCGAAGTAGAACAGAAGTGTCGAAGTAGAAAAGAATAGTCGAAGTAGAAAAAAAGTGTCAAAGTAGAAAAGAAGTGTCGAAGTAGAAAAGAAGTGTCTAAGTAGAAAAGAATAGTCGAAGTAGAAAAGAAGTGTTGAAGTAGAAAAGAAGTGTCGAAGTAGAACAGAAGTGTCGAAGTAGAACAGAAGTGTCGAAGTAGAAAAGAAGTGTCGAAGTAGAAAAGAAGTGTCGAAGTAGAACAGAAGTGTCGAAGTAGAAAAGAAGTGTCGAAGTAGATCAGAAGTGTCGACGTAGAACAAAAGTGTCGAAATCGAAAAGAAGTGTCAAAGTATGAAAGAATCGTCGAAGTAGAACAGAAGTGTTTAAGTCAAGTAGAATAGTCGACGTAGAACCGAAGTGTCGAAATAGAGCCGAAGTGTCGAAGTAAAAAAGAATAGTCAGACAGAAGTGTTGAAGTAGAACAGAAGTGTTGAAGTAGAACAGAAGTGTTGAAATAGAACAGATGTGTTGAAGTAGAACAGAAGTGTTGAAGTAGAACAGAAGTGTCGAAGATGAACAGAAGTGTCGAAGTAGAACAGAAGTGTCGAAGTAGAACAGAAGTGTTGAAGTAGAACAGAAGTGTTGAAGTAGAACAGAAGTATTGAAGTAGACCAGAAATCTTGAAGTAGAATAGAAATGTCGAAGTAGAACAGAAATCTTGAAGTAAAACGTGAAATCTTGAAGTAGAACATAAATGTCGAAGTAGAACAGAAGTGTTGAAGTAGAACATAAATCTTGAAGTAGAACAGAAATGTCGAAGTAGAACAGAAATCTTGAAGTAGAACAGAAATCTTGAAGTAGAACAGAATTGTCGAAGTAGAACAGAAGTGTCGAAGTACAACAGAAATCTTGAAGTAAAACAGAAATCTTGAAGTAGAACAGAAGTGTCGAAGTAGAACAGAAGTGTCGAAGTAGAACAGAAGTGTCGAAGTAGAACAGAAATGTCGAAGTAGAACAGAAATCTTGAAGTAGAACAGAAGTGTCGAAGTAGAACAGAAATCTTGAAGTAGAAGAGAAGTGTCGAAGTAGAACAGAAATGTCGAAGTAGAACAGACATCTTTAAGTAGAACAGAAATGTCGAAGTAGAACAGAAATCTTGAAGTAGAACAGAAGTGTTGAAGTAGAACAGAAATGTCGAAGTAGAACAGAAGTGTTGAAGTAGAACATAAATCTTGAAGTAGAACAGAAATGTCGAAGTAGAACAGAAATCTTGAAGTAGAACAGAAATCTTGAAGTAGAACAGAAGTGTCGAAGTAGAACAGAAGTGTCGAAGTAGAACAGAAGTGTCGAAGTAGAACAGAAATCTTGAAGTAGAACAGAAGTGTCGAAGTAGAACAGAAGTGTCGAAGTAGAACAGAAATGTCGAAGTAGAACAGAAGTGTCGAAGTAGAACAGAAGTGTCGAAGTAGAACAGAAATGTCGAAGTAGAACAGAAATCTTGAATTAGAACAGAAGTGTCGAAGTAGAACAGAAGTGTCGAAGTAGAAGAGAAGTGTCGAAGTAGAACAGAAATGTCGAAGTAGAACAGACATCTTGAAGTAGAACAGAAGTGTCGAAGTAGAACAGAAATCTTGAAGTAGAACAGAAATGTCGAAGTAGAACAGAAGTGTCGAAGTAGAACAGAAATCTTGAAGTAGAACAGAAATGTCGAAGTAGAACAGAAATCTTGAAGTAGAACAGAAATCTTGAAGTAGAACAGAAGTGTCGAAGTAGAACAGAAGTGATGTCGAAGCTCTCTAGCACCCTATTCTGTAGAGAGAACTAAACAGAAGGTGTTATGCTAACCTTATTCACATATGTTCTAAAGCGTTGCGGGAAGCTGCAGATTTCTGTCCTGAATCATCTATTCGGTGCAGGCAGTTGTGAGGCCGTGACGATGTCTCTTGCTTGGATCGTCGACTTTTGCACAATTGATCACTAGTTAGGGTGGACCATTTTGTATAAAGCCCAATCGCTACTCTACTTCCTGTGTGGGATGTAGTCCCAGCATATTTCCTGATCAACGTTTCAGATTCAATATTTGTTTTCTTCATAAAATGACATTAATGGTGTTACTCTTATAGAGGAATTGAGGAAGGTCGCCAGGTATGAGCGAGGGCTCATGCCAACTACAAAGTCACATAACACATCCTCCAGTTCACCCATTGGGAACAAAAATGATCATTTGATCATTGAAAACAAGGTATTCCAGAAGAAAGCTGTGGACGCGCACTTCCACGAGATGTGACGGTCTAGCGCAGCGTTTATCAACCTCTTTTAACTTCCGACCTTGTTTTAGTGGCCCCCCCCCAATCCTTTCATATAGATCGTGTTTATAGATATGTGTGTGTGAGCACAAACCAGTTATATAGAAATGTATACTTAAAATACGATGCTTAAATAGATTCAGCTGGCAACATCAAGGATGTCCCCATTCTTGTGACTGATTCTCCCTTGTAGATATCAATTTTGATAATTATTAAGGAATGATTAAACCTTTGCCATTTAAAGTTGTCGATTTTAAAACCAACATTTCATAATTGTTGTCGCCCTAGTTGTGTCTGGTCGTCTAGTTGTTTCATTGGAGAGTGTGATATCTCAAACTAGGAGCGTGGTCTTTGCGTGGTCTTGCAGTCACGGGACAAATCCGTAGACAAGATATTCGATTGAGTGTTGTGGACATCTCTCTTTGTTCGAGATAGCCATGATTGGCGTCTTGTACGACGGTTGGTAGCAAGCAATCATGACAAGTCAGTAGTTTGGTAAAAATAATTAGTGTCTTATGTTGGATGCTGCTTTACTGAACACCTTCTCTGGTGCCAATATTGGACAGACTGGTCCATCCGCAGAACGGACAGGATGTGTTTATGGTGCCTGGCCTCGTCTTCTCTTTTCTGCACCTTTTGTCTTCCAAATTTGCTATCAGCACTACCTCAACAGTTGCTGCGACGTTTTTTTTTATTTTTGTTTTCCATGTGCTACGATCTGCAGCCATGATATGATGTGGTAAACATGATGCAGTCAGTTATGCAGTGGGGCTAGGAAAACAATGTCGAAACAGATGTCGACAATTTGCACATAATAATGTATGCAGCTACAAAATTATACAAATCACTTTTTTTTTAAAAATAAATAAGGCAGCAATAGGACTCCCAAACAAAAATAATAAGCAATGATACCATTGCCAAACTACATTGTGTAGATTTTACTAGAAGAAAATGCTGAAGATCTACAACAATTACTTAATGAAAGAAACATGACAAGCAAAAATATTGATTAGATATGAATATCAAAAAGACTAAAACTATGATCATAAACAAAGATAACCAAAACCCACAAGATGAAATGAAATTCGAAGGAACAGACCTGGATACAGAGCTACAACTACATTAGACATACTGTAACCAGTGATGGAAAATGTACAACTGAAATAAATGAAAGAATATCAATGGCAAAGAGCAATTTTAATGCTATGAAAAAATATACGAACATCAAAGCAAATAAACCAGGACTGAAAGTAAGAATAGCAAAATGTTATATCTTCTCAACATTCCTGTATGGTACAGGAACATGGACATTAGACAAGAAAACAGAACAGAAAATTGAAGCCTTTAAAATATGGATTTATGAAAGAATATGAAGAATTGGATGGAAAGAAAACAAAACAAATGAAGAAATACTAAACACAATTCAAACAAGACAAATGAGATTTTTTGGACATATTAAAAAACATAGAATACTAAAAGTAATCTTGGAAGGAAAAATATAAGTTAAAAGAGGCAGAGACAGAACAAAACTAACATGGACGAGTAACATCAAAAGATGGACAAATCAGCCTATGACACCCTTGCACTAGCAAAGCATGAGACAGAACGGAATGGCGCTCCTTGATAGCCAACCTTTGATGCGGAGACGGCACTCAGGGATGAGATTTGACAAACTTGTAAGTCCATTTACTCTCCGAAATTCGCCCCAGAACTTTCCAAATGACGAGAAGAAGACATCAAAATGAAGCTGTGATGGAGTTGGGGCGTGGTGGTGGGGGGGGGGGGGAGAGAAAGAGAGAAGGAAAGGAAAATAATGTTGCTGCAGAGATCACAATCGAGGATAGTCATCTTTGCTGTCCACCAAACACGTGTGATGTGAGGTGTCTTAGACCCTGCTAATGAAACAATTCACTGAGTGGAAACAAGTGATATCTGCCGTTCTATTCTACATCTTCATTACAATATATGGTTCTCTAATCTCGTGCCGCGGACCCCAGCCTCGTGCTCCCCAATTATGCCATTTGTTTCCACATGTGGTCTTTCCCGAGAAATGTTGTGGCTCCTCGAGACCGGTTGAAAATCACTGGTCTAGACAAGTGTAGCTCCTCTCTGCTCGCCTACGTCACTAGTGCTGTTAGGACCCCTTCTCCGTCAACACAATAGTTACGAGGATATAGTGCTATGTAACGTGTGTCCATGTTTCCATTTTAATGTTTGAGTGTTTGTGTTACAGAGACGATGTTTGTGTAACAGAGACGATGTTTGTGTGTCAGAGACGATGTTTGTGTAACAGAGACGATGTTTGTGTAACAGAGACGCTGTTTGTGTAACAGAGACGATGTTTGTGTGTCAGAGACGATGTTTGTGTAACAGAGACGATGTTTGTGTAACAGAGACGATGTTTGTGTGTCAGAGACGATGTTTGTGTAACAGAGACGATGTTTGTGTGTCAGAGACGATGTTTGTGTAACAGAGACGATGTTTGTGTGTCAGAGACGGTGTTTGTGTAACAGAGACGATGTTTGTGTGTCAGAGACGATGTTTGTGTAACAGAGACGATGTTTGTGTAACAGAGACGCTGTTTGTGTAACAGAGACGATGTTTGTGTGTCAGAGACGATGTTTGTGTGTCAGAGACGATGTTTGTGTAACAGAGACGATGTTTGTGTGTCAGAGACGATGTTTGTGTAACAGAGAATATGTTTGTATGTCAGAGACGATGTTTGTGTGTCAGAGACGATGTTTTTGTAACAGAGAATATGTTTGTGTGTCAGAAACGATGTTTGTGTGTCAGATACGATGTTTGTGTAACAGAGAATATGTTTGTGTGTCAGAGACGATGTTTGTGTAACAGAATATGTTTGTATGTCAGAGACGATGTTTGTGTGTCAGAGACGATGTTTGTGTAACAGAGAATATGTTTGTGTGTCAGAGACGATGTTTGTGTAACAGAGAATATGTTTGTATGTCAGAGACGATGTTTGTGTATCAGAGACGATGTTTGTGTGTCAGAGACGATGTTTGTGTGTCAGAGACGATGTTTGTGTAACAGAGACTATGTTTGTGTGTCACAGACGATGTTTGTGTAACAGAGAATGTGTTTGTGAAACAGAGACGATGTTTGTGTAACAGTGACGATGTTTGAGTGTCAGAGACGATGTTTGTGTAATATTGACGATGTTTGTGTAACAGAATATGTTTGTGTTTGTCAGAGACGATGTTTTTGTGTCAGAGACGATGTTTGTGTGTCAGAGACAATGTTTGTGTGTCAGAGACGATGTTTGTGTAAGAGAGACGATTTTTGTGTAACAGAGACGATGTTTGTGTGTCAGAGACGATGTTTGTGTGTCAGAGACGATGTTTGTGTAAGAGAGACGATGTTTGTGTATCAGAGACGATGTTTGTGTAAGAGAGACGATGTTTGTGTAACAGAGACGATGTTTGTGTGTCAGAGACGATGTTTATGTGTCAGAGACGATGTTTGTGTGTCAGAGACGATGTTTGTGTGTCAGAGACGATGTTTATGTAACAGAGACGCTGTTTGTGTGTCAGAGACGATGTTTGTGTGTCAGAGACGATGTTTATGTGTCAGAGACGATGTTTGTGTAACAGAGACGATGTGTGTGTGTGTCAGAGACGCTGTTTGTGTGTCAGAGACGATGTTTGTGTGTCAGAGACGAAGTTTATGTGTCAGAGACGATGTTTGTGTCAGAGACGATGTTTGTGTGTCAGAGACGATGTTTGTGTGACAGAGACGATGTTTGTGTAACAAAGACGATGTTTGTGTAACAAAGACGATGTTTGTGTAACAGAGACGATGTTTGTGTATCAGAGACGATGTTTGTGTGTCAGAGACGATGTTTGTGTGTCAGAGACGATGTTTTTGTAACAGAGACTATGTTTGTGTGTCACAGACGATGTTTGTGTAACAGAGAATGTGTTTGTGTAACAGAGACGATGTTTGTGTAACAGAGACGATGTTTGAGTGTCAGAGACAATGTTTGTGTAATATTGACGATGTTTGTGTAACAGAATATGTTTGTGTGTCAGAGACGATGTTTTTGTGTCAGAGACGATGTTTGTGTGTCAGAGACAATGTTTGTGTGTCAGAGACGATGTTTGTGTAAGAGAGACGATTTTTGTGTAACAGAGACGATGTTTGTGTGTCAGAGACGATGTTTGTGTATCAGAGACGATGTTTGTGTAAGAGAGACGATGTTTGTGTAACAGAGACGATGTTTGAGTGTCAGAGACGATGTTTGTGTAACAGAGACGATGTTTGTGTGTCAAAGACGATGTTTGTGTGTCAGAGACGATGTCTATGTGTCAGAGACTATGTTTGTGTAACACAGACGCTGTTTGTGTGTCAGAGACGATGTTTGTGTGTCAGAGACGATGTTTATGTGTCAGAGACGATGTTTGTGTAACAGAGACGATGTGTGTGTGTGTCAGAGGCGCTGTTTATGTGTCAGAGACGATGTTTGTGTGTCAGAGACGATGTTTATGTGTCAGAGACGATGTTTGTGTCAGAGACGATGTTTGTGTGTCAGAGACGATGTTTGTGTAACAGAGACGATGTTTGCGTAACAAAGACGATGTTTGCGTGTCAGAGACGATGTTTGTGTAACAGAGACTATGTTTATGTGTCAGAGACAATGTTTGTGTGTCAGAGTTGATGTTTATGTGTCAAAGACAATGTTTGTGTGTCAGAGACGATGTTTGTGTGTCAGATACGATGTTTGTGTGTCATAGACGATGTTTCTGTCACAGATGATGTTTGTTCGTCAGAGACAATGTTTGTGTGTCAGAGACGATGTTTGTGTGTCAGAGACGATGTTTATGTGTCAGAGACGATGTTTGTGTAACAGAGACGATGTTTATGTGTCAGAGACGATGTTTGTGTAACAGAGACGATGTGTGTTTGTCAGAGACGCTGTTTATGTGTCAGAGACGATGTTTGTGTGTCGGAGACGATGTTTATGTGTCGGAGACGATGTTTGTGTCAGAGACGATGTTTGTGTGTCAGAGACGATGTTTGTGTGACAGAGACGATGTTTGTGTAACAAAGACGATGTTTGTGTAACAGAGAGGATATTTGTGTGTCAGAGACGATGTTTGTGTAACAAAGACGATCTTTGAGTGTCAGAGACGATGTTTGTGTAACAGAGACTATGTTTGTGTGTCAGAGACAATGTTTGTGTGTCAGAGATGATGTTTATGTGTCAGAGACAATGTTTGTGTGTCAGAGACGATGTTTGTGTGTCAGAGATGATGTTTGTGTGTCAGAGACACTGTTTGTGTGTCATAGACGATGCTTGTGTCACAGATGACGTTTGTTCGTCAGAGACAATGTTTGTGTGTCAGAGACGATGTTTGTGTGTCAGAGACGATGTTTATGTGTCAGAGACGATGTTTGTGTAACAGAGACGATGTTTGTGTGTCAGATTCGCTGTTTGTGTGTCAGAGATTTTGTTTGTCTGTCAGAGACGATGTTTGTGTAACAGAGACGATGTTTGTGTGTCTGAGACGATGATTGTGTGTCAGAGACGATGTTTGTGTGACAGAGACGATGTTTGTGTGTCAGAGATGATGTTTGTGTAAAAGAGACGATGTTTGTGTGTCAGACCGATGTTTGTGTGTCAGAGACGATGTTTGTTTAGCAGAGACGATGTTTGTGTGTCAGAGACCATGTTTGTGTTTCAGAGACGGTTTTTGTGTGTCAGAGACGATGTTTGTGTATCAGAGACGCTGTTTGTGTGTTTCAGAGACGATGTGTGTGTAACAGAGACGATGTTTTTGTGTCAGAGACGATGTTTATGTGTTAGAGACGATGTTTGTGTAAGAGAGACGATTTTTGTGTAACAGAGACGATGTTTGTGTGTCAGAGACGATGTTTGTGTGTTAGAGACGATGTTTGTGTAAGAGAGACGATGTTTGTGTATCAGAGACGATGTTTGTGTAAGAGAGACGATGTTTTTGTGTCAGAGACGATGTTTGTGTGTCAGATATGATGTTTGTGTGACAGAGACTATGTTTGTGTGTCAGAGACGATGATTGTGTAACAGAGACGATGTTTGTTTGACAGAGACGATGTGTGTGTGCCAGAGACAATGTTTGTGTAAAAGAGACGATGTTTGTGTGTCAGACCGATGTTTGTGTGTCAGAGACGATGTTTGTGTAACAGAGACGATGTTTGTGTAACAGAGACGATGTTTGTGTAACAGAGTCGATGTTTGTGTGTCATAGACGATGTTTGTGTGTCAGAGACGATGTTTGTGTGTAACAGAGACGATGTTTGTGTATCAGAGACGATGTTTGTGTAACAGAGATGATGTTTGTTTAACAGAGACGATGCTTGTGTGTCAGAGAGTATGTTTGTGTGTCAGAGACGATGTTTGTGTAACAGAGACGATGTTTGTTTGTCAGAGACGATGATTGTGTGAAAGAGACGTTTGTGTGTCTAAGACAATGTTTGTGTGTCAGAGACGATGTTTGTGTGTCAGATACGATGTTTGTGTGTCATAGACGATGTTTGTGTCACAGATGATGTTTGTTCGTCAGAGACAATGTTTGTGTGTCAGAGACGATGTTTGTGTGTCAGAGACGATGTTTATGTGTCAGAGACGATGTTTGTGTAACAGAGACGATGTTTATGTGTCAGAGACGATGTTTGTGTAACAGAGACGATGCGTGTTTGTCAGAGACGCTGTTTATGTGTCAGAGACGATGTTTGTGTGTCAGAGACGATGTTTATGTGTCGGAGACGATGTTTGTGTCAGAGACGATGTTTGTGTGTCAGAGACGATGATTGTGTGACAGAGAGGATATTTGTGTGTCAGAGACGATGTTTGTGTAACAAAGACGATGTTTGAGTGTCAGAGACGATGTTTGTGTAACAGAGACTATGTTTGTGTGTCAGAGACAATGTTTGTGTGTCAGAGATGATGTTTGTGTGTCAGAGACAATGTTTGTGTGTCAGAGACGATGTTTGTGTGTCAGAGACGATGTTTGTGTGTCAGAGACAATGTTTGTGTGTCATAGACGATGCTTGTGTCACAGATGACGTTTGTTCGTCAGAGACAATGTTTGTGTGTCAGAGACGATGTTTGTGTGTCAGAGACGATGTTTATGTGTCAGAGACGATGTTTGTGTAACAGAGACGATGTTTGTGTGTCAGATTCGCTGTTTGTGTGTCAGAGATTTTGTTTGTCTGTCAGAGACGATGTTTGTGTAACAGAGACGATGTTTGTGTGTCTGAGACGATGATTGTGTGTCAGAGACGATGTTTGTGTGACAGAGACGATGTTTGTGTGTCAGAGATGATGTTTGTGTGACAGAGACTATGTTTGTGTGTCAGAGACGAATATTGTGTAACAGAGACGATGTTTTTTTTTTGACAGAGACGATGTGTGTGTGCCGGAGACAATGTTTGTGTAAAAGAGACGATGTTTGTGTGTCAGACCGATGTTTGTGTGTCAGAGACGATGTTTGTGTAGCAGAGACGATGTTTGTGTGTCAGAGACGATGTTTGTGTTTCAGAGACGGTTTTTGTGTGTCAGAGACGATGTTTGTGTATCAGAGACGCTGTTTGTGTGTTTCAGAGACGATGTGTGTGTAACAGAGACGATGTTTTTGTGTCAGAGACGATGTTTATGTGTTAGAGACGATGTTTGTGTAAGAGAGACGATTTTTGTGTAACAGAGACGATGTTTGTGTGTCAGAGACGATGTTTGTGTGTTAGAGACGATGTTTGTGTAAGAGAGACGATTTTTGTGTAACAGAGACGATGTTTGTGTGACAGAGACGATGTTTGTGTGTCAGAGACGATGTTTGTGTAAGAGAGACGATGTTTGTGTGTCAGATATGATGTTTGTGTGACAGAGACTACGTTTGTGTGTCAGAGACGATGATTGTGTAACAGAGACGATGTTTGTTTGATAGAGACGATGTTTGTGTAAAAGAGACGATGTTTGTGTGTCAGACCGATGTTTGTGTGTCAGAGACGATGTTTGTGTAACAGAGACGATGTTTGTGTAACAGAGACGATGTTTGTGTAACAGAGTCGATGTTTGTGTGTCAGAGACGATGTTTGTGTGTAACAGAGACGATGTTTGTGTATCAGAGACGATGTTTGTGTAACAGAGACGATGTTTGTGTAACAGAGACGATGCTTGTGTGTCAGAGAGTATGTTTGTGTGTCAGAGACGATGTTTGTGTAACAGAAACGATGTTTGTTTGTCAGAGACGATGATTGTGTGACAGAGACGATGTTTGTGTGTCAGAGACGATGTTTGTGTGACAGAGACTATGTTTGTGTGTCAGAGACGATGATTGTGTAACAGAGACGATGTTTGTTTGACAGAGACGATGTGTGTGTGCCAGAGACAATGTTTGTGTAAAAGAGACGATGTTTGTGTGTCAGACCGATGTTTGTGTGTCAGAGACGATGTTTGTTTAGCAGAGACGATGTTTGTGTGTCAGAGACGATGTTTGTGTTTCAGAGACGGTTTTTGTGTGTCAGAGACGATGTTTGTGTGTCAGAGACGATGTTTGTGTAACAGAGACGATGTGTGTGTGTCAGAGACGATGTTTGTGTGTCAGAGACGATGTTTGTGTAACAGAGACGATGTTTGTGTGTCAGAGACGATGTTTGTGTGTCAGAGACGATTTTTGTGTAACAGAGGCGATGTTTGTGTGTCAGAGACGATGTTTGTGTGTCAGAGATGATGTTTGTGTAACAAAGACGATGTTTGTGTGTCAGAGACGATGTTTGTGTGTCAGAGATGATGTTTGTGTAACAGAGACGATATTTGTGTGTCAGAGACGATGTTTATGTGTCAGAGACGATGTTTGTGTGTCAGAGACGATGTTTGTGTGTCAGAGACGATGTTTATGTAACAGAGACGCTGTTTGTGTGTCAGAGACGATGTTTGTGTGTCAGAGACGATGTTTATGTGTCAGAGACGATGTTTGTGTAACAGAGACGATGTGTGTGTGTGTCAGAGACGCTGTTTGTGTGTCAGAGACGATGTTTGTGTGTCAGAGACGAAGTTTATGTGTCAGAGACGATGTTTGTGTCAGAGACGATGTTTGTGTGTCAGAGACGATGTTTGTGTGACAGAGACGATGTTTGTGTAACAAAGACGATGTTTGTGTAACAAAGACGATGTTTGTGTAACAGAGACGATGTTTGTGTATCAGAGACGATGTTTGTGTGTCAGAGACGATGTTTGTGTGTCAGAGACGATGTTTTTGTAACAGAGACTATGTTTGTGTGTCACAGACGATGTTTGTGTAACAGAGAATGTGTTTGTGTAACAGAGACGATGTTTGTGTAACAGAGACGATGTTTGAGTGTCAGAGACAATGTTTGTGTAATATTGACGATGTTTGTGTAACAGAATATGTTTGTGTGTCAGAGACGATGTTTTTGTGTCAGAGACGATGTTTGTGTGTCAGAGACAATGTTTGTGTGTCAGAGACGATGTTTGTGTAAGAGAGACGATTTTTGTGTAACAGAGACGATGTTTGTGTGTCAGAGACGATGTTTGTGTATCAGAGACGATGTTTGTGTAAGAGAGACGATGTTTGTGTAACAGAGACGATGTTTGTGTGTCAGAGACGATGTTTGTGTAACAGAGACGATGTTTGTGTGTCAAAGACGATGTTTGTGTGTCAGAGACGATGTCTATGTGTCAGAGACTATGTTTGTGTAACACAGACGCTGTTTGTGTGTCAGAGACGATGTTTGTGTGTCAGAGACGATGTTTATGTGTCAGAGACGATGTTTGTGTAACAGAGACGATGTGTGTGTGTGTCAGAGGCGCTGTTTATGTGTCAGAGACGATGTTTGTGTGTCAGAGACGATGTTTATGTGTCAGAGACGATGTTTGTGTCAGAGACGATGTTTGTGTGTCAGAGACGATGTTTGTGTAACAGAGACGATGTTTGCGTAACAAAGACGATGTTTGCGTGTCAGAGACGATGTTTGTGTAACAGAGACTATGTTTATGTGTCAGAGACAATGTTTGTGTGTCAGAGTTGATGTTTATGTGTCAAAGACAATGTTTGTGTGTCAGAGACGATGATTGTGTGTCAGATACGATGTTTGTGTGTCATAGACGATGTTTCTGTCACAGATGATGTTTGTTCGTCAGAGACAATGTTTGTGTGTCAGAGACGATGTTTGTGTGTCAGAGACGATGTTTATGTGTCAGAGACGATGTTTGTGTAACAGAGACGATGTTTATGTGTCAGAGACGATGTTTGTGTAACAGAGACGATGTGTGTTTGTCAGAGACGCTGTTTATGTGTCAGAGACGATGTTTGTGTGTCGGAGACGATGTTTATGTGTCGGAGACGATGTTTGTGTCAGAGACGATGTTTGTGTGTCAGAGACGATGTTTGTGTGACAGAGACGATGTTTGTGTAACAAAGACGATGTTTGTGTAACAGAGAGGATATTTGTGTGTCAGAGACGATGTTTGTGTAACAAAGACGATCTTTGAGTGTCAGAGACGATGTTTGTGTAACAGAGACTATGTTTGTGTGTCAGAGACAATGTTTGTGTGTCAGAGATGATGTTTATGTGTCAGAGACAATGTTTGTGTGTCAGAGACGATGTTTGTGTGTCAGAGATGATGTTTGTGTGTCAGAGACAATGTTTGTGTGTCATAGACGATGCTTGTGTCACAGATGACGTTTGTTCGTCAGAGACAATGTTTGTGTGTCAGAGACGATGTTTGTGTGTCAGAGACGATGTTTATGTGTCAGAGACGATGTTTGTGTAACAGAGACGATGTTTGTGTGTCAGATTCGCTGTTTGTGTGTCAGAGATTTTGTTTGTCTGTCAGAGACGATGTTTGTGTAACAGAGACGATGTTTGTGTGTCTGAGACGATGATTGTGTGTCAGAGACGATGTTTGTGTGACAGAGACGATGTTTGTGTGTCAGAGATGATGTTTGTGTAAAAGAGACGATGTTTGTGTGTCAGACCGATGTTTGTGTGTCAGAGACGATGTTTGTTTAGCAGAGACGATGTTTGTGTGTCAGAGACGATGTTTGTGTTTCAGAGACGGTTTTTGTGTGTCAGAGACGATGTTTGTGTATCAGAGACGCTGTTTGTGTGTTTCAGAGACGATGTGTGTGTAACAGAGACGATATTTTTGTGTCAGAGACGATGTTTATGTGTTAGAGACGATGTTTGTGTAAGAGAGACGATTTTTGTGTAACAGAGACGATGTTTGTGTGTCAGAGACGATGTTTGTGTGTCAGAGACGATGTTTGTGTAAGAGAGACGATGTTTGTGTATCAGAGACGATGTTTGTGTAAGAGAGACGATGTTTTTGTGTCAGAGACGATGTTTGTGTGTCAGATATGATGTTTGTGTGACAGAGACTATGTTTGTGTGTCAGAGACGATGATTGTGTAACAGAGACGATGTTTGTTTGACAGAGACGATGTGTGTGTGCCAGAGACAATGTTTGTGTAAAAGAGACGATGTTTGTGTGTCAGACCGATGTTTGTGTGTCAGAGACGATGTTTGTGTAACAGAGACGATGTTTGTGTAACAGAGACGATGTTTGTGTAACAGAGTCGATGTTTGTGTGTCATAGACGATGTTTGTGTGTCAGAGACGATGTTTGTGTGTAACAGAGACGATGTTTGTGTATCAGAGACGATGTTTGTGTAACAGAGATGATGTTTGTTTAACAGAGACGATGCTTGTGTGTCAGAGAGTATGTTTGTGTGTCAGAGACGATGTTTGTGTAACAGAGACGATGTTTGTTTGTCAGAGACGATGATTGTGTGAAAGAGACGTTTGTGTGTCTAAGACAATGTTTGTGTGTCAGAGACGATGTTTGTGTGTCAGATACGATGTTTGTGTGTCATAGACGATGTTTGTGTCACAGATGATGTTTGTTCGTCAGAGACAATGTTTGTGTAATATTGACGATGTTTGTGTAACAGAATATGTTTGTGTGTCAGAGACGATGTTTTTGTGTCAGAGACGATGTTTGTGTGTCAGAGACAATGTTTGTGTGTCAGAGACGATGTTTGTGTAAGAGAGACGATTTTTGTGTAACAGAGACGATGTTTGTGTGTCAGAGACGATGTTTGTGTATCAGAGACGATGTTTGTGTAAGAGAGACGATGTTTGTGTAACAGAGACGATGTTTGTGTGTCAGAGACGATGTTTGTGTAACAGAGACGATGTTTGTGTGTCAAAGACGATGTTTGTGTGTCAGAGACGATGTCTATGTGTCAGAGACTATGTTTGTGTAACACAGACGCTGTTTGTGTGTCAGAGACGATGTTTGTGTGTCAGAGACGATGTTTATGTGTCAGAGACGATGTTTGTGTAACAGAGACGATGTGTGTGTGTGTCAGAGGCGCTGTTTATGTGTCAGAGACGATGTTTGTGTGTCAGAGACGATGTTTATGTGTCAGAGACGATGTTTGTGTCAGAGACGATGTTTGTGTGTCAGAGACGATGTTTGTGTAACAGAGACGATGTTTGCGTAACAAAGACGATGTTTGCGTGTCAGAGACGATGTTTGTGTGTCAGAGACGATGTTTATGTGTCAGAGACGATGTTTGTGTAACAGAGACGATGTTTATGTGTCAGAGACGATGTTTGTGTAACAGAGACGATGTTTATGTGTCAGAGACGATGTTTGTGTAACAGAGACGATGTGTGTTTGTCAGAGACGCTGTTTATGTGTCAGAGACGATGTTTGTGTGTCGGAGACGATGTTTGTGTCAGAGACGATGTTTGTGTGTCAGAGACGATGTTTGTGTGACAGAGACGATGTTTGTGTAACAAAGACGATGTTTGTGTAACAGAGAGGATATTTGTGTGTCAGAGACGATGTTTGTGTAACAAAGACGATCTTTGAGTGTCAGAGACGATGTTTGTGTAACAGAGACTATGTTTGTGTGTCAGAGACAATGTTTGTGTGTCAGAGATGATGTTTATGTGTCAGAGACAATGTTTGTGTGTCAGAGACGATGTTTGTGTGTCAGAGATGATGTTTGTGTGTCAGAGACAATGTTTGTGTGTCATAGACGATGCTTGTGTCACAGATGACGTTTGTTCGTCAGAGACAATGTTTGTGTGTCAGAGACGATGTTTGTGTGTCAGAGACGATGTTTATGTGTCAGAGACGATGTTTGTGTAACAGAGACGATGTTTGTGTGTCAGATTCGCTGTTTGTGTGTCAGAGATTTTGTTTGTCTGTCAGAGACGATGTTTGTGTAACAGAGACGATGTTTGTGTGTCTGAGACGATGATTGTGTGTCAGAGACGATGTTTGTGTGACAGAGACGATGTTTGTGTGTCAGAGATGATGTTTGTGTGACAGAGACTATGTTTGTGTGTCAGAGACGAATATTGTGTAACAGAGACGATGTTTTTTTTTTGACAGAGACGATGTGTGTGTGCCGGAGACAATGTTTGTGTAAAAGAGACGATGTTTGTGTGTCAGACCGATGTTTGTGTGTCAGAGACGATGTTTGTGTAGCAGAGACGATGTTTGTGTGTCAGAGACGATGTTTGTGTTTCAGAGACGGTTTTTGTGTGTCAGAGACGATGTTTGTGTATCAGAGACGCTGTTTGTGTGTTTCAGAGACGATGTGTGTGTAACAGAGACGATGTTTTTGTGTCAGAGACGATGTTTATGTGTTAGAGACGATGTTTGTGTAAGAGAGACGATTTTTGTGTAACAGAGACGATGTTTGTGTGTCAGAGACGATGTTTGTGTGTTAGAGACGATGTTTGTGTAAGAGAGACGATTTTTGTGTAACAGAGACGATGTTTGTGTGACAGAGACGATGTTTGTGTGTCAGAGACGATGTTTGTGTAAGAGAGACGATGTTTGTGTGTCAGATATGATGTTTGTGTGACAGAGACTACGTTTGTGTGTCAGAGACGATGATTGTGTAACAGAGACGATGTTTGTTTGATAGAGACGATGTTTGTGTAAAAGAGACGATGTTTGTGTGTCAGACCGATGTTTGTGTGTCAGAGACGATGTTTGTGTAACAGAGACGATGTTTGTGTAACAGAGACGATGTTTGTGTAACAGAGTCGATGTTTGTGTGTCAGAGACGATGTTTGTGTGTAACAGAGACGATGTTTGTGTATCAGAGACGATGTTTGTGTAACAGAGACGATGTTTGTGTAACAGAGACGATGCTTGTGTGTCAGAGAGTATGTTTGTGTGTCAGAGACGATGTTTGTGTAACAGAAACGATGTTTGTTTGTCAGAGACGATGATTGTGTGACAGAGACGATGTTTGTGTGTCAGAGACGATGTTTGTGTGACAGAGACTATGTTTGTGTGTCAGAGACGATGATTGTGTAACAGAGACGATGTTTGTTTGACAGAGACGATGTGTGTGTGCCAGAGACAATGTTTGTGTAAAAGAGACGATGTTTGTGTGTCAGACCGATGTTTGTGTGTCAGAGACGATGTTTGTTTAGCAGAGACGATGTTTGTGTGTCAGAGACGATGTTTGTGTTTCAGAGACGGTTTTTGTGTGTCAGAGACGATGTTTGTGTGTCAGAGACGATGTTTGTGTAACAGAGACGATGTGTGTGTGTCAGAGACGATGTTTGTGTGTCAGAGACGATGTTTGTGTAACAGAGACGATGTTTGTGTGTCAGAGACGATGTTTGTGTGTCAGAGACGATTTTTGTGTAACAGAGGCGATGTTTGTGTGTCAGAGACGATGTTTGTGTGTCAGAGATGATGTTTGTGTAACAAAGACGATGTTTGTGTGTCAGAGACGATGTTTGTGTGTCAGAGATGATGTTTGTGTAACAGAGACGATATTTGTGTGTCAGAGACGATGTTTATGTGTCAGAGACGATGTTTGTGTGTCAGAGACGATGTTTGTGTGTCAGAGACGATGTTTATGTAACAGAGACGCTGTTTGTGTGTCAGAGACGATGTTTGTGTGTCAGAGACGATGTTTATGTGTCAGAGACGATGTTTGTGTAACAGAGACGATGTGTGTGTGTGTCAGAGACGCTGTTTGTGTGTCAGAGACGATGTTTGTGTGTCAGAGACGAAGTTTATGTGTCAGAGACGATGTTTGTGTCAGAGACGATGTTTGTGTGTCAGAGACGATGTTTGTGTGACAGAGACGATGTTTGTGTAACAAAGACGATGTTTGTGTAACAAAGACGATGTTTGTGTAACAGAGACGATGTTTGTGTATCAGAGACGATGTTTGTGTGTCAGAGACGATGTTTGTGTGTCAGAGACGATGTTTTTGTAACAGAGACTATGTTTGTGTGTCACAGACGATGTTTGTGTAACAGAGAATGTGTTTGTGTAACAGAGACGATGTTTGTGTAACAGAGACGATGTTTGAGTGTCAGAGACAATGTTTGTGTAATATTGACGATGTTTGTGTAACAGAATATGTTTGTGTTTCAGAGACGATGTTTTTGTGTCAGAGACGATGTTTGTGTGTCAGAGACAATGTTTGTGTGTCAGAGACGATGTTTGTGTAAGAGAGACGATTTTTGTGTAACAGAGACGATGTTTGTGTGTCAGAGACGATGTTTGTGTATCAGAGACGATGTTTGTGTAAGAGAGACGATGTTTGTGTAACAGAGACGATGTTTGTGTGTCAGAGACGATGTTTGTGTAACAGAGACGATGTTTGTGTGTCAAAGACGATGTTTGTGTGTAGAGACGATGTCTATGTGTCAGAGACTATGTTTGTGTAACACAGACGCTGTTTGTGTGTCAGAGACGATGTTTGTGTGTCAGAGACGATGTTTATGTGTCAGAGACGATGTTTGTGTAACAGAGACGATGTGTGTGTATCAGAGACGATGTTTGTGTAAGAGAGACGATGTTTGTGTAACAGAGACGATGTTTGTGTGTCAGAGACGATGTTTGTGTAACAGAGACGATGTTTGTGTGTCAAAGACGATGTTTGTGTGTCAGAGACGATGTCTATGTGTCAGAGACTATGTTTGTGTAACACAGACGCTGTTTGTGTGTCAGAGACGATGTTTGTGTGTCAGAGACGATGTTTATGTGTCAGAGACGATGTTTGTGTAACAGAGACGATGTGTGTGTGTGTCAGAGGCGCTGTTTATGTGTCAGAGACGATGTTTGTGTGTCAGAGACGATGTTTATGTGTCAGAGACGATGTTTGTGTCAGAGACGATGTTTGTGTGTCAGAGACGATGTTTGTGTAACAGAGACGATGTTTGCGTAACAAAGACGATGTTTGCGTGTCAGAGACGATGTTTGTGTGTCAGAGACGATGTTTATGTGTCAGAGACGATGTTTGTGTAACAGAGACGATGTTTATGTGTCAGAGACGATGTTTGTGTAACAGAGACGATGTTTATGTGTCAGAGACGATGTTTGTGTAACAGAGACGATGTGTGTTTGTCAGAGACGCTGTTTATGTGTCAGAGACGATGTTTGTGTGTCGGAGACGATGTTTGTGTCAGAGACGATGTTTGTGTGTCAGAGACGATGTTTGTGTGACAGAGACGATGTTTGTGTAACAAAGACGATGTTTGTGTAACAGAGAGGATATTTGTGTGTCAGAGACGATGTTTGTGTAACAAAGACGATCTTTGAGTGTCAGAGACGATGTTTGTGTAACAGAGACTATGTTTGTGTGTCAGAGACAATGTTTGTGTGTCAGAGATGATGTTTATGTGTCAGAGACAATGTTTGTGTGTCAGAGACGATGTTTGTGTGTCAGAGATGATGTTTGTGTGTCAGAGACAATGTTTGTGTGTCATAGACGATGCTTGTGTCACAGATGACGTTTGTTCGTCAGAGACAATGTTTGTGTGTCAGAGACGATGTTTGTGTGTCAGAGACGATGTTTATGTGTCAGAGACGATGTTTGTGTAACAGAGACGATGTTTGTGTGTCAGATTCGCTGTTTGTGTGTCAGAGATTTTGTTTGTCTGTCAGAGACGATGTTTGTGTAACAGAGACGATGTTTGTGTGTCTGAGACGATGATTGTGTGTCAGAGACGATGTTTGTGTGACAGAGACGATGTTTGTGTGTCAGAGATGATGTTTGTGTGACAGAGACTATGTTTGTGTGTCAGAGACGAATATTGTGTAACAGAGACGATGTTTTTTTTTTGACAGAGACGATGTGTGTGTGCCGGAGACAATGTTTGTGTAAAAGAGACGATGTTTGTGTGTCAGACCGATGTTTGTGTGTCAGAGACGATGTTTGTGTAGCAGAGACGATGTTTGTGTGTCAGAGACGATGTTTGTGTTTCAGAGACGGTTTTTGTGTGTCAGAGACGATGTTTGTGTATCAGAGACGCTGTTTGTGTGTTTCAGAGACGATGTGTGTGTAACAGAGACGATGTTTTTGTGTCAGAGACGATGTTTATGTGTTAGAGACGATGTTTGTGTAAGAGAGACGATTTTTGTGTAACAGAGACGATGTTTGTGTGTCAGAGACGATGTTTGTGTGTTAGAGACGATGTTTGTGTAAGAGAGACGATTTTTGTGTAACAGAGACGATGTTTGTGTGACAGAGACGATGTTTGTGTGTCAGAGACGATGTTTGTGTAAGAGAGACGATGTTTGTGTGTCAGATATGATGTTTGTGTGACAGAGACTACGTTTGTGTGTCAGAGACGATGATTGTGTAACAGAGACGATGTTTGTTTGATAGAGACGATGTTTGTGTAAAAGAGACGATGTTTGTGTGTCAGACCGATGTTTGTGTGTCAGAGACGATGTTTGTGTAACAGAGACGATGTTTGTGTAACAGAGACGATGTTTGTGTAACAGAGTCGATGTTTGTGTGTCAGAGACGATGTTTGTGTGTAACAGAGACGATGTTTGTGTATCAGAGACGATGTTTGTGTAACAGAGACGATGTTTGTGTAACAGAGACGATGCTTGTGTGTCAGAGAGTATGTTTGTGTGTCAGAGACGATGTTTGTGTAACAGAAACGATGTTTGTTTGTCAGAGACGATGATTGTGTGACAGAGACGATGTTTGTGTGTCAGAGACGATGTTTGTGTGACAGAGACTATGTTTGTGTGTCAGAGACGATGATTGTGTAACAGAGACGATGTTTGTTTGACAGAGACGATGTGTGTGTGCCAGAGACAATGTTTGTGTAAAAGAGACGATGTTTGTGTGTCAGACCGATGTTTGTGTGTCAGAGACGATGTTTGTTTAGCAGAGACGATGTTTGTGTGTCAGAGACGATGTTTGTGTTTCAGAGACGGTTTTTGTGTGTCAGAGACGATGTTTGTGTGTCAGAGACGATGTTTGTGTAACAGAGACGATGTGTGTGTGTCAGAGACGATGTTTGTGTGTCAGAGACGATGTTTGTGTAACAGAGACGATGTTTGTGTGTCAGAGACGATGTTTGTGTGTCAGAGACGATTTTTGTGTAACAGAGGCGATGTTTGTGTGTCAGAGACGATGTTTGTGTGTCAGAGATGATGTTTGTGTAACAAAGACGATGTTTGTGTGTCAGAGACGATGTTTGTGTGTCAGAGATGATGTTTGTGTAACAGAGACGATATTTGTGTGTCAGAGACGATGTTTATGTGTCAGAGACGATGTTTGTGTGTCAGAGACGATGTTTGTGTGTCAGAGACGATGTTTATGTAACAGAGACGCTGTTTGTGTGTCAGAGACGATGTTTGTGTGTCAGAGACGATGTTTATGTGTCAGAGACGATGTTTGTGTAACAGAGACGATGTGTGTGTGTGTCAGAGACGCTGTTTGTGTGTCAGAGACGATGTTTGTGTGTCAGAGACGAAGTTTATGTGTCAGAGACGATGTTTGTGTCAGAGACGATGTTTGTGTGTCAGAGACGATGTTTGTGTGACAGAGACGATGTTTGTGTAACAAAGACGATGTTTGTGTAACAAAGACGATGTTTGTGTAACAGAGACGATGTTTGTGTATCAGAGACGATGTTTGTGTGTCAGAGACGATGTTTGTGTGTCAGAGACGATGTTTTTGTAACAGAGACTATGTTTGTGTGTCACAGACGATGTTTGTGTAACAGAGAATGTGTTTGTGTAACAGAGACGATGTTTGTGTAACAGAGACGATGTTTGAGTGTCAGAGACAATGTTTGTGTAATATTGACGATGTTTGTGTAACAGAATATGTTTGTGTTTCAGAGACGATGTTTTTGTGTCAGAGACGATGTTTGTGTGTCAGAGACAATGTTTGTGTGTCAGAGACGATGTTTGTGTAAGAGAGACGATTTTTGTGTAACAGAGACGATGTTTGTGTGTCAGAGACGATGTTTGTGTATCAGAGACGATGTTTGTGTAAGAGAGACGATGTTTGTGTAACAGAGACGATGTTTGTGTGTCAGAGACGATGTTTGTGTAACAGAGACGATGTTTGTGTGTCAAAGACGATGTTTGTGTGTCAGAGACGATGTCTATGTGTCAGAGACTATGTTTGTGTAACACAGACGCTGTTTGTGTGTCAGAGACGATGTTTGTGTGTCAGAGACGATGTTTATGTGTCAGAGACGATGTTTGTGTAACAGAGACGATGTGTGTGTGTCAGAGGCGCTGTTTATGTGTCAGAGACGATGTTTGTGTGTCAGAGACGATGTTTATGTGTCAGAGACGATGTTTGTGTCAGAGACGATGTTTGTGTGTCAGAGACGATGTTTGTGTAACAGAGACGATGTTTGCGTAACAAAGACGATGTTTGCGTGTCAGAGACGATGTTTGTGAAACAGAGACTATGTTTATGTGTCAGAGACAATGTTTGTGTGTCAGAGTTGATGTTTATGTGTCAAAGACAATGTTTGTGTGTCAGAGACGATGTTTGTGTGTCAGATACGATGTTTGTGTGTCATAGACGATGTTTCTGTCACAGATGATGTTTGTTCGTCAGAGACAATGTTTGTGTGTCAGAGACGATGTTTGTGTGTCAGAGACGATGTTTATGTGTCAGAGACGATGTTTGTGTAACAGAGACGATGTTTATGTGTCAGAGACGATGTTTGTGTAACAGAGACGATGTGTGTTTGTCAGAGACGCTGTTTATGTGTCAGAGACGATGTTTGTGTGTCGGAGACGATGTTTATGTGTCGGAGACGATGTTTGTGTCAGAGACGATGTTTGTGTGTCAGAGACGATGTTTGTGTGACAGAGACGATGTTTGTGTAACAAAGACGATGTTTGTGTAACAGAGAGGATATTTGTGTGTCAGAGACGATGTTTGTGTAACAAAGACGATCTTTGAGTGTCAGAGACGATGTTTGTGTAACAGAGACTATGTTTGTGTGTCAGAGACAATGTTTGTGTGTCAGAGATGATGTTTATGTGTCAGAGACAATGTTTGTGTGTCAGAGACGATGTTTGTGTGTCAGAGATGATGTTTGTGTGTCAGAGACAATGTTTGTGTGTCATAGACGATGCTTGTGTCACAGATGACGTTTGTTCGTCAGAGACAATGTTTGTGTGTCAGAGACGATGTTTGTGTGTCAGAGACGATGTTTATGTGCCAGAGACGATGTTTGTGTAACAGAGACGATGTTTGTGTGTCAGATTCGCTGTTTGTGTGTCAGAGATTTTGTTTGTCTGTCAGAGACGATGTTTGTGTAACAGAGACGATGTTTGTGTGTCTGAGACGATGATTGTGTGTCAGAGACGATGTTTGTGTGACAGAGACGATGTTTGTATGTCAGAGATGATGTTTGTGTAAAAGAGACGATGTTTGTGTGTCAGACCGATGTTTGTGTGTCAGAGACGATGTTTGTTTAGCAGAGACGATGTTTGTGTGTCAGAGACGATGTTTGTGTTTCAGAGACGGTTTTTGTGTGTCAGAGACGATGTTTGTGTATCAGAGACGCTGTTTGTGTGTTTCAGAGACGATGTGTGTGTAACAGAGACGATATTTTTGTGTCAGAGACGATGTTTATGTGTTAGAGACGATGTTTGTGTAAGAGAGACGATTTTTGTGTAACAGAGACGATGTTTGTGTGTCAGAGACGATGTTTGTGTGTCAGAGACGATGTTTGTGTAAGAGAGACGATGTTTGTGTATCAGAGACGATGTTTGTGTAAGAGAGACGATGTTTTTGTGTCAGAGACGATGTTTGTGTGTCAGATATGATGTTTGTGTGACAGAGACTATGTTTGTGTGTCAGAGACGATGATTGTGTAACAGAGACGATGTTTGTTTGACAGAGACGATGTGTGTGTGCCAGAGACAATGTTTGTGTAAAAGAGACGATGTTTGTGTGTCAGACCGATGTTTGTGTGTCAGAGACGATGTTTGTGTAACAGAGACGATGTTTGTGTAACAGAGACGATGTTTGTGTAACAGAGTCGATGTTTGTGTGTCATAGACGATGTTTGTGTGTCAGAGACGATGTTTGTGTGTAACAGAGACGATGTTTGTGTATCAGAGACGATGTTTGTGTAACAGAGATGATGTTTGTTTAACAGAGACGATGCTTGTGTGTCAGAGAGTATGTTTGTGTGTCAGAGACGATGTTTGTGTAACAGAGACGATGTTTGTTTGTCAGAGACGATGATTGTGTGAAAGAGACGTTTGTGTGTCTAAGACAATGTTTGTGTGTCAGAGACGATGTTTGTGTGTCAGATACGATGTTTGTGTGTCATAGACGATGTTTGTGTCACAGATGATGTTTGTTCGTCAGAGACAATGTTTGTGTAATATTGACGATGTTTGTGTAACAGAATATGTTTGTGTGTCAGAGACGATGTTTTTGTGTCAGAGACGATGTTTGTGTGTCAGAGACAATGTTTGTGTGTCAGAGACGATGTTTGTGTAAGAGAGACGATTTTTGTGTAACAGAGACGATGTTTGTGTGTCAGAGACGATGTTTGTGTATCAGAGACGATGTTTGTGTAAGAGAGACGATGTTTGTGTAACAGAGACGATGTTTGTGTGTCAGAGACGATGTTTGTGTAACAGAGACGATGTTTGTGTGTCAAAGACGATGTTTGTGTGTCAGAGACGATGTCTATGTGTCAGAGACTATGTTTGTGTAACACAGACGCTGTTTGTGTGTCAGAGACGATGTTTGTGTGTCAGAGACGATGTTTATGTGTCAGAGACGATGTTTGTGTAACAGAGACGATGTGTGTGTGTGTCAGAGGCGCTGTTTATGTGTCAGAGACGATGTTTGTGTGTCAGAGACGATGTTTATGTGTCAGAGACGATGTTTGTGTCAGAGACGATGTTTGTGTGTCAGAGACGATGTTTGTGTAACAGAGACGATGTTTGCGTAACAAAGACGATGTTTGCGTGTCAGAGACGATGTTTGTGTAACAGAGACTATGTTTATGTGTCAGAGACAATGTTTGTGTGTCAGAGTTGATGTTTATGTGTCAAAGACAATGTTTGTGTGTCAGAGACGATGTTTGTGTGTCAGATACGATGTTTGTGTGTCATAGACGATGTTTCTGTCACAGATGATGTTTGTTCGTCAGAGACAATGTTTGTGTGTCAGAGACGATGTTTGTGTGTCAGAGACGATGTTTATGTGTCAGAGACGATGTTTGTGTAACAGAGACGATGTTTATGTGTCAGAGACGATGTTTGTGTAACAGAGACGATGTGTGTTTGTCAGAGACGCTGTTTATGTGTCAGAGACGATGTTTGTGTGTCGGAGACGATGTTTATGTGTCGGAGACGATGTTTGTGTCAGAGACGATGTTTGTGTGTCAGAGACGATGTTTGTGTGACAGAGACGATGTTTGTGTAACAAAGACGATGTTTGTGTAACAGAGAGGATATTTGTGTGTCAGAGACGATGTTTGTGTAACAAAGACGATCTTTGAGTGTCAGAGACGATGTTTGTGTAACAGAGACTATGTTTGTGTGTCAGAGACAATGTTTGTGTGTCAGAGATGATGTTTATGTGTCAGAGACAATGTTTGTGTGTCAGAGACGATGTTTGTGTGTCAGAGATGATGTTTGTGTGTCAGAGACAATGTTTGTGTGTCATAGACGATGCTTGTGTCACAGATGACGTTTGTTCGTCAGAGACAATGTTTGTGTGTCAGAGACGATGTTTGTGTGTCAGAGACGATGTTTATGTGTCAGAGACGATGTTTGTGTAACAGAGACGATGTTTGTGTGTCAGATTCGCTGTTTGTGTGTCAGAGATTTTGTTTGTCTGTCAGAGACGATGTTTGTGTAACAGAGACGATGTTTGTGTGTCTGAGACGATGATTGTGTGTCAGAGACGATGTTTGTGTGACAGAGACGATGTTTGTGTGTCAGAGATGATGTTTGTGTAAAAGAGACGATGTTTGTGTGTCAGACCGATGTTTGTGTGTCAGAGACGATGTTTGTTTAGCAGAGACGATGTTTGTGTGTCAGAGACGATGTTTGTGTTTCAGAGACGGTTTTTGTGTGTCAGAGACGATGTTTGTGTATCAGAGACGCTGTTTGTGTGTTTCAGAGACGATGTGTGTGTAACAGAGACGATATTTTTGTGTCAGAGACGATGTTTATGTGTTAGAGACGATGTTTGTGTAAGAGAGACGATTTTTGTGTAACAGAGACGATGTTTGTGTGTCAGAGACGATGTTTGTGTGTCAGAGACGATGTTTGTGTAAGAGAGACGATGTTTGTGTATCAGAGACGATGTTTGTGTAAGAGAGACGATGTTTTTGTGTCAGAGACGATGTTTGTGTGTCAGATATGATGTTTGTGTGACAGAGACTATGTTTGTGTGTCAGAGACGATGATTGTGTAACAGAGACGATGTTTGTTTGACAGAGACGATGTGTGTGTGCCAGAGACAATGTTTGTGTAAAAGAGACGATGTTTGTGTGTCAGACCGATGTTTGTGTGTCAGAGACGATGTTTGTGTAACAGAGACGATGTTTGTGTAACAGAGACGATGTTTGTGTAACAGAGTCGATGTTTGTGTGTCATAGACGATGTTTGTGTGTCAGAGACGATGTTTGTGTGTAACAGAGACGATGTTTGTGTATCAGAGACGATGTTTGTGTAACAGAGATGATGTTTGTTTAACAGAGACGATGCTTGTGTGTCAGAGAGTATGTTTGTGTGTCAGAGACGATGTTTGTGTAACAGAGACGATGTTTGTTTGTCAGAGACGATGATTGTGTGAAAGAGACGTTTGTGTGTCTAAGACAATGTTTGTGTGTCAGAGACGATGTTTGTGTGTCAGATACGATGTTTGTGTGTCATGGACGATGTTTGTGTCACAGATGATGTTTGTTCGTCAGAGACAATGTTTGTGTGTCAGAGACGATGTTTGTGTGTCAGAGACGATGTTTATGTGTCAGAGACGATGTTTGTGTAACAGAGACGATGTTTATGTGTCAGAGACGATGTTTGTGTAACAGAGACGATGCGTGTTTGTCAGAGACGCTGTTTATGTGTCAGAGACGATGTTTGTGTGTCAGAGACGATGTTTATGTGTCGGAGACGATGTTTGTGTCAGAGACGATGTTTGTGTGTCAGAGACGATGATTGTGTGACAGAGAGGATATTTGTGTGTCAGAGACGATGTTTGTGTAACAAAGACGATGTTTGAGTGTCAGAGACGATGTTTGTGTAACAGAGACTATGTTTGTGTGTCAGAGACAATGTTTGTGTGTCAGAGATGATGTTTGTGTGTCAGAGACAATGTTTGTGTGTCAGAGACGATGTTTGTGTGTCAGAGACGATGTTTGTGTGTCAGAGACAATGTTTGTGTGTCATAGACGATGCTTGTGTCACAGATGACGTTTGTTCGTCAGAGACAATGTTTGTGTGTCAGAGACGATGTTTGTGTGTCAGAGACGATGTTTATGTGTCAGAGACGATGTTTGTGTAACAGAGACGATGTTTGTGTGTCAGATTCGCTGTTTGTGTGTCAGAGATTTTGTTTGTCTGTCAGAGACGATGTTTGTGTAACAGAGACGATGTTTGTGTGTCTGAGACGATGATTGTGTGTCAGAGACGATGTTTGTGTGACAGAGACGATGTTTGTGTGTCAGAGATGATGTTTGTGTGACAGAGACTATGTTTGTGTGTCAGAGACGAATATTGTGTAACAGAGACGATGTTTTTTTTTTGACAGAGACGATGTGTGTGTGCCGGAGACAATGTTTGTGTAAAAGAGACGATGTTTGTGTGTCAGACCGATGTTTGTGTGTCAGAGACGATGTTTGTGTAGCAGAGACGATGTTTGTGTGTCAGAGACGATGTTTGTGTTTCAGAGACGGTTTTTGTGTGTCAGAGACGATGTTTGTGTATCAGAGACGCTGTTTGTGTGTTTCAGAGACGATGTGTGTGTAACAGAGACGATGTTTTTGTGTCAGAGACGATGTTTATGTGTTAGAGACGATGTTTGTGTAAGAGAGACGATTTTTGTGTAACAGAGACGATGTTTGTGTGTCAGAGACGATGTTTGTGTGTTAGAGACGATGTTTGTGTAAGAGAGACGATTTTTGTGTAACAGAGACGATGTTTGTGTGACAGAGACGATGTTTGTGTGTCAGAGACGATGTTTGTGTAAGAGAGACGATGTTTGTGTGTCAGATATGATGTTTGTGTGACAGAGACTACGTTTGTGTGTCAGAGACGATGATTGTGTAACAGAGACGATGTTTGTTTGACAGAGACGATGTTTGTGTAAAAGAGACGATGTTTGTGTGTCAGACCGATGTTTGTGTGTCAGAGACGATGTTTGTGTAACAGAGACGATGTTTGTGTAACAGAGACGATGTTTGTGTAACAGAGTCGATGTTTGTGTGTCAGAGACGATGTTTGTGTGTAACAGAGACGATGTTTGTGTATCAGAGACGATGTTTGTGTAACAGAGACGATGTTTGTGTAACAGAGACGATGCTTGTGTGTCAGAGAGTATGTTTGTGTGTCAGAGACGATGTTTGTGTAACAGAAACGATGTTTGTTTGTCAGAGACGATGATTGTGTGACAGAGACGATGTTTGTGTGTCAGAGACGATGTTTGTGTGACAGAGACTATGTTTGTGTGTCAGAGACGATGATTGTGTAACAGAGACGATGTTTGTTTGACAGAGACGATGTGTGTGTGCCAGAGACAATGTTTGTGTAAAAGAGACGATGTTTGTGTGTCAGACCGATGTTTGTGTGTCAGAGACGATGTTTGTTTAGCAGAGACGATGTTTGTGTGTCAGAGACGATGTTTGTGTTTCAGAGACGGTTTTTGTGTGTCAGAGACGATGTTTGTGTGTCAGAGACGATGTTTGTGTAACAGAGACGATGTGTGTGTGTCAGAGACGATGTTTGTGTGTCAGAGACGATGTTTGTGTAACAGAGACGATGTTTGTGTGTCAGAGACGATGTTTGTGTGTCAGAGACGATTTTTGTGTAACAGAGGCGATGTTTGTGTGTCAGAGACGATGTTTGTGTGTCAGAGATGATGTTTGTGTAACAAAGACGATGTTTGTGTGTCAGAGACGATGTTTGTGTGTCAGAGATGATGTTTGTGTAACAGAGACGATATTTGTGTGTCAGAGACGATGTTTATGTGTCAGAGACGATGTTTGTGTGTCAGAGACGATGTTTGTGTGTCAGAGACGATGTTTATGTAACAGAGACGCTGTTTGTGTGTCAGAGACGATGTTTGTGTGTCAGAGACGATGTTTATGTGTCAGAGACGATGTTTGTGTAACAGAGACGATGTGTGTGTGTGTGTCAGAGACGCTGTTTGTGTGTCAGAGACGATGTTTGTGTGTCAGAGACGAAGTTTATGTGTCAGAGACGATGTTTGTGTCAGAGACGATGTTTGTGTGTCAGAGACGATGTTTGTGTGACAGAGACGATGTTTGTGTAACAAAGACGATGTTTGTGTAACAAAGACGATGTTTGTGTAACAGAGACGATGTTTGTGTATCAGAGACGATGTTTGTGTGTCAGAGACGATGTTTGTGTGTCAGAGACGATGTTTTTGTAACAGAGACTATGTTTGTGTGTCACAGACGATGTTTGTGTAACAGAGAATGTGTTTGTGTAACAGAGACGATGTTTGTGTAACAGAGAAGATGTTTGAGTGTCAGAGACAATGTTTGTGTAATATTGACGATGTTTGTGTAACAGAATATGTTTGTGTGTCAGAGACGATGTTTGTGTGTCAGAGACAATGTTTGTGTGTCAGAGACGATGTTTGTGTAAGAGAGACGATTTTTGTGTAACAGAGACGATGTTTGTGTGTCAGAGACGATGTTTGTGTATCAGAGACGATGTTTGTGTAAGAGAGACGATGTTTGTGTAACAGAGACGATGTTTGTGCGTCAGAGACGATGTTTGTGTAACAGAGACGATGTTTGTGTGTCAAAGACGATGTTTGTGTGTCAGAGACGATGTCTATGTGTCAGAGACTATGTTTGTGTAACACAGACGCTGTTTGTGTGTCAGAGACGATGTTTGTGTGTCAGAGACGATGTTTATGTGTCAGAGACGATGTTTGTGTAACAGAGACGATGTGTGTGTGTGTCAGAGGCGCTGTTTATGTGTCAGAGACGATGTTTGTGTGTCAGAGACGATGTTTATGTGTCAGAGACGATGTTTGTGTCAGAGACGATGTTTGTGTGTCAGAGACGATGTTTGTGTAACAGAGACGATGTTTGTGTAACAGAGACGATGTTTGTGTAACAAAGACGATGTTTGCGTGTCAGAGACGATGTTTGTGTAACAGAGACTATGTTTATGTGTCAGAGACAATGTTTGTGTGTCAGAGTTGATGTTTATGTGTCAAAGACAATGTTTGTGTGTCAGAGACGATGTTTGTGTGTCAGATACGATGTTTGTGTGTCATAGACGATGTTTCTGTCACAGATGATGTTTGTTCGTCAGAGACAATGTTTGTGTGTTAGAGACGATGTTTGTGTGTCAGAGACGATGTTTATGTGTCAGAGACGATGTTTGTGTAACAGAGACGATGTTTATGTGTCAGAGACGATGTTTGTGTAACAGAGACGATGTGTGTTTGTCAGAGACGCTGTTTATGTGTCAGAGACGATGTTTGTGTGTCGGAGACGATGTTTGTGTCAGAGACGATGTTTGTGTGTCAGAGACGATGTTTGTGTGACAGAGACGATGTTTGTGTAACAAAGACGATGTTTGTGTAACAGAGAGGATATTTGTGTGTCAGAGACGATGTTTGTGTAACAAAGACGATCTTTGAGTGTCAGAGACGATGTTTGTGTAACAGAGACTATGTTTGTGTGTCAGAGACAATGTTTGTGTGTCAGAGATGATGTTTATGTGTCAGAGACAATGTTTGTGTGTCAGAGACGATGTTTGTGTGTCAGAGATGATGTTTGTGTGTCAGAGACAATGTTTGTGTGTCATAGACGATGCTTGTGTCACAGATGACGTTTGTTCGTCAGAGACAATGTTTGTGTGTCAGAGACGATGTTTGTGTGTCAGAGACGATGTTTATGTGTCAGAGACGATGTTTGTGTAACAGAGACGATGTTTGTGTGTCAGATTCGCTGTTTGTGTGTCAGAGATTTTGTTTGTCTGTCAGAGACGATGTTTGTGTAACAGAGACGATGTTTGTGTGTCTGAGACGATGATTGTGTGTCAGAGACGATGTTTGTGTGACAGAGACGATGTTTGTGTGTCAGAGATGATGTTTGTGTAAAAGAGACGATGTTTGTGTGTCAGACCGATGTTTGTGTGTCAGAGACGATGTTTGTTTAGCAGAGACGATGTTTGTGTGTCAGAGACGATGTTTGTGTTTCAGAGACGGTTTTTGTGTGTCAGAGACGATGTTTGTGTATCAGAGACGCTGTTTGTGTGTTTCAGAGACGATGTGTGTGTAACAGAGACGATATTTTTGTGTCAGAGACGATGTTTATGTGTTAGAGACGATGTTTGTGTAAGAGAGACGATTTTTGTGTAACAGAGACGATGTGTGTGTGCCAGAGACAATGTTTGTGTAAAAGAGACGATGTTTGTGTGTCAGACCGATGTTTGTGTGTCAGAGACGATGTTTGTGTAACAGAGACGATGTTTGTGTAACAGAGACGATGTTTGTGTAACAGAGTCGATGTTTGTGTGTCATAGACGATGTTTGTGTGTCAGAGACGATGTTTGTGTGTAACAGAGACGATGTTTGTGTATCAGAGACGATGTTTGTGTAACAGAGATGATGTTTGTTTAACAGAGACGATGCTTGTGTGTCAGAGAGTATGTTTGTGTGTCAGAGACGATGTTTGTGTAACAGAGACGATGTTTGTTTGTCAGAGACGATGATTGTGTGAAAGAGACGTTTGTGTGTCTAAGACAATGTTTGTGTGTCAGAGACGATGTTTGTGTGTCAGATACGATGTTTGTGTGTCATAGACGATGTTTGTGTCACAGATGATGTTTGTTCGTCAGAGACAATGTTTGTGTGTCAGAGACGATGTTTGTGTGTCAGAGACGATGTTTATGTGTCAGAGACGATGTTTGTGTAACAGAGACGATGTTTATGTGTCAGAGACGATGTTTGTGTAACAGAGACGATGTGTGTTTGTCAGAGACGCTGTTTATGTGTCAGAGACGATGTTTGTGTGTCAGAGACGATGTTTATGTGTCGGAGACGATGTTTGTGTCAGAGACGATGTTTGTGTGTCAGAGACGATGATTGTGTGACAGAGAGGATATTTGTGTGTCAGAGACGATGTTTGTGTAACAAAGACGATGTTTGAGTGTCAGAGACGATGTTTGTGTAACAGAGACTATGTTTGTGTGTCAGAGACAATGTTTGTGTGTCAGAGATGATGTTTGTGTGTCAGAGACAATGTTTGTGTGTCAGAGACGATGTTTGTGTGTCAGAGACGATGTTTGTGTGTCAGAGACAATGTTTGTGTGTCATAGACGATGCTTGTGTCACAGATGACGTTTGTTCGTCAGAGACAATGTTTGTGTGTCAGAGACGATGTTTGTGTGTCAGAGACGATGTTTGTGTGTCAGAGACGATGTTTATGTGTCGGAGACGATGTTTGTGTCAGAGACGATGTTTGTGTGTCAGAGACGATGATTGTGTGACAGAGAGGATATTTGTGTGTCAGAGACGATGTTTGTGTAACAGAGACGATGTTTGTGTGTCAGATTCGCTGTTTGTGTGTCAGAGATTTTGTTTGTCTGTCAGAGACGATGTTTGTGTAACAGAGACGATGTTTGTGTGTCTGAGACGATGATTGTGTGTCAGAGACGATGTTTGTGTGACAGAGACGATGTTTGTGTGTCAGAGATGATGTTTGTGTGACAGAGACTATGTTTGTGTGTCAGAGACGAATATTGTGTAACAGAGACGATGTTTTTTTTTGACAGAGACGATGTGTGTGTGCCGGAGACAATGTTTGTGTAAAAGAGACGATGTTTGTGTGTCAGACCGATGTTTGTGTGTCAGAGACGATGTTTGTGTAGCAGAGACGATGTTTGTGTGTCAGAGACGATGTTTGTGTTTCAGAGACGGTTTTTGTGTGTCAGAGACGATGTTTGTGTATCAGAGACGCTGTTTGTGTGTTTCAGAGACGATGTGTGTGTAACAGAGACGATGTTTTTGTGTCAGAGACGATGTTTATGTGTTAGAGACGATGTTTGTGTAAGAGAGACGATTTTTGTGTAACAGAGACGATGTTTGTGTGTCAGAGACGATGTTTGTGTGTTAGAGACGATGTTTGTGTAAGAGAGACGATTTTTGTGTAACAGAGACGATGTTTGTGTGTCAGAGACGATGTTTGTGTGTCAGAGACGATGTTTGTGTAAGAGAGACGATGTTTGTGTGTCAGATATGATGTTTGTGTGACAGAGACTACGTTTGTGTGTCAGAGACGATGATTGTGTAACAGAGACGATGTTTGTTTGACAGAGACGATGTTTGTGTAAAAGAGACGATGTTTGTGTGTCAGACCGATGTTTGTGTGTCAGAGACGATGTTTGTGTAACAGAGACGATGTTTGTGTAACAGAGACGATGTTTGTGTAACAGAGTCGATGTTTGTGTGTCAGAGACGATGTTTGTGTGTAACAGAGACGATGTTTGTGTATCAGAGACGATGTTTGTGTAACAGAGACGATGTTTGTGTAACAGAGACGATGCTTGTGTGTCAGAGAGTATGTTTGTGTGTCAGAGACGATGTTTGTGTAACAGAAACGATGTTTGTTTGTCAGAGACGATGATTGTGTGACAGAGACGATGTTTGTGTGTCAGAGACGATGTTTGTGTGACAGAGACTATGTTTGTGTGTCAGAGACGATGATTGTGTAACAGAGACGATGTTTGTTTGACAGAGACGATGTGTGTGTGCCAGAGACAATGTTTGTGTAAAAGAGACGATGTTTGTGTGTCAGACCGATGTTTGTGTGTCAGAGACGATGTTTGTTTAGCAGAGACGATGTTTGTGTGTCAGAGACGATGTTTGTGTTTCAGAGACGGTTTTTGTGTGTCAGAGACGATGTTTGTGTGTCAGAGACGATGTTTGTGTAACAGAGACGATGTGTGTGTGTGTCAGAGACGATGTTTGTGTGTCAGAGACGATGTTTGTGTAACAGAGACGATGTTTGTGTGTCAGAGACGATGTTTGTGTGTCAGAGACGATTTTGTGTAACAGAGGCGATGTTTGTGTGTCAGAGACGATGTTTGTGTGTCAGAGATGATGTTTGTGTAACAAAGACGATGTTTGTGTGTCAGAGACGATGTTTGTGTGTCAGAGATGATGTTTGTGTAACAGAGACGATATTTGTGTAACAGAGAGGATGTTTGTGCAACAGAGATGATGTTTGTATATTTCTGGTGATGCTACTGCAGTTGTCACCTTGTTTTTTGCTTGTCTGTCCATCACGCTACATCCCAGACACATATCATTCTGAGACCTACTTACGTTTGATACTATTTACTTGGTGACCACGGTAGCCTATTTTGGAAAACCCCTGACTGGACTACCGACGTTCGGACAACCCGTATTCGACTCCGACTGTAAGCAGTGTGAGTTGTACACATGGTTGGAAAAAAAAACCCGTGGTCACCCAGCCACTGGCAGAAATTGGTGCCAGGGTAGTACTTTGGGAAGATGAGGAATGCCGCTTCACGTCGTGAGTTTCGATGCTTGAGGCGACACTATCCAGAAGTCTCCGATCAATTATAGATATGCAGGCGAGCACATTTGAGTGAAAACTCGATTGCTAAGACGCCGATTCAAGTCTAGTATTTTACCTTTACTATCTACTTCAATATTAAGTGGACCAGCTGAGATACACATTCATTATATTTGTTGTTGTGTATTTGCTGTTTGCTTGTTGTATTTTTATGAAGTGACATATAGTGTTGATGCATGAAGTGCTGCAAATTCATGTTCATTTATTTAACTTCGTCTGCGTATAACTCACCGCATATGTTGGCAGATTACAATGAAATAGTATTCTCGTGTAAACGAAGAACAGCAATAACGATATTACCAAAGAATGCCGCAGTCCTTTGATTAATTCTAACACATCGGTCAGCTGTCCGCTGATTGAATCTGATCTTTATTGAAATGCTTTCA
Organism: Megaustenia siamemsis; assembly: GCA_032433765.1. Taxonomy (NCBI): domain Eukaryota; kingdom Metazoa; phylum Mollusca; class Gastropoda; order Stylommatophora; family Ariophantidae; genus Megaustenia; species Megaustenia siamemsis. The sequence continues at coordinate 154,604,235 of JAVIAB010000051.1, read as the reverse complement.
TATTATCCGTTACAAAGATGGTGGATCTAGTTCACGTTCTCTAGATCGCTGCAGAAAGTTCATTCGGGTCTGATTAATTTCGTTTCTCCATTGCACTTTTCTGCGTTAAAGTATAAATGATGATCTACTTATTACATCTGCGCCGATAAAGCGGAGTCGTACGCCAGCAATATTACCTTTTTGACAAATCAAGTGTTGTGAATGCGACCTTCCACCGTCTAGACTTGATCTGCGCTTTACGTCACATTGGTGCTGTTCATGAGCGTTGTTGGAATTGCTTGACGCAAGTTATTTACTTGTTACTCATTAATGTGAACTGCTTCGTCAGCCGCAGTTTTACTTTCGTCAGCCGCAGTTGTATCTCTTTGTGCAATTTGCACCATGTTTCGTTCGTCGTAGGTTGCATTCGCTGGAGTAATCAGGAATCTAAGGGGCGGGCGCGACATTGTTGTGTGAGCGACATTGTTGTGTGTGCTACATTGTTGTGTGTGCTACGTCATCATAATGGCTCATTGTATCGAGACCGGCCATACGCTAATCTTACAGTCTGTTTGTTTGATGTGCGACGGGGATAATCTGATGACAAGCTGTGTGTTTATATGTTCAGAATTGGAGTCAACAACGATGGCCTAACATCATCAAGCGCTATACATAAAAAAAAAATATGACGATCATCATTTTCAGGAGCACGTGAATTTCTGTTATATGGTGGATAGGCAGCAGGAACCATTGAAGGCCATGCATGAAAAGTGTTCCTTGTTGCAGTTTCCTCATATTCCAAGTCCATGGGTGACTGGTTGGTCTCGAGGCAAGACGCCGGCCTCGAGACAGAGAGGTTGTGGGTTCAAATCCCGGATACACCGGTTGGGAATTTTATTTATGATTTCTCTTTGCGGCCACCACCCCAGGTCTCAGCAGCGAGGCCCGGCTTGAAACGTCAGTTACTCATCGACGGAAAAAAACATGAGTACCTCCGAAGTCGGAGTTATCTGCCTGTGCGGCGAAACACTCTTGCGCACATGGCTGCCAGTGAAAAATGGATTAACACGCAAAATTCAGTTCCTAGTCTCTAGAGACTTCGTCAGAGCTGGTGAACGCAACAACAACAACATATTACCCAGCACTACCGTATAACCTGTTACCTATCAACGATAGTTTTAATGTTTCCTATTTCAAACGATAGTTTTAATGTTTCCTATTTCAACGATAGTTTTAATGTTTCCTATTTCAAACGATAGTTTTAATGTTTCCTATTTCAACGATAGTTTTAATGTTTCCTATTTCAAACGATAGTTTTAATGTTTCCTATTTCAACGATAGTTTTAATGTTTCCTATTTCAACGATAGTTTTAATGTTTCCTATTCCAACGATAGTTTTAATGTTTCCTATTTCAACGATAGTTTTAATGTTACCTATTCCAACGATAGTTTTAATGTTTCCTATTTCAACGATAGTTTTAATGTTCCTATTTTAACGATAGTTTTAATGTTTTCTATTTCAAAGATAGTTTTAATGTTTCCTATTTCAACGATAGTTTTAATGTTTCCAATTTCAATGATAGTTTTAATGTTTCCTATTTCAACGATAGTTTTAATGTTTGCTATTTCAACAATAGTTTTAATGTTTCCTATTTCAAAGATAGTTTTAATGTTTCCTATTTTAACGAGTTTTAATGTTTCCTATTTCAATGATAGTTTTAATGTTTCCTATTTCAACGATAGTTTAATGTTTCCTATTTCAATGATAGTTTTAATGTTTCCTATTTCAAAAATAGTTTTAATGTTTAATGGCCCCAAAATATTGTCTTGTGTTGTCATTTATATTTAGTAGTTGACTTAGTAGAACGTCAGCACGGATTTTCCATTGTTAAAAGCAGACGTACACCAGCTGGGTCTGTATGATTGATCTATTTCCTTGTATTGTTGCTCACATTTCTCATTAGTAGCCGAGACCAGTACTTGTCGCACACACTGTTCATGTCTTTGGTTATCCTCGCTGATTCATTTCCCGTCTCGTGAAGCTCGTCTTTCTGTTCTCTCTGATGTCAACATTCCATGCTACAGTTTGACTTTAGTTCGCTACAAGATCTACTTGTGGCTTATTACTTGTGTGTGTGTTTAAACTGTTACACGTTTATTTTAATTCATTTTCCTAGTTACTTCGGTTTCTTGTGTGTTTGATTGCAAATAGATTCCCTTGAGCAGCCGTAGCTTTGCTAAATACAGTGGTTGAATGAAAGATGTGTACACGGTCTCTAAGAATCAACTTCCTAAAGCTTCTGCTATCACAACAATCGCCTCCTTTAACTCCAGGGACGCGTCAGGTCTACATGTGAGGGGCTGTAGCCACTGCCTCCAGTTGTAGAAACGAAGAAAGTTCTTAAAATACAAAGCTTTCACTCTGCCTCTGCGGTCTGTTAAGTACACACCCACCCACACCCACCGAGTAGCGGCACTAGCATCCCTCCCACATGTGGTAACGTCGGCCGTGTGGGGAGAAGCTGATTGACAGAACTTACAGCTTTCTTACCTCAAGAACCAGTTTCCAGCCTGCAGGAAACTTCCAGGCACGACCTACCCCCTCATTGCCCCTCAATTGCCTTGACTGAAGTAACTTCACGATATTTGTGTTAAGGCAAAGATCTGAAACATTGCCCTACGGATCGAGCTCTGTTCAACTATAACCGTAATCTGACGTAATCGAGGTGTTTATAACCCACATACATTGTTTTCTGCCTGTCATTCACTCCCTGTGCAAAGTTTTGTTTTAAACGGTTTTGTTTTGAGGTGTCGTGGACATGTTGTTTGGAAACAAATTGAGCTAATATCACAGGAGTAACTTTGTTACAGGAGCTTTGGACTGTACACTCCGTGCTGGGCGTGGGCTGGCAGAACAGCTTGCTGTGCTAGTGTGTTGATAGCAGCACAGTGAAGCGATAGTAGATATTCAACACAGCCCGTGTCTTACGAGCGGCACAGTTGTGCTGATGTTATCGCCCCTACTGTACACGCTGGCTTTGAATCACGGCCTTAGTGCTACAGTAATTCACGTAGCGGTGGATGGGATGTTTGTGTTATTGCTGCCTTTAGGAGCAGATATTTGTTCACCAAACCCTTGGAGTTGTGTGTGTTTTCATCCGTAGACAAGTTAATCGGAACAGTAGTGGGATATTTCAACGTGCATGAATTAGCCTTACAATTGTAGGTGTGTGTGTTTTTTGTGCTTGTAGAATAATGTTACTAGTTACTTACGAAGTTTTGATAAGTTTAATTGTGACTTCAACAGAAGTTACCGCGAGTTACCTGATTATTCATCACATATAAACATTACGAGTAGTTACGTGTTTATGTAACGGTTGTAGAAAACACCATTAACCTTGTGAGTTTTTGTTACCTTAGACACAAGCTTGGATGTGTTGTTAGAAAACATAGATACAAGTTATTTGTTATGTATGCTTAGTTATACGTAACGTTGCGTAGACAAACATGATCAATGATAACATATTTTTATCTAAAACTAATCTTCGAACTATCAATTATAACGTTTAATTATAACTATAAATTTATGTGTTATTATCAAGGACCGCTATTACTGAGAATATGTTATTGTATGTTTCATTTATTGATAATACCAATTATGTGCTACTGCCGTTTCTTCTTCTTCTTCTACCTTTTCAGCTCCCAGTGGAGCATAGGTCTTCAACAAACACTTTCAGCTCCCAGTGGAGCATAGGTCTTCAACAAACACTTTCAGCTCCCAGTGGCGCATAGGTCTTCAACAAACACTTTCAGCTCCCAGTGGAGCATAGGTCTTCAACAAACACTTTCAGCTCCCAGTGGAGCATAGGTCTTCAACAAACACTTTCCAAGTCGTTCTGTTTTTTGCCATTCATTTAAGATCATTCCATGTCTTCCCATCATCTTCATCTCTGCTTCTATCTGTCTTCTCCAAGAATTCCTTGGTCTTCCTCTTTGTCTTTTCCCCTGGGGATTCCAAAAAAGGGCCTGTTGTGTAATACTCTTTGACTGGTACATTTCCATAATTCTAAGTTAGTGATTTTGTCCTGCCATTTCCATCCTTTTATCCTGCGTAAGCATCCATTAATGAAAATCTGTATCTTCGTGATTGTCAATTTTGTTGTTCTCCATGTTTCACAGCCATATAATAGGACCGCCTTAACATTTGAGTTGTTTACAAATAATAATTCCTCTTCTTCCTCATCTTTTCTCTTTCACTGATACCTAAAAGGTGTCGTGGTTTATATCATTTGTCATTCTTGTGCTGCTCGAATTGTCTGAATTAGTGATTTCCCTTTGTTGTTACATGTCTCTGTCACTCTGTCTGTTATAATAATAATTATAGTTGGTAATTTGTTGTCTAAATGTGAAGTTGTAACTAGTTACGTTCTATCATTTAAGACGTTTGACTATTCCAAGTTACGTGTTATTGTCATCTGTGACGTGTATTTACGTGTTTCTGCCACCAAGACAACTGTAATTAGTTGTATGTTTCTGCCATCAAGGCAACTGTAATTAGTTGTATGTTTCTTCTATCAAGACAAATGTAATTAGTTGTATGTTTCTGCCATCAAGACATCTATAATTAGTTGTATGTTTCTGCCACCAAGACAACTGTAATTAGTTGTATGTTTCTGCCATCAAGGATGTAAGACATTACAACTGGTGACGTGTTCTCTCACTCAGGACTTGAGATAGCAGCAGTATTTGCATGCATCAGCCGTCCAAGATGACCATTTTGTCGTGATTAAGTAGCTGTTGTAATGCTGCTGTCATTGGTGGTTATTTGTTTCTGTCAGCGCGTGCAAAAGTTGTCATTTGTTACGTGTTCCTATCACCAGTTACAAAAGTTATAATTTGTTACGTGTTCCTATTACCAGCTACAAAAGTTATAATTTGTTACGTGTTGCTATCACCAGTTACAAAAGTTATAATTTGTTACGTGTTTCTATCACCAGTTACAAAAGTTATAATTTGTTGCGTGTTCCTATCGCCGGTTACAAAAGTTATATTATTACGTGTTCCTATCACAGTTTACAAAAATTATAATTTGTTACGTGTTCTGTCACCTCTTACAAAAGTGATATTTGCTACGTGTTCCTATCACCAGTTACAAAAGTTATAATTTGTTACATGTTCCTATCACCAGTTACAAAAGTTATAATTAGTACGTGTTTCTATCACCGGTTACAAAGTTATAATTTGTTACGTGTTCCTATCACCAGCTACAAAAGTTATAATTTGTTACGTGTTCCTTTCACCAGTTACAAAAAGTTATTACGTGTTGTTATCTCCACTTACAAAAGTTATTACGTGTTGTTATCTCCACTTACAAAAATAATAATTTTTTTACGTGTTCCTATCGCCGGTTACAAAATTATAAATTGTTACGTGTTCTGTCACCTCTTACAAAAGTGATAACTTGTTACGTGTTCCTATCACCGTTTACAAAAATTATAATTTGTTACGTGTTCTGTCACCTCTTACAAAAGTGATATTTGCTACATGTTCCTATCACCGTTTACATAAAGTGACCAGTTTTACCGCTACAACTCATACTAAAAATCTTTCCACTTTATAAAAAAAGAAGCCAAACTTTATTTTTCTTGCTGGTGAATCTAACATCTTTAGTTGAGACACACTTGTCCCATCTGGCCACCAGATTGGCTTCTCTCCGTCAATGATGTATGCAACTATTTATATGTGATTCTACAGTTTGATTTACGCGAATGTTATAGGGCTAGATATGAATATCAAAAGACTAAAACTATGATCATAAACAACGGAAATACTCAAAACCCACAAGTGGATATCAAAATTGAAGGAATAGACCTGAAGACAGTTCAGAACTACCACTACCTTGGACATACTAAAACCAGTGATGGTAAATGTACAACTGAAATAAACAAAAGAATAGGAATGGCAAAAAGTAATTTTAATGCCATGAAGAACATACTAACATCAAAACAAAATAACACAGGGCTAAAACTAAGAAAAGCAAAATGTTACATCTTCTCAATATTCCTATATGGTGCAGAAACATGGGCGTTAGACAAGAAAACAGAACAGAGAATTGAAGCCTTTGAAATGTGGATATATAGAAGAATAGGTAGAATTGGATGGAAGGAAAAGAAAACAAACGACGAAGTCTTAAAACAACTAAAAATGAAAAGAGAACTACTAAACACAATTCAAACAAGACAAATGCGATTTTTGGGCCATGTTAAAAGATACAACAGCCTACTAAAAGTAAAAGTAACACCAACAGTGCACAGTAATAGACAGGCTCAAGTATTGTGACACCAGCAATGCATAGTAATATACACAAGAGAGACTTCCATGGCAAACTAAAGAATAAGTAAGAAAAAAACATAAACACTGTGGGGTAAAGTATACCAAAATAAACATTAAAAATGGGAAATTGGAGAAATTTCTGATGCGACCTGCCAGTTAGTCAAACCGTGAGAAGGGAAGTACGCATGTTTAGTCCGCTACATTAAAACGTTTTATGCCATCTTATATCACCATACAGTTGTAACAAAACAATTCTATATTTGCTACTGTTACTATATAGATAAAGTTTGTCTGCTTTGAAATATTGCGTAGTCTCGTGTCTACGGAATCGCTTTAGCCACAAATTTGTTCTGTTCTTACCTCTCGTGCTGACACATTTGTCTAACTGCCAGCTATTGTTGTCGTCATTTCTGACATAGCCCTCCAGAGATTTACTGATTTCTTTGTGACCATTCTTCTATTTTAGATCTACAAGAAATGTCTCAAGTGTCGATCTGAAATAGCGATCTATTTTTAGACACAAAATATCGTCACACCTTTGGACCTGGCATTATTTTTTACCCTTTTGAGTTTGGATACACAGGAACTTTTTTTTTTTTTTAAACATGAAATATTGTTTAATTTGTAGAAAAAAAATAAAAACATTATTCCATCTTTAAAAAGTAAAATACCCCCGTCACGCCAAGTGGCGTATAGGGAAATATGGTGTTAGTGGCCCTATATTTTACAGACCTTCAGCACATGATTTTTGGGGTAATGTGGTCGGTATTACGCCCGTGCTGCTTTACTTTCCCAGAAACAAATCCGGTACCCATTTAAGGCTGGGTGAACCCGGAAGCCGTCGGTTGGGATCGAACCCTACCTCTTGCCCTTTGTAGTCCAGTTCACTAACCACTGAGCTATCGCGGCTCCCTTATTCCATCTTTAGGCATGACAAATGGTTTCATCCTTTACACATGAAATAATGTTTCATTCTTGGGCCTGAAATATTGTTACATTCTTGAAAAATGAAATATGGTTAATTTCTTGAGAAATTAATACCATACGTGAAAATAAAACATTGTTCCATTTTTGAGAAATGAAATATTCTTCTATCCTAGGACCTAAAATATCACCCATTCTTGAAAAATTAAATATTAGTTCATTCTTGGACCTGAAATATTGTTCAATCCTTGGACATGAAATATTGTTCCAACCTTGGACCTGAAATACTGTTCCAACCTTGGACCTGAAATAGTTGCACAATCTTTAGACCAAATATAGCCTTCTCTCTTTTGGTTCTTTAGTTATGGAAGGCTCCGGTATCACTGCAAACGAATTTAAAATCCATAACTGCTCAAACGCCCATGCCAGTGGAATCTTCCGAATTACTATCTAATCTCCTAAACAAAGAGCTGTAGTCCCCATCATAGCAGTCTCAGCACACGCCAAGAGACATAAGGCGAAATCGCACAGAAAGTGAACACAGCCTACTGTTCCCTGCCATACGATATCATCATTCATCGTAAACAATTGGAATATCGAAACATGATCAAAACGGATGAAACACAGTTCACGGTGTGCACAAATCACTTAACTCAGTAGCTCCTGCAAAGAGCCGGACTTGGAATATGAGGAAACTGCAACAAGGAACACTTTCATGCATAGCATTCAATGATTCCTACCGCCTATCCACCACTCACATTATTGACCAGAAGTTCACGTCCTTCTGAAAATTATGATCGTCATATTTAAAAAAAATGTATAACGCTTGATGATGTTAAGACATCATTTTTGACTCCAATTCCGAACATATAAAACACAGTTAGTCGTCAGATTATCCCCGTCGCACATCAAACAACAGACCGTAAGATTAGCGTATGGCCGGTCTTGGGATATACGATGAGCCATTATGATGACGTAGCACACAACAATGGCAGCGCCTATATATTCATGATTTCTCTAGTGAATGCAGCCTACAACGAACGAAACACGGTGCAAATTCCCTAAAGAGATAAAACTACGGCTAACTTGACGAAGCAGTTCACATTAATTATTTTTAACATGCAAATAACTTGCGTCAAGCAGTTCCAACAACGGTTATGAACAGTACTCAATGTGACGTAAAGCGTAGATCAACTCTAGCCGGTGGAAGGTCGCACTCACACCACTTGATTTGTCAAAAAAAAGAATATTGCCGTGCGTACTACTCTGCTTCATCGGCGCAGATGTGTTAAGTAGAACATCATTTTGTCTTTAACACAGAAAAGTGCAATGAAGAGCCGAAATTAATCAGACCCCGAATTCACTTTCTGCAGCGATGGAGAGAACGTGAACTAGATCCACCATTTTGGAAAGGGAAGACCAAATATAATTTGCTTCCATTATTTACATCAAACATTATCCAATTTGTAGAGGTACGTGACCCATTATCAGACTTTTGGTACCTCTACCATCTTTAGAAAGCATTTCTCCTAAAACTAATATGAGATGATTATACCATTTTGAAACGAGATAATTGTCCCATATTTATCGTGAGATAATTGGTCCACATTTAACATTCAATATTTGTTCTAGGTATACCGTGAGATAATTGTCCCAAATATAACATGAGATATTCGTGCCACATTTAATGTGAGATAATCGTCCCAGATATAACATGAGATATTCGTGCCACATTTAATGTGAGATAATCGTCCCAGATATAACATGATATATTCGTGCCACATTTAATGTGAGATAATCGTCCCAGATATCATCGTCATGTGCCATACCGGTTGGCGTAGGCGATCATGTCCCTCCACAATCTTCTATCTACAGTGCATCGTATCAGTTCTGTTGTTGACTGATTTCCATGCCATGACACCAAGCTATCTAGTATTTTCTCACTTTGTCGTCCGCGATCTCTCTTTCCTTTTATTTTGCCAGTTGTAACCAAGTATTTCAACTTTCCTCTTCTCATGATGTGCCTAAGAAATATAGATTGTATCTTTCTGATGTTTTTTTTTAGGAGCTCCCTTTTTGTGTTCTTTTTTTCTTTGCGAATTTGCTCATTGGTCTTTTCAGCTGTCCAGGGAACTTACAACATTCTTCTGAGAAATCCCATCTCTGTGGCCTCTAATCGTCTTTTAATTTGTTTGTCTACTGTCCATGGTTCGCTTCCATAGGTCAGAATTGGTTCTATATAGCACCGATGAACACTCTTTCTCACTTCTATTGACATAGATTTGTGGCATATAATATTTTTCATTTTCTGAAATGCTATTTTGGCCTGAGCTATTCTGCTTTTTATTTCTGTGGTGCATATTCCATCTGATGTTATTATTGTGCCCAAGTATTTGATGCGCTGCACTTGTTTCAGATTTGTCCTGTTTATTTTTATGCTGCATGATGGTGATGATTGTTTCTTTGATATGACGATTATTTCTGTTTTCTTACTATTCAGACTGTTGCTTTCTTTTACTTTGTTAACCTCAGACGGAAGTTATACAAAAGAGGTGAGATGCAGAATGGCTCAGGCAAAAGCAGCTTTCCAAAAAAAAAAATGAGGAAGATACTATGCAATCCATTTTTGACAATAGAAACAAGGAAAAGAGTTCTTAAATGTTATGTAGAGCCAGTCTTAGTATATGGATGTGAATCATAGACAATAGGACAGCAGACAAGAAAATCACTGGAGTCTGTAGAAATGTGGTTTTACAGAAGAATGCTAAGAAGAGTAATGAAAATGTTCTGTAAGAGGCCAAAGCAAAAAGAGAGCTAATTTCCAATATTAGGAAGAAACAATCATCATTTTTTGGACCATGTAATGAGAAGAGAGCAACTGGAATATATTGTAACAGCTGGAAAAACTGAGGGACGAAGAGATAGGGTGCAGCAAAGACAAAAAAATACCAGACAGCTTAAAAGAATGGCTTGGCAGAAGGTCAACAACAGAAATGATAAATAACTGTCGTGATCGAAAGTTGTGGAGAGACATGATCACCTACGCCAACAGGCCCAGTACTTGATGATGATGATGATGATTACTTTTACTATTATGTCTATCATTTCTTGTAGTTCATTCTCTGTCTCTGCTATTAATACTGTGTCACCAACATATCGCAAATTATTTATGTTGTGACCGTTGACTTCAATTCCTTTTTTGTCTACTATTGATCTTATAATATGTTCGCTGTAAAGTGAAAACAAATCCGGCGACAGAACACAGCCTTGTCTGACCTCTTGTTTTATTAGTTGAAATTGTCATCTTTGGTTGTTAATTCGTATAGCTGCTGTTTGTTGTCAGTACATGTTTTTTATGATTCGCAGATCCTTGCCATCAATGTTTAATTTCTCCAGCATATTGATTATTTCCACATGTTTTACTTTGTCAAATGCTTTTGTGTAGTCTATAAAGCACATATATCTATCTGTCTTTACCTCTATAGCTCTTTCTATCAACGTTCTTAAGATGTATATTGTATTATTGGTGCCCTTTCCTTCCACAAATCCGCATTGTTCCTCACTTATTTCTGGTTTTATTTTGTTCCTTACACATCTCATGATGATCTTATTAACATACGATATTTGTCCAACATTAATATGAGATAATAGTCTCACGTATAACATACGATATTTGTCCAATATTTAATATGAGATAATAGTCTCACGTATAACATACGATATTTGTCCAACATTTAATATGAGATAATAGTCTCACGTATAACATACGATATTTGTCCAATATTTAATATGAGATAATAGCCGCACATATAACATGAGATTAAAAAAGTAAAGTAAAGAGCCCCGTCACGCCAAGTGGCGTATAGGGAATATGGTGTTAGTGACCATATTTTTTTACAGACCTTCGGCACATGATTTTGGGGTAATGTGGTCGGTATTACGCCCGTGCCGTTTAACTTTCCCAGAAAAAATCCGGTACCCATTAAAGGGTGGGTGAACCTGGAAGCCGTCGGTCAGGATCGAACCCGATCTCTTGTCCTTTGTAGTCCAGTTCACTAACCACTGAGCCATCGCGGCTTCCATAACATGAGATAGTCCCACATTTAATGTGAGATAATCGTCCCACTTGTAACATGAGATAGTCCCACATTTAATGTGAGATAATCGTCCCACTTGTAACATGAGATATTTGTCCCACATTTAATGTGAGATAATCGTCCCACTTGTAACATGAGATAGTCCCACATTTAATGTGAGATAATCGTCCCACTTGTAACATGAGATAGTCCCACATTTAATGTGAGATAATCGTCCCACTTGTAACATGAGATATTTGTCCCACATTTAATGTGAGATAATCGTCCCACTTGTAACATGAGATATTTGTCCCACATTTAATGTGAGATAATCGTCCCACTTGTAACATGAGATATTTGTCCCACATTTAATGTGAGATAATCGTCCCACTTGTAACATGAGATATTTGTCCCACATTTAATATGATATGCTTTTCTGACATAAAACTTGTGGGAAAGCACAAAGTAGGAACGTAAAATCTTTTCGTCATTTCCTTACTTGTTGTATCCAATGATTATACAATCTCTTATTAGATATCGTGAGATAAGAGGGGGTGAAAGATAAACAAGTTGTTTTATCCATTGGCTGACTATTGGTCAGTGTTTATAAACCTCGAGACCTTGATTCTCAAAGATCCGGATGTGTTGGGGCATGAGGTCGTTACAATACTCTAGCAGAAATGAATCCTATTTTCATCTGAAACCGTCCAGAATCGCATCAATTTTCACTTGACAACACGAGACGTCACAAAATGTCAAGAAACCTACCGGAAGCTGTGACTGGGAATTTGTAACCAATTCGCTGCAGCGTTCGAACTCACAGAAGAGGGTAAGAGACATGTGAAGCAAGGGAATTAATACCATTTGTGATTTGGTTGGTTTTGGTAGGTCACGGTATCACTGCAAACGAATAAAATCCATAATTGCTCAACCGCCCGTGCCAGTGGAATCATCCGAATTACTATCTCATCTCCCAAACAAAGAAAGGTAGCTGTAGTCGCCATCATATCAGTCTCAGCACACGCCAAAAGACATAAGGCGAAACCGCACAGAAAGTGAACACAGCCAACTGTTCCCTGTTATACGATATCATCACTCATTGTAAACAATCGGAATATCGAAACACGATCAAAACTGATGAAACACAGCTCACGGTGTGCACAGAGCACCTAACTCAGTAGCTCCTGCAACAAGCCGGGCTTGTGATTATAAAGCTGCTGTCCTTGTTTTATTACACTATGTACCGTCTTGAGTATATGGACTTAGTCGTTTTGTACGACACCTGCATCTTTCGTGATACCACAGAGTTAGTGCATGTTAAATAAATAACAGGAGACTTGTGTGGATGAGTTAGCTTTTTACGATTGTAATACATAACACATCACTTTGTTATAGTTGGTGGTGATCAGTTGACAAATATCTTTGTTATGTAGCTACGGAGACGTTAGCATGGGCACTGACGCAGGACGTGAGGATCGCATTGCCTTCAACTCATGATTTGGCAACATTCTTCGGCAGAACCAGTAGGCAGTTGTTGACAGGAATCAGTGCATTGTGAAGCCTAGCGCTGATCCTAGCTGTTGCCTAACTCATGCCTCACGTTTCTTTGATAGTTCATCCATCATTTGGGGTGGACAGATACCCAAGAGGTAAAACAGAAAGTGCCAACACCTGTAGGTGACTGAGACCAAGAGCGGAGATGCATGAATCTCTAGGACTGTTATTTCTTGTGTTTACTCGAAAACTCTTCCTTATTTGTCACACTTACAGAAGTGTCTGCTTAGATGAGTTGCCTAGTGGGTTGCAGCAAGCTGCGATTATTGACGCCCATTGGACCAACACATCCGTTTAAGCATATCATTCTTGGGTACAAGATTGCCTTCCCTCTCGGTACCCATTCATTTGACCAGATTGTTTGTTTCCACGCCGGCCGCAGGAAGCAAAACTATGATCTTGAGCAGCCGAAGGTTGTTGATCAAGACACAGTCAACTACTGTTCGCTGGCCACATTTAGCCCAGGTTGTTTCTAGATCAATATCCAATCAGACCGGTAAGAATCAAACCGAAATGATACTTTTACGATCCAACATACGCGTGTTCAAAGTAAGCCCAAAACTAACATACATTTCCTGAGACGAAAGCCTTTCGTTAGGTTGGTCTATTTACATAGCGCGAAATGTTGCACTGTGTTTTATGTTTTATGTCTTATGGTCCTATACATCGTGTTATTAGCGGGTCATCATCATTGCACTCCGAACATGTCCATAGGTGCTCAGATCCCCTGCTCAGCAAGTCTCGAAGTGTCCAGCGACTGACGACTCCAGTTCTATGTTGGTTGATAAGTCTTCTTACACGGCCACTAAGTTTCTCGTTTCTGGCTGTGCCAAACTTAACTCCCATCTCTTTCATCCGAATGAGCGACGTGGACTCATGGTTGTCGAAGTCTTGTGTCCTTCCCACTTCCCGGAGGGCATTGATGATGTCCGCCCAATCCATTGGTTGACCGGCCTCAACAATAGCGCAGCTAGCCAACCTGTCCGATCTTTCATTTCCCCGTACTCTAGCATGTCCTGGAACAAAGGTGACCTTACGTATTTTTTACTTCTGCTATGACTCTACCCATTACATACGTACAGATCCCGCCTCCACATTTCGTATCATGCTCATCGAATCACTCAGTATACAGGCGTGTGTGTAGGCTTGTGTCTCTAGCCAGATGAATGCCTTGGTCACTGCCATCGCCTTCATTGTCATGCTACTCGTGGTCATGACGTATCCAACACGGTCTTCCTTGACTATTCTGCCTGCCGAGCGTGCTGTAAATGCACATGCACTTCTTTGGTGTCGTCTTACAGATCAGTCTGTATAGATGACTATATCTTTCTCATCGGTGTTATCGCAGATGAGACCGTTGACTTCCACATTGACCACGACTGAGTTCTGTTCCCTACATTCCCTGTCGAGTGTGACAATACACGAGAATGTCCGCGTAAATGACGTAGGCACCGGTATCCACTCCTCGCCAGCGTTGATGTTGTTAAGTCCAAAGACCTGTTTGATGACATCTTCTGCTCGGCCCACCTATGATTTGCCTCTTTTTAGCCTGACACCCTTCCATGTTTCGAGCTCATGATGCAATGGATGCTCTTTATTTGCACTAATCTTCAGGTATGCTCGCGTCTTCTAGATCTTGATCCTGCCATCCATAGTTGGAAAGTCGAGAAGATACCTCATTGCTACACAGGGAGTGTCCCTAGTACATCCCAAGATAATGCGCATAGCTTCATTCTGTGTTTTCTCCAGCTTGTCAGTTTGCGTCTAACTGACTGTAAGAACTGCCAGGGCATACTCGATTGGTGCAAGGACTAGTCCCTGGAACAGAAGGGTAAGTAGCCTCTGCTCGATGTTGGCAGCTGCCATGACCTTCAAGGCTGCTAATCCTTTGCGGGATTTTGTTATCACATGGTCGTCGTGGTCTAGAAAGAGGATGCGATCAAACTTAACTCCGAGGTACGTCATCACCATGTCCCTGGTCACCTCATCAGCTCCCATTCGTACCACCGGTGTTTCCGTGTTAACGATATGATTGTTAAGTGAGAACCATGCAACTGATGCTTTATTAGGATTAACCAATGCACCTGATACTCCACACCACAAAGATATGCGAAACATCGTGTTAGTACGCAGGGACTGTTTTCATAGCCTTTAGTTTTTCATAATCATCCTGCAATAGGAGCAGTTGTTTTTATACACACGTCTGTGCTAGAACAGAGGCTTTGCTATACCAAGTTACTCCGGGTTTGTTTCGAGGTATCCCACTGTATTATAGCGAGTTATTCATATGTGATATAGTGAGTTATCCCTTTGTAATACAGCGAGTTATCCCTTTGTAATACAGCAAGTTGTCTTTTGTGTTATAGCGAGTTATCCCTCTGTGTTAAAGCCAGTTATCCCTCTATGTTATGAATAGCTAGAGGACATTGAGATAAGAGATCGTGAATAAATGAATATAACAAATATCAACGCATGAATTGAGAACATAGCAAGAGGAAGCCTCGCGTCTCTGATTTGTGCACGCATGCGCATACGACGTTAAGTACTAGACCATTGATGAAAGCTTGGACCAAAAATAGAGCGAAGCGAGAAGACATTAAACACGTGCAGCATGTGGAGCATGTCAGCAAAGGTGTTGAAGACAGTGGTAGAGAAAATATTGAAGGTTGGCCGAGGCGGACTCTGACGATGGAAATATAACCTGGATATCAAGGAGCCCATGTAGCGAGGCGGTTAGTGTGTTTCTCGACCGACCTCGGGGATATGGGTTCGGTTCCCAAATGTGGTAAAATATTTTCAGGACGACTTGTCTTCGAGGTTCACTCGGCCGCTACCAGTGGATGAGAGAGATGTGTTGTGTGAAATTAAGGCGGACGAAGAGTCATCGTGAATTAGGCAACCAAGTGAGTCATATTGTGACATAGGCAACCAATAGATGAGTCATATCGTGAAATAGGCAACCATTTGATGAGTCATATTGTGAAATAGGAAACCAATAGATGAGTCATATTGTGACATAGGCAACCAATAGATGAGTCATATCGTGAAATAGGCAACCATTTGATGAGTCATATTGTGAAATAGGAAACCAATAGATGAGTCATATTGTGACATAGGCAACCAATAGATGAGTCATATCGTGAAATAGGCAACCATTTGATGAGTCATATTGTGAAATAGGAAACCAATAGATGAGTCATATTGTGACATAGGCAACCAATAGATGAGTCATATCGTGAAATAGGCAACCATTTGATGAGTCATATTGTGAAATAGGAAACCAATAGATGAGTCATATTGTGACATAGGCAACCAATAGATGAGTCATATCGTGAAATAGACAACCAATTAAGTCATGTTGTGAAATAGGCAACCATTTGATGAGTCATATTGTGAAATAGACAACCAATTGAGTTATATCGTGAAGTAGACAACCAAGTGATTCATGTCGTGAAATAGACATCCAATTGATGACTCATGTGGTGAAATAGACAACCAAACGATGAGTTATATTTTGAAATAGGCAACCAAATGATGAGTCATATCTTGAAATAGACAACCAGCTGATGAGTCATATCTTGAAATAGACAACCAACTGATGAGTCATATCTTGAAATAGACAACCAAGTGATTCATATCGTGAAATAGGCAACCAAGTGAGACATGTCGTGAAATAGGCATCCAATTGATGAGTTATATTTTGAAATAGGCAACCGAAGGATGAGACATGTCGTGAAATAGACAAACAATTAATGAGTCATGTCGTGAAATAGACAAACAATTAATGAGTCATGTCGTGAAAAGAGAATAGAATTCCACTGGGAGGAGAACATCAAGAAATATCCGGGTAGATTAGCGGGCCAAGGCGACGGTGATGTCAGGGGTGGATGGAGCATACACACACACCTTCATCTCATGGTTACCTAACCTGTAAACATTAAGACCTGTGCAGCAACATTTCTTGTGACGTCAGCTTCTTTAGTTTGCTAACGTTTGTTTGCCACAAAGTCGGGGACCTGTTCATTCTCTGATATTGTCTTCCTCTCTTTTCTCTTCCCTTCAACTCTACATCAGTTTACCGGAGGTCATTGTAATGACCTATGTACTGCTTGATTCTGTTTTGAACCTCTTCAATTGTCCTGCTGGCATTCTCGGGTGGGTTTCCTTAGCATTTTATTGCCATAAGTCGTTTATGTGTGTAATTATATGTTTAGATGTTTATGTGTGTAATTATATGTTTAGATGTTTATGTGTGTAATTATATGATTAGATGTTTATGTGTGTAATTATATGATTATGTGTGTAATTATATGTTTAGATGTTAATGTGTGTAATTATATGTTTAGATGTTTATATAACTTGCTTTTCAGTTTCGTTTAGTCGATGGACAATCGAACCAGACACGTCATTTAGTGGTTGTATGTCCCTCGTGTGTGGAGACTGGCGACTCAATAAATATTTTGAAGAAACATATTAATAGTAAACTTGTATAAGGAGCGCATCAGTAAATTTCATGGGAGATAGCTATATATTTTTTTTAAGATCTCCCCAGCTTCAAATGAATTTTAGTTTTTTTGTTTCTTACTTTTCTTTCTTCCCTCTCTTATGACTCGCTGTGTTCTTCCGTTTCTTATGACTCGCTGTGTTCTTCCGATTCTTATGACTGGTAGTGTTCTTCCGTTTCTTATGACTCGCTGTGTTCTTCCGATTCTTATGACTGGTAGTGTTCTTCCGTTTCTTATGACTCGCTGTGTTCTTCCGTTTCTTATGACTCGCTGTGTTCTTCCGTTTCTTATGACTCGCTGTGTTCTTCCGTTTCTTATGACTGGTAGTGTTCTTCCGTTTCTTATGACTCGCTGTGTTCTTCCGTTTCTTATGACTCTCTGTGTTCTTCCGTTTCTTATGACTGGTAGTGTTCTTCCGTTTCTTATGACTCGCTGTGTTCTTCCGTTTCTTATGACTCGCTGTGTTCTTCCGTTTCTTATGACTGGTAGTGTTCTTCCGTTTCTTATGACTCGCTGTGTTCTTCCGTTTCTTATGACTGGCTGTGTTCTTCCGTTTCTTATGACTGGTAGTGTTCTTCCGTTTCTTATGACTCGCTGTGTTCTTCCGTTTCTTATGACTGGTAGTGTTCTTCCGTTTCTTATGACTCGCTGTGTTCTTACGTTTCTTATGACTCGCTGTGTTCTTCCGTTTCTTATGACTGGTAGTGTTCTTCCGTTTCTTATGACTCGCTGTGTTCTTCCGTTTCTTATGACTGGCTGTGTTCTTCCGTTTCTTATGACTGGTAGTGTTCTTCCGTTTCTTATGACTCGCTGTGTTCTTCCGTTTCTTATGACTCGCTGTGTTCTTCCGTTTCTTATGACTCGCTGTGTTCTTACGTTTCTTATGACTCGCTGTGTTCTTCCGTTTCTTATGACTGGTAGTGTTCTTCCGTTTCTTATGACTGGCTGTGTTCTTCCGTTTCTTATGACTGGCTGTGTTCTTCCGTTTCTTATGACTGGCTGTGTTCTTCCGTTTCTTATGACTGGTAGTGTTCTTCCGTTTCTTATGACTGGCTGTGTTCTTCCGTTTCTTATGACTGGCTGTGTTCTTCCGTTTCTTATGACTCGCTGTGTTCTTCCGTTTCTTATGACTGGCTGTGTTCTTCCGTTTCTTATGACTGGTAGTGTTCTTCCGTTTCTTATGACTCGCTGTGTTCTTCCGTTTCTTATGACTCGCTGTGTTCTTCCGATTCTTATGACTGGTAGTGTTCTTCCGTTTCTTATGACTCGCTGTGTTCTTCCGATTCTTATGACTGGTAGTGTTCTTCCGTTTCTTATGACTCGCTGTGTTCTTCCGTTTCTTATGACTCGCTGTGTTCTTCCGTTTCTTATGACTCGCTGTGTTCTTCCGTTTCTTATGACTGGTAGTGTTCTTCCGTTTCTTATGACTCGCTGTGTTCTTCCGTTTCTTATGACTCGCTGTGTTCTCCCGTTTCTTATGACTCGTTGTGTTCTCCCGTTTCTTATGACTTGCTGTGTTCTCCCGTTTCTTATGACTCGTTGTGTTCTCCCGTTTCTTATGACTGGCTGTGTTCTCCCGTTTCTTATGACTTGCTGTGTTCTCCCGTTTCTTATGACTTGCTGTGTTCTCCCGTTTCTTATGACCTGCTGTGTTCTCCCGTTTCTTATGACTTGCTGTGTTCTCCCGTTTCTTATGACTTGCTGTGTTCTCCCGTTTCTTATGACTTGCTGTGTTCTCCCGTTTCTTATGACTTGCTGTGTTCTCCCGTTTCTTATGACTTGCTGTGTTCTCCCGTTTCTTATGACTGGCTGTGTTCTCCCGTTTCTTATGACTTGCTGTGTTCTCCCGTTTCTTATGACTTGCTGTGTTCTCCCGTTTCTTATGACTTGCTGTGTTCTCCCGTTTCTTATGACCTGCTGTGTTCTCCCGTTTCGTATGACTGGCAGTGTTCTTCCGTTTCTTATGACTGGCTGTGTTCTTCCATTTCTTATGACTGTCTGTGTTCTTCCGTTTCTTATGACTGGCTGTGTTCTTCCGTTTCTTATGACATGCTGTGTTCTTCCGTTTCTTATGACTGGCTGTGTTCTTCCGTTTCTTATGACTGGCTGTGTCCAAGAAAGTTCGGGTCCTAGAAGTGTATTGTTTGTCCTGATATCTGCTATTGGTTTGATCTCACGTCTTCAGCCAGTCCTTCTGTCCTCATGGAATGTCTGCACGCACTGCGGGATGCTGTCTCTATTGATGATCATTAAGTGAATATTAAACACGTGGAAACTATTTGATTTCTTGTTTCAAATGTGACCCATCATGGCTGTAAAACAGACTCTTTCTATTATTATGGAAGAGGGAAATAATTGCAGTGCTGGGGTAAAGCTGGTAGCAAGGAGCAAGTGGTGGGGTGTAACGTACACTCCTACAAGGTATGGTAACAGCTTTACAGAAAAAGGAACACAAGAAAATACTAACGTTTCGGCCAACATGCGGCCTTCTTCAGCAAACAAGAACACAAGCGTACAATGAAATAGCAATAAACTCGACTACATCCAGGATGCGCGGGACAAGTAAGTCAAAGAGTGATAAGAAGAAGGATAAGAAATGAGATGATAAAATACAAAAGGAGATGTATTGCAAATTAAGAGAATTAAAATTGTTAATCTATAAAGATATGTATGCTAAAACATATTGTTAAATTAATCGCCACAGATAAGTCTAACATTAATTTAACAATATATTTTAGTTTACATATTTGTATATATTATCGTTTATTTTCTCTCTTTATATATGTATATATCATCTCCCTTTTATTTTATCATCTCTTTTCTTCTCCGAATTCTTATCTCCCTATAACTTACTAGTCCTCCAGATGTTGTAGAGTTTATCTTCATTCATTTCTCCGTTTGTGTTCTCGTTTTCTGAAAAAGGGCCGCATGTTGACCGAAACGTCAGTAATTTGTTGTGTTACTTTTTCTGTAAAGCTGTCACCATATCTTGTATTAGTGGACGCTAATCCCCAGCACTTGCTCTTTGTTTTATTATATTGTACTTTTTTGTATTACATTTAGTATTCTTTCTCGTGTATCTTGTTACCTCTACGACGGTATTTATTTGGTTGTTAACGTGGTAGACAAGGGCGGGGTATAATCACCACAGTTATTCAATATGTGTCATGAGATTATACTAAGATCCGTAAAGGACATAACCTACACATCCGTCTCTGATCATAATATAAACAACATGAGGTATGCTCATGGCACTGTCTTAATTTGCATAGAGCGGAAAAGAGTTACAGACAATGATTGACGTTACAGTAATAGAAAGTAACAATAAATGATTTAGCTTATAGTAATAGAAAGTAACAATAAATGATCTAGCTTATAGTAATAGAAAGTAACAATAAATGATCTAGGTTATAGTAATAGAAAGTAACAATAAATGATTTAGCGGATAGTAATAGAAAGTAACAATAAATGATTTAGCTCATAGTAATATAAAGTAACAATAAATGATCTAGCTTATGGTAATAGAAAGTAATAATAAATGATTTAGCTTATAGTAATAGAAAGTAACAATAAATGATTTAGCTTATAGTAATAGAAAGTAACAATAAATGATCTAGCTTATAGTAATAGAAAGTAATAATAAATGATTTAGCTTATAGTAATAGAAAGTAACAATAAATGATTTAGCTTATAGTAATAGAAAGTAACAATAAATGATTTAGCTCATAGTAATAGAAAGTAACAATAAATGATTTAGCTCATAGTAATAGAAAGTAACAATACATGATTTAGCTCATAGTAATAGAAAGTAACAATAAATGATTTAGCTCATAGTAATAGAAAGTAACAATAAATGATTTAGCTTATAGTAATAAAAATTATTGAATGATATCTACAACACCGGATATTTACCAGGCGACCTGCTCAAATCAATATTCATAGCCCTACCAAAGAAATCTGGTGCGATTGAATGCGATGATCATTGCACAATAAGCCTTGCGAATCACATGACTAAGATATTACTAAGAATCATCATGCGCAGAGTGCGAAACAAAATTAGCCCTGAAATTAGTGACGAACAGTGTGGTTTTGTTAGAGATAAAGGAACAAGCAATGCCATATACATCATAAGATCTTTCTTTAGTAGAAAGAGCCATAGAGGTGAAAACAGATCTATACATATGTTTCATATATTATACCAAAGCATTTGACAAAGTAAAGCACTAAGAAATAATCAAAATTTTAGAAGACATAAACATAGACAGCAAAGATCTAAGAATAATAAAGAACATGTACTGGCAACAAACAGCGGCCATAAGAACTGGAAACCAATTGGGAATGTTTCAACAAATAAAACAGGGTGTTAGGCAAGGTTGTGTGCTGTCACCAGATTTGTTTAATATCTATCTATCTATCTATCTATCTATCTATCTATCTATCTATCTATCTATCTATCTATCTATCTATCTATCTATCTATCTATCTATCTATCTATCTATCTATCTATCTATCTATCTATCTATCTATCTATCTATCTATCTATCTATCTATCTATCTATCTATCTATCTGTCTATCTATCTATCTGTCTATCTATCTACTTACCTACCTACCTACCTACTTACCTATCGACCTTTAGAGCCGTGGCCGGCCCATAGGGCGTAGACCAAAATACTCCTTCTCTTATCTTTCTAGCAGTTTTCAATTCTTTTAAATATATTTTATCAAATCTCGCCATTTGTCTCTGTTCTGTGCAAGCAGCTCTAATTTTTATACTATTTATAGTGATATTGTTTTAAGATTTATAAGGGGCGTGACTGGAATAACAATCTAAAGTCATAACATACATAATCTAAGGTATGCTGATGATACAGTCTTAATCGCTAAGAGTGAAATTTACAAGAAATGTTGGACATTATAGTGAAAGAAAGCAAAAATAAAGGACTCAGCCTTACTAGCAGAAAGACAGAGGTAATGGTAACAACAAAGAAAAAGACATCACCTCAGTGCAAAACAAAGACAAATGGAACAATATTAAAACAGGTAAATGAATTTAAATATTTGGGAACTTTGTTAACCTCAGATGGAAGATGTACAACAGAGGTGATATGCAGAATGGCTCAGGCAAGAGCAGCTTTCCAAAAAATGAGGAAGATACTATGCAATCCATTTTTGACAATATAAACAAGAAAAAGAGTTCTTAAATATTATGTAGAGCCAGTCTTAACATATGGATGTGAATCAAGGACAATAGACAAGAAAATCACTGGAGTCTGTAGAAATGTGGTTTTACAGAAGAATGTTGAGAACACCATGGACAGCTAAGAAAAGTAATGAAAACGTTCTAAAAGAGGCCAAAGCAAAAATAGAGCTTATTTACATTATTAGGAAGAAACAATCATCATTTTTTGGTCATGTAATAAGAAGAGAATTTTGAATTCGTTCCATTCTATACCAAGTATTTTCCTTAGACATTTATTTTCGAATGCGTTCAACTTTGTTTCTATATCTCTTGTTGTTTTCCAGCTTTCACACACATACGTAAGGGTTGATAGTACATTTGATTTGAATAGCCTAAGTTTTGTGTTTGTGCTAATGAGTTTTGATTTCCACAACTTTTCAAGGCTTCTGAAAGACATTGCTGCTTTAGCCAGTCTGATTCTAATTTCTTTGCTCGTATCCCCTTCTCGATCAATGTGACTTCCAAGATAGATAAAGTGATCGATCTCTTCTACTGGTTTGTTTTCCATGTATATTTTGTCACTTGTTGGAATTAAACTTTTCATGACTTTAGTCTTTTCATGATTGACCTCAAGCCCAATTTTGCTGGCTATTGATGATAGTTCATTTGTGTTTTCCTGCATCGTTTTTATCTGACTGCTGATGAGAATTCAAAACAAACGAGGAAATTAGAGAAATCGCCAATCAACCACTAATATCTTCAGTAATAAAGAAAAGACGATGGTCATACGTTGGACATGTGATGAGAAGAGATAATAATCGAATAGTAAAGCAAGCCCTCATATGGGAAACAACAGGTAAAAGAAAAAGAGGAAGACCCAGGGAGACACTGAGAAGAACATTGATGAGAGAGGCAAGAGCAGCAGGAATCGGCTCCATCAATGAGATAGAACTGCTTGCACAGAACAGAGACAGATGGCGAGATTTGATAAAATATCTTTAAAAGAAAACTGCTAGAACAAAAATTCATATAGGAGAAGGTGTATCTTGGTCTACGCCCTATGGGCCGGTTACGGCTCGAAAGGTCAATAGATAGATAGATAGAATAAGAAGAGAACAGCTGGAATATATTGTATTATCATCGAGTGCCGTCTCCGCAACGAAGGTTGACTACCATGGAGCGCCATTCTGCTCTGTCTCTTGCTTTGATGGTGCAGGTTGCCAAAGGCTGATTTGTCCATCTTTTGATGTTACTCGTCCATGTTAGTCTTGGTCTGCCTCTTTTACCTTGTATTTTCCCCTCCAGGATTACTTTTAGTAGGCTATTGCGTCTTTTAACATGGCCCAAAAATCGCATTTGTCTTGTTTGAATTGTGCTTAGTAGTTCTCTTTTCATTTTTAGTTGTTATAAGTCTTCGTCGTTTGTTTTCTTTTCCTTCCATCCAATTCTACCTATTCTTCTTCATATCCACTTTTCAAAGACTTCAATTCTCTGTTCTGTTTTCTTGTCTAATGTCCATGTTTGTGCACCATATAGGAATATTGCGAAGATGTAACATTTTGCTATTCTTAGTTTTAGCCCTGGTGTTATTTGTTTTGATTTTAGTATGTTCTTCATGACATTAAAATTATTTTTTGCCATTCCTATTCTTTTGTTTATTTCAGTTGTACATTTTCCATCACTGGTTATAGTATGTCCAAGGTAGTTGTAGTTCTGAACTGTCTCCAGGTCTATTCCTTCAATTTTGATATCCACTTGTGGGCTTTGAGTATTTTCTTTGTTTATGATCATAGTTTTAGTCTTTTTGATATTCATATCTAGTCCATATTTTTGCTTGTCATGTTTTTTCATTAAGTCTAATATATTAAGGAATATATTGTAACAACTGGGAAAATTGAGAGACGAAGAGATACCAGACAGATTAAGAGAATGGCTTGGCAGAAGGTCAACAACAGAAGTGATAAATAACTGTCGAGATCGAAAGTTGTGGAGAGACATGATCACCTACGCCAGCAGGCCCGGTACTTGATGATGATGAGTAGAAAGTAACAATAAATGGTTTAGTTTCAATAATAACTAGATAAACATAATTGTTGCGACAGAGAAAATGACATTCCTAAATGCGCATTGAAAGTAAATTGAAAAGTGTTAAAATATGCCAAATATTTGCTCGACGTAGATCACTTCTGATGATCTGATTGCCCCAGCTGCGACGCTCTGTATCAAGAGTTTCCAAATACTCACTTCGGCTGGTAGATGCACAAGGGGTATGTGGATGCAGGATTGCCCAGCCAGAGGTGGCGTTCTACAAGTTGACAGTAAATGTAAATCTAATGTTTCTGGAAGTAGGAAAATGTAAGATGTTCATCGGTGTTATTTGGAGCCAGTCTTGATCTAAGGATGCGAGTCCTGGACAATCAATCGGACGACAGTCAAGAAAAATGTTGGAGGCCACATACTTGTGGTTTTTCGGAGAAATTATGGGAGAACCACGGTCAACTTTAACGAGTAGGACTTGCTCAGAGAGACCAAAGTAAAAAGATTGGTGATTTGAAGCACCAGGAACGAAGATAGCCCTTACTCTGCGACAAAACTAGCACAGCAGCAGAGGACAATGTAACATACACACAACAGTGCTCAGAGCCAAAATAATTGAGAAAAAATAGCGATCATACAGACATAACACTAACAATGACTCAAAGAGCCATAAACAAACGATACTAAAACGCCAGATTAAGAGGAAGACCGAGAAAGAAATGCATAAAGAGAATACTAGAGTCACCAGGAGGGATAACACCAGAAGAGGCCAACAGAAGAGCAAAGAATCGCAGATTGTAGCTCCCCTCGACGCCAACGGCAATGGAGGAAGGATAGAAGAAGAGGAACGAGGATGAACTTGTTCGCCATGTTATGGGAAGGGAATAAAGGAAAGACATTGTGACAGCAGAAGGTGTCGAGAGAAGAACAGTTATAGGGAAGCATAGATAACAGATAGAAGAGTTTAATAGAGTGAACCAATAGAGAATCAGCTACAAAATTGATGAAAAGATACCAGTATTTCAAGCTGGTGAGAGACGACGGGAACTTGATGATGGTCTTGATGCCAACTCTGGCACTGATAGCAAAGTCTTGGAACACTACTCTACACGGAATAAGAGAGTAAGCAACATGGCAGCAACAAGTGCTTAAGCTACACGCCACGATGTCCAGCCAGCTACATTACAGATGGCAGCAACAAGTGCTTAAGCAACACGCCACGATGTCCAGCCAGCTACATTACAGATGACAGCAACAAGGGCTCAAGCTACACGTCACGATGTCCAGCCAGCTACATTACAGATGACAGCAACAAATGCTCAAGCTACACGCCACGATGTCCAGCCAGCTACATTACAGATGACAGCAACAAATGCTCAAGCTACACGCCACGATGTCCAGCCAGCTACATCACAGATGACAGCAACAAGTGCTCAAGCTACACGCCACGATGTCCAGCCAGCTACATTACAGATGACAGCAACAAATGCTCAAGCTACACGCCACGATGTCCAGCCAGCTACATCACAGATGACAGCAACAAGTGCTCAAGCTACACGCCACGATGTCCAGCCAGCTACATTACAGATGGCAGCAACAAGTGCTCAAGCTACACGCCACGATGTCCAGCCAGCTACATTACAGATGGCAGCAACAAGTGCTCAAGCTACACGCCACGATGTCCAGCCAGCTACATTACAGATGGCAGCAACAAGTGCTCAAGCAACACGCCACGATGTCCAGCCAGCTACATTACAGATTACAACAAGTGCTCAAGCTACACGCCACGATGTCCAGCCAGCTACATTACAGATGGCAGCAACAAGTGCTCAAGCTACACGCCACGATGTCCAGCCAGCTACATTACAGATGACAGCAACAAGTGCTCAAGCTACACGCCACGATGTCCAGCCAGCTACATTACAGATTACAGCAGCAAATGCTCAAGCTAAACGCCTCGCTGTCCAGCCAGCTACATCACAGATGACAGCAACAAATGCTCAAGCTACACGCCACGCTGTCCAGCCAGCTACATTACAGATGACAGCAACAAATGCTCAAGCTACACGCCACGATGTCCAGCCAGTCACACGTATCTCATGGCTGTAGAACGAAAACACAAAAAAGAGAACAGTTTTGGGAGTGTCATAGTATGCTCACTTGGTGTCATATGTTGCCATTTGTGTTCTCCAATACAAAAGCACACACACACGCACAGTCACCTTATTTGCTTTGTCCCCGCTGTTATTCTTCGTGTTTGTTCAGTTTTTGCTTAGCGTCAACATTATTATATACATTCGCACGTGCGCTTACGAACACTCAAACACACATAACAGATAGACGCATTCAACGAACAATATGAGATAGATGTTTGTGAGTACAGCCGACAGGCGTCGGTACACTTGACATCAAGGAACAACTTATCTTGCTTCCTTTTAAAGTGGAATGTGACGGCATAGTGACGCTAGTTGTTGTTCTGCTACAGAGCAATGTCCGCTTTCCTCGTATCTTCTCTAATACCGTATTCTCTCGTACCTATCTTTCCCTCTTATAATTTATATAACATCATTTATAAAATATCAGGTGTAACGTATATTAAAGTGTTTAAATACTGTAATTGTATTTTTTGCGTACACGCTATTGAAAACATTCTATATGAAGATAAGTATACATATCAAATAAACAAAGTCTATTTTCTAAAAATGAAATAAGCAAAATATCAAATAAACAACATATTAAATTGTATCCGGGGCCTCGAGTATAGCAGCAGGGAACACATTCTATATGAAGCAACGTTTTAATGTTTATTTATTTTTATTTCTGTGCTAATTAATTTAAACTAGTTTCTGGGTTGTACTCGTATGATGAGGTCTTTTGCCGACCCGTCGTAGTTTGTCTCGTCTCTCTATCAGTTTAGCTGCCTTATACAATTATTTTACATTTACAACTTCTTTTTTAATATTTACATTCATGTATCCACATTGTGGGCTGGGCTTTCTTTGCCATGTCATCAGTGATCATTTTTGCTTCTATTCTTTATTGGGGTGGGGGTGTCGGCATTCAGACTGTCTTTATTCCAGGCCAGCAGCGCAGAACGAGCTCCTTGGTTATAGATTCTGCTCGCGGTACATAAACCGATACGGCCACAGTGATAACAGACGAACCGGTGTTCTAGTCCTAGGTACACGGAGACCGTCACTATCGTGCCGGACCGTGCCGTTTTGATAGTGCTGTGTGGATTACCGTTGCGTTTATTTTGGAGGTGTACGTTGATATTTAGTTGATATCAGACATCCGTGTTCTAGTTATGTTCCCTCGTCACGGCAGTGCTGACACCCACCCTTGATGGCTATTAAATCGTATAGCGTCTACAAATGTCTACGTTTGTTAATGTTAAACTGAAAACGGCTAGCTACATACCTAACTTACTTATTTATCCACCATACCTGCTTACTGTGTCATAACTTATCTATTCTAACCCATATTCTACCCTTAACCCATTTTCTACCCCTCTCATAGCCTACTTTTAACCCTTAGCCTACCCCTAGCCCATATTCTACCCCTCTCATAGTCAATCCCTAACCCATAATCTACCCCTAACCAATATTCTACCTACCACTCTCATAATCTACCTCTGACCAATATTCTACAGTTTTCATAGTCTACCACTAAACCATATTCTATCACTCTTATAGTCTACCCTCTCATATTCTATCCCTTACCAATATTCTACCCCTCTCATAGTCCACCATCGTATCTCGTATTCTACCCCTAACTCGTATAGTACACCGTTCACAGTCTACCCCTCTCATAATCTATCTCTAACCAATATTCTACCCCTCTCATTGTCTACACATAACCCATATTCTACCAATCCTATAGTTTACCCCTAACCTATATTCTACCACTCTCTTAGTCTGTTTTCCACTATCCCCATATTCTACAACTCTCATAGTCTACCCCTAACTCATATTCTAGCTATCCCAACTACCTTTTTTTCCCTATCTCATACTCTAACACCTACCTTACATATAACACCCTACCTACCATACTACAACTATCTTACTTATCTACCTGCCTATCTATTTACTTTTCCACCTTCAACCACCTCTATGACAGGAGACAGCCTTATAGATGAGATCAAAAATGAACTGAAAAAAAATATTGGAATAACCCCAGCCATAAAATATATAAAAAGACAACAGATAAAATAGTTTGCCCACGTGATAAACGAAAAAAGATCAAAACATAACACAACGAGTCTTCTATAACGTTGCGAGACCTCCCACACTCAAGAGCCAACCACGAAAAAGATGGATTGACGGAATATTAGAAACAATATGAAACATAACAACACCAGTGGCGAACAGAAGAACAAAAGATGGATTGACGGAATATTAGAAACACTAAGAATTAACAGTAGCAGTGGCGAACAGAAGAACAAAAAGATCTCAAATTATATCTTATCTCGACGCTGAAAGGTAAATGAGGAAGAAAAGCAGTAGAAACCCTAATATCTTCCTAATTACCACAACCTACACTACGCCAGCCTAATCGTCCTATCTAGCTAATTCTAACTACCCTAGATAAGCCTAATCTTCCTATCTAGCTAAGTCTAACTACCCTAGATAAGCCTAATCTTCCTATCTAGCTAACTCTAACTACCCTAGATACTTGGGGGCCTCGGTAGCCTAGTTGGGAAAACCACCCGACTGGACTACCGACGTTCGGACAACCCGTGTTCGATTCCTGCTGGGAGCAGTGTGAATTGTACTCGTGGTTGGGAAAAAAAAAATACCCCCACGGTCGACCCTGCCGTTGGCAGAAATGGGTACCAGGATATTATCCTGGGAAGGTGAGGAACGTCGCTTCGCATCTGAGTTTCGATGCTTGAGGCTACACTATACAGAAATATCCGAACATTTCTGGATAAGCGACCGAGCACATATGGGTGGAAACTCGCGTGCTAAGACGCCGGTTCAAGTCTCGTACTTTACCTTTACCTTTTTACCCTAGATAAGCCTAATCTTCCTATCTAGCTAACTCTAACTACCCTAGATAAGCCTAATCTTCCTATCTAGCTAACTCTAACTACCCTAGATAAGCCTAATCTTCATATCTAGCTAACTCTAACTACCGTAGATAAGCCTAATCTTCCTATCTAGCTAACTCTAACTACCCTAGATACTTGGGGGCCTCGGTAGCCTAGTTGGGAAAACCACCCGACTGGACTACCGACGTTCGGACAACCCGTGTTCGATTCCTGCTGGGAGCAGTGTGAATTGTACTCGTGGTTGGGAAAAAAAAAATACCCCCACGGTCGACCCTGCCGTTGGCAGAAATGGGTACCAGGATATTATCCTGGGAAGGTGAGGAACGTCGCTTCGCATCTGAGTTTCGATGCTTGAGGCTACACTATACAGAAATATCCGAACATTTCTGGATAAGCGACCGAGCACATATGGGTGGAAACTCGCGTGCTAAGACGCCGGTTCAAGTCTCGTACTTTACCTTTACCTTTTTACCCTAGATAAGCCTAATCTTCCTATCTAGCTAACTCTAACTACCCTAGATAAGCCTAATCTTCCTATCTAGCTAACTCTAACTACCCTAGATAAGCCTAATCTTCATATCTAGCTAACTCTAACTACCGTAGATAAGCCTAATCTTCCTATCTAGCTAAGTCTAACTGCCCTTGATAGACATATTCTTCCTATCTAGCTAATTCTAACTATCCTAGATAAGCCTAATCTTCATATCTAGCTAACTCTAACTACCGTAGATAAGCCTAAACTTTCTATCTAGCTAAGTCTAACTACCCATGCCTAATCTTCCTATCTAGCTAAGTCTAACTGCCCTTGATAGACCTATTCTTCCTATCTAGCTAATTCTAACTACCCTAGATAAGCCTAATCTTCATATCTAGCTAACTCTAACTACCTTAGATAAGCCTAATCTTTCTATCTAGCTAAGTCTAACTACCCTAGATAAGCCTAATCTTCATATCTAGCTAACTCTAACTACCGTAGATAAGCCTAAACTTTCTATCTAGCTAAGTCTAACTACCCTAGCCTAATCTTCCTATCTAGCTAAGTCTAACTACCCTAGCCTAATATTCCTATCTAGCTAAGTCTAACTACCCTAGCCTAATCTTACTATCTAGCTAAGTCCAACTCCCCTAGCCTAATCTTCCTATCTAGCTAAGTCTAACTACCCTAGCCTAATATTCCTATCTAGCTAAGTCTAACTACCCTAGCCTAATCTTCCTATCTAGCTAAGTCTAACTCCCCTAGCCTAATCTTCCTATCTACCTAACTCTAACTACCTTAGATAAGCCTAAACTTTCTATCTAGCTAAGTCTAACTACTCTAGCCTAATCTTCCTATCTAGCTAAGTCTAACTACCTTAGCCTAATCTTCCTATTTAGTTAAGTCTAACTACCCTTGCCTAATCTAGCTAAGTCTAACTACCCTAGCCTAATCTTCCTATCTAGCTAAGTCTAACTACCCTAGCCTAATCTTCCTATCTAGCTAAGTCTAACTAACCTAGCCTAATCTTCCTATCTAGCTAAGTTTAACTAACCTAGATAAGCCTAATTTCCTATCTAGCTAACTCTAACTACCCTCAATAAGCCTAATCTTCATATCTAGCTAAGTCTAATTACCCTAGATAAGCCTAATCTTCCTATCTAGCTAACTCTAACTACCCTAGGTAAGCCTAATTTTCCTATCTAGCTAACTCTAACTACATTAGCCTAATCTTCCTATCTAGCTAACTCTAACTACCCTAGCCTAATCTTCCTATCTAGCTAACTCTAACTACCCTAGCCTAATCTTCCTATCTAGCTAACTCTAACTACCCTCGATAAGCCTAATCTTCCTATCTAGCTAACTCTAACTAACCTAGATAAGCTAATCTTCCTATCTAGCTAACTCTAACTACCCTAGATAAGCCTAATCTACCTATCTAGATAAGTCTAACTGCCCTAACCTAATCTTCCTATCTAGCAAAGTCTAACTAACCTAGCCTAATCTTCCTATCTAGCTAACTCTAACTACCCTATCTACCTACTTAGCAATCTGCTGTACATACTGAGCCCACACTATTCATGCCATATCTGTCATACTTTCTTATGTCTGGCTAGAGATTTACCTGCTTTAATCTATCTGATATTTTTTTCTTCATTCCATGTTCACCTTACACACCCCCGCCCACTTCAACGCACTTTCCCATCATGCATAGTATCAACATTTCACAATTCTAGTACTGTATTTGTCCTCATATTATCAACATTTCACAATTCTAGTACTGTATTTGTCCTCATATTATCAACATTTCACAATTCTAGTGCTGTATTTGTCCTCATATTATAAGCATTTCACAATTCTTGTGATGTATTTGTCCTCATATTATCAGCACGTCACAATTCTAGTGCTGTATTTGTCCTCATATTATCAGCATTTTACAATTCTAATGATGTATTTGTCCTCATATTATCAGCATTTCACAATTCTAGTGCTGTAGATGTCCTCAAATTATCAACATTTCACAATTTAAGTGCTGCATTTGTCCTCATATTATCATCATTTCACAATTCTAGTGATGTATTTGTCCTCATATTATCAGCACTTCACAATTTTAATGCTGCATTTGTCCTCATATTATCAGCATTTCACAATTCTAGTGCTCTAGTTGTCCTCATATTATCAGCATTTCACAATCCAAGTGCTGTATTTGTCCTCATATTATCAGCATTTAACAATTCTAATGCTGTATTTGTCCTCATATTATCAGCATTTCACAATTCTAGTGATGTATTTGTCCTCATATTATCAGCATTTCACAATTCTAGTGATGTATTTGTCCTCATATTATCAGCACTTCACAATTCTAATGCTGTATTTGTCCTCATATTATCAGTATTTCACAATTCTAATGCTGTATTTGTCCTCATATTATCAGCATTTCACAATTCTAGTGATGTATTTGTCCTCATATTATCAGCACTTCACAATTCTAATGCTGTATTTGTCCTCATATTATCAGCACTTCACAATTCTAGTGCTGTATTTGTCCTCATATTATCAGCATTTCACAATTCTAGTGATGTATTTGTCCTCATATTATCAGCATTTCACAATTCTAGTGCTGTGTTTGTCCTCAAATTATCAGCATTTCACAATTCTAGTGCTGTATTTGTCCTCAAATTATCAGCATTTCACAATTCTAGTGCTGTATTTGTCCTCATATTATCAGTATTTCACAATTCTAGTGATGTATTTGTCCTCATATTATCAGCATTTCTCAATTCTAGTGCTGTGTTTGTCCTCAAATTATCAGCATTTCACAATTCTAGTGCTGTATTTGTCCTCAAATTATCAGCATTTCACAATTCTAGTGCTGTATTTGTCCTCATATTATCAGTATTTCACAATTCTAGTGATGTATTTGTCCTCATATTATCAGCATTTCACAATTCTAGTGCTGTGTTTGTCCTCAAATTATCAGCATTTCACAATTCTAGTGCTGTATTTGTCCTCAAATTATCAGCATTTCACAATTCTAGTGCTGTATTTGTCCTCAAATATCAGCATTTCACAATTCTAGTGCTGTATTTGTCCTCATATTATCAGCATTTCACAATTCTAGTGCTCTGTTTATACTCCTAAATTTGTGTTCATGACGTGTGGTTGATACAGGAGAGAATGCGAAATAGAGACTGACCAAGGTCAAACTAGCAATGGAAATTGGGATTAGGGGGGGGGGGGGAGAGTGTAGACCAGACATTGGGAACCCCGTAAAGAATGCACACAGACCTCTGGAACTGGAGGGATTTTCTTGTTGACCAACAATATCTTCCCGCCCACTGGGTTTTGTCGATGTACGACTAAGAAATAATCCATTTGATTGCTACAGCCGTTTCTTTAATTATCGTTTCTAATATTCGCTTACTTTATTCATTTTTCAAGTCCTACTTTTATTTAAATCTCTAAATCTATTTCTTCTATTCTCGTCTCTAATGCCATCTTTGTTAACTTTTTCAAGTCCTACTTTTATTTTTAAATGGCTCGCTTCTTTGAGATGACGTATGAAAGATGGTCGCATACCAAATGATATACTTGATGGAGAACTAGCAGATGGCAATAGAACTAAGGGGGCGCCCAAAACTCCTATTTATAGACGTATGTAAACGTGACACGAAGACTGAACAAAATCCCTGCAGCCTGGGAACAGATCTGCAGACCGCAATCTTTGGAAACACTCTCTAAAGCTCCAACTCAAGCAAGAATCAGACAGATTCATAGAAAAAGAGAATACAGGGCGAAACAAATAACATATCCTAGGGTTGCTGCAAAATCTATAAACTACAACTTACTATTACTACTACTACTACTGTTACAACAAACAACGACTGCTATTACTACTACTACTACAACTACAACAACGATTACTGCTACTACTACTGCCACTTCTGCCACTACTACTACATGGTATTACTACTACTACTATTACTACTACTACTACCACTACTAATATTACTACTACTATTAGAAACAACGACTACTATTACCATTATTACTGTTACCATTACTATTGCAACAACAAGGACTACTGCTACTATTACTACCACCACTACTACAACTATTACTACTATTATTACAACAACGACTACTATTACCACTATTACTGTTACTATTACTATTACAACAACGACTACTACTACTGCTGCTACTACTACTACTACTACTATTACTGCTATTACTACTAACACTATTACTGTTACTACTATTACTGTTACTACTACTATTACTGTTACTACTACAACTATTACTACTATTACAACAACGACTACTATTACTGCGTCTGCTGCTGCAATTCCTAAAACCATTTCTTTCGTCTCTAATGCTATCTCCTTTAATTTTGTTTCAATTCCAGTTTTAATCGGAAAAAAATGTATTTTATTCCTGCATTTCCGAGTCCTTGTTAAAGACGTACCTCCTATTGATGTTTGTATAGACACCAGATTCCGTTCATTATCACAAAGTAATTATTGTTGCAGATTGCGTGTTGTTATTGTAGTGTCTTCTCGTGAAAACTTAACACAGACGGTAAGCGTTTTACATATTCGTGCTGTTGCCTTGTGAGCAACGCGTATCGAGGATATAACAAGTACAAATACTCTCGGTGGAGACTTTCCCATTAAAACTGTCACTGGAGAAAAGCAACCGCGTCAAAGAGCGGCTAATTTTCATGTGATTTTTCACGCTCGACTGTTGTGAGGAACACTCGCCTGGTGGAAGGCTAGTATTCACTGAAGGATTCTCTTAATGAACGCTTGTCATCACAGACAGTGAATGACGTTTCTGGGAGTGCAAGACTGAGCTAACTGGTCGTCGTGGCTTATTGCGAGACGAGTTGATTACTTCAATGGAGAAAAAGCAAGGTGGGTTTCTCTGTGTGTGGTCATACTGCCGTATGTGTGTTTTCATCTATAGCTCGTTTCAAATCATATGCCCAACTTCAAAACGCTATTACTCTCTAACCGTTTGTTAAATGCTTTTGAAATTTTCCAAATGTTATTAAAATGCAAAAGACCCTTTAAATGTATATTTAACAAATATCTTGCAGCTGCAGGTTTCTTAAAGCGGCGATATTTCTTTGACGTTTGTCAAAATTGTAAATTGTGAAGCCCTAAAGAATAGAAATTACCGTAGTTGCTGGTCTACGATTAATTTTCACTAGGTAAAGGCGTGGCCGTAATGGGGAAATAACTGGATAAAAGAAAACACCAGGATAATTATTGTCTGCTCAGTTCGAGGACGGACGATAATATCAAGGTATACCTGTATGTCCAATTTTCATAGTTGTGTGGTCCTGAAAAGGATCGTTTGTTGAACTAATTTAAGGTAATATAGGGGCCAACATTGTGGGGGCTATATACTTTCATTCTGAATCAGACGAGTCTAAAAGATTAATAACTGTTTGGGGTTGAACATTCCACAAACCATCATTTTTCCAATATTCCTCTTCCTGTTTTAAGACGTGGTCTTCACATTTAGCCCAATAATCTTTGTCTATATTTAATAAAGCGAGATTAGCTTTTATTTAAAAGATTAGAGTCTTTACATCGCATATTTTGAATGTTGTATTTTCATCTGCCACTTGTCCTTATAATTTTGCCCAGATTAGTTCTTTTGGATTTAAATGAGCATGGTAAGGTGGCAGCCTCAAACTTATATGACCGTGCTCCTGGATAATCTTATCTATTTGAAAAATCTTTGTCCTCTGTTTTTGCTTTACTAGAGATAGTAATTCAGGTTTTAAGTACATGTTATTAAATTGTATGTGCTCCTTTGTGAGCCATATCTTAATAGCATCTTTTGTACTGGATGACGTCGGGACTTTATCTTCAAGTGCAACAATGTTGTGGTACGCTGCATTGTCCATTATTAGGCAAGATGGTCGATCTAGTGATGGGAGAACAGAATTTTCAATCCAATGTCTAAATATGTGACCATTCATCTCAGAGTGATAATCCCGATTGTCTATGGATTTTGAAAGAAAAATGAGCTCTGCATTCTGTATTAGTCCATGTTGTCGACTACCTGCATGAGCAATTATCAAGCGCTGTCCTTTGCTGCTAGGTATTAATCTCTTAATCTTTCCATCTGATGACTGCCATTCCCTTTGGTTAGTGTGGTGAGCATTGATCCATGTTTCATCCAAGTACACAATATCATAACCTTGCTTGCGCACCTCTTTTACTTCACATAAGTACTTGCTTCTCATGATTACTATATGTGGCTTCTCACAGATGATGTTTCGTCCATTGGAATACTTTCTGAATGTAAAGCCTGCAGCTCTCACATTCCTCCATAATGTAGACTTTGATATTTCAATACTGTTGTTCTTTTTCAGCGATACTTTTAATTTTCTTATTGTAACAGTTTCATTCATACCCAACATTTTGCGAATTTCACTTCTAATAAGTTCACTGTCGAAATTATCCAACATTTTTGCTCTTCCTTGTGATTTTGTATATTTGGAACATTGACGGTCACGTGCTTGAATCCAGCGATTAAATGACCGTTTAGATAAATCCAAAATGTGTCTTGTCCTATTCTCAGGGTTTTCTAAAGAATGAAATAATCTTCCTCGTTTAGCCTCTTTGCAAAAATAGTCATACATTTTTATTGCGATGTTTTGTAAACTGCAGAATTTCATTTTAAGACTCATGATAAATGTTATCGTTCCACGTCTACACCTATGAATGAACGGAAATGGAACACACAATGCCTCGTGTTTTCTACAAGTGTCTAATTGTGTCAGACAGCTCACGTTTAAAGCGTGCAAAATCGTAAATTTGAGCGTGTATGGATTTGTAATCGCTATTTTTAACTTAAATACTGTAAACACTAAGTTTTGACTACATCAATGGGTCGTTATAAATTTATATAAATCAAATAAGCAATAATAATAACCAAATGTTTGTTTTTAATGAAATTAATTCCCTGTTGGGTTCTAATCATTATAACTTTACATGCAAATTTTGAAAAAATTACAAAAAGCGGTTTAAAAGATATTGATTTTTAAAGTTGGGCACGACTTATGAAACAAGCTATAGTGTCTTTACACTCTCGCTCTCACGTGCGTGTGTGTACTACAAGTTATAAGGCATAATTCCAGGTAGCTCTCTGCACATCTCCATTTTCATATCCAGACGGGGGGGGGGGGAGGATCAAGAACGAACTCTGTCGCCCCTCGAGTGTGAACGTCCAGACAGTGTGACGTGTTTGTCTGAACACAGCCAGCTATAGATTCATCTAGACCTTCGTGCTGAGAAAACATTCCTGGAAAATCACCAACTAGCGTGACGTTATCACCTGTGCGAGCATGGCTGGTTGTGAGTAGAGTGAAATCAACCGTCAAAAGCTCCTACAGCAAGGAACGGCTAGTTGGTCGGGTTTTATAGTTTTATTTTCTGCCCTCGGGCATTAGTAAATCTATAGTTGGATGTGGTCTGACCATCGTATATGGGAATATAAATATAACTTCAGAGATGAAACTTTATTAGCTGACACAGATTAAAGATGGTAGTGGGGCAGGCTGGTGCATCGAAGTTGCTCCAATAGCCCAGAGGGTTAAGGGATTGCAAAGCTGAAAGGAATAGAGGGTTAAGGGATTGCAAAGCTGAAAGGAAGAGAGGGTTAAGGGATTGCAAAGCTGAAAGGAAGAGAGGGTTAAGGGATTGCAAAGCTGAAAGGAAGAGAGGGTTAAGGGATTGCAAAGCTGAAAGGAAGAAATTAACAATCTGTTACGGCATTGTTCTTGTTTTTT
This sequence comes from Megaustenia siamemsis, assembly GCA_032433765.1. NCBI lineage: Eukaryota > Metazoa > Mollusca > Gastropoda > Stylommatophora > Ariophantidae > Megaustenia > Megaustenia siamemsis. Next base: position 154,566,309 of record JAVIAB010000051.1, on the reverse strand, counting down.
CTTCTCTCTCTCTCTCTCTCTCTCTCTCTCTCTTTGTGTGTCTAGTGAATATGTATTTTTACTCTAGTATCTTTGTATAGTGTGTTAAACGAATGACATGAAACAATCTGAGCGATAAGATTAGAAATGAAGAACTGAGATAAAGAAAGCTAAGAACAACCCTCGTCATAGAATATATTTGATTAAATCTTCATCCCAACGTTGTGATACCAATGCCATACCTGGACCCTAGATGCAAGAACAATACGAAAAATAACCTCTACATAGATTAAATGTGTTAGACGAATGATAGGAAACAGTCTGAGAGATAAGATCAGAAATGAAGAACTGAGAAAAAAGCTAGGAATAGCCCCCGCCATAGAATATATAAGGAAACAACAGATAAAATGGGTTAGCCAAGTAAGTAAATGTAAAGTACCCCGTCACGCCAAGTGGCGTATAGGGAAATATTGTGTTAGTGACCCTATATTTTACAGACCTTCAGCACATTATTTTTGGAGTAATGTGGTCAGTATTACGCCCGTGCTGCTTTACTTTCCCAGAAAAAAATCCGGTACCCATTTAAGACTGGGTGAACCCGGAAGCCGTCGGTTGGGATCGAACCCTACCCCTTGTCCGTGGTAGTCCAGTTCACTAACCACTGAGCTATCGCGGCTCCCGGGTTAGCCAAGTGACAAGGCAGAAAGATTAAAACACAACACAATGAGCCTTCAACAAACGTGAGAACACCAGACCCAAGGGTCGACCACGAAAAAAATGGATCGATGGAATATTAGTAGCACTAGGAAACATAACAGCAGCAGAGGCGAACAGAAGAGCGAAAGACCGCAAATGAAGCATCCTCGACGCTGAAATACCAATGATTAAGGAAAGATGAAGAAGACTTTTGTCATATTTATATAGTATCTTTGTCAAGGAGTTAATCCAAAATAGAGGAAAACATATAGAGGGCATAAAGAGGTAGCTTAGTTCATGGGAGTTGATGCTCTTATTTTGTCATGATCAGAGAGAGTGGAGGTTGGGGCAACCCTCACATTTGTTTACACATTTATAAATATTTGTGGCTGAACAGTGCCGATGGGTGCTCTTAGTTCCTGTCGAAACTAGGAGAAATATCGTGCAATAAACACCACTTGTAATACCGGTAAACACCACTTGTAACACCAGAAACACCACTTGTAACACTGGTAACTGTTGCATGGATAGATTCCATAATTTGATTCATTGATTCCAGTGAGAGTAGAAATAGAGCCAGTTGGTGGGAGGACTGGCTTCGACCTCATGACATAGATGTGTCGGGTTCTCTCTCTCTCTCTCTCTCTCTCTCTGCGATTAGGACTCAATCAGAGTAGGATTCCAGACTCTCACGTGAAGTCAGCTGTCAGGTTAAGTGTGTTGATCGCCCCCACAGACAGAACATCACATTTAGAGTCTGCCAGATCCACTCTGATTGAACACCCGTTAAAAACGTTACACTGTGTTCTGCGCCAGTGGACCAGTGCATCCGATTTCAGCCAGCATTTTATTCAGGTTTGCTTTCCTTAGCCTTTGATTGTGCAAGGCAGCAGATTGTCTTTTCTATAGGGTGATTTGGGTTCCAATTTCACCATAGGGTTTTTATTTTCTTTTTACTTTTGAAATGGGACTCTCCTAATTATATTATATCACTGATGCTACAGGTAATTGAGAAGAATGGTATCTACCGTGTCGTCATGAATATCACCGATCGCTATTTACATTTGTTTTTTGATTGCTGTTGACTTTACGTCTCAGTCAAACTTTTACATTGTTCTTTTGTCTCTTGTTGACTTTACGTCTCAGTCAAACTTTTACATTTCTTTTTGTTGCCTTCAAATTGTCAACATTGTTGTCATTATAAAAACAGTTGTCATCGATGCCAACTGTTCCTGAATAACTGTTATCATTGGACAACATAACCGGACTTATTAATGCCAAATCAACTCATTTTTTATGTCATCTCCAGGTCATTAGAGCCAATTACAAAAACAAGCTTTCATAGCTAACATTGACTACAAGAATACTGCTCGTGGTATTGGGCAAAGTGGCGAGGCTAGTGGCAAGGGAAGGAAATGGCAGAGGGTCTCATCAGCATGGCCTTTAGCGAATTATGGGGAAACCATTATCTATCACAGATTCCGTGTAGGGCGTCGCTGTGGCGACTGTGTGGTCCTGGGAGACCGCGCTCTTTGATTTTATTTTCCCTCTTATCTTTTATTACACGCATGCTGATGTTACTGTCCAGAAAGATGTTCAGAGTTGTAGTTGTGGATGTAAGAGAATATAAGTCTTTATAGCTTAATATAGGCTGAAATGTCATGCACTGTAAACTGGCCTAGAAGACACACAGGGGGTGATTGGTGTGGATGATCTGAAAGTGGAACATGAACGGACAAGAGCAATACGATACGTTTGGTTAATTAATCGTGGAAAAAATGTTCTGTGTCAGGCGAGGAGACGTTTTCTATTTATGTGAGGAGAGCTGTTCTTTATCAGGTTAGAAGAGATGTTCTTTATCAGGTGTGGTGATGTTCTATATCAGGTGAGGAGATATCCTTTACGTGATGAGAAGATGTTCTATATCAGGTGAGGAGAGATGTTCTTTATCAGGTGTGGTGATGTTCTATATCAGGTGAGGATATATACTTTAACAGATGAAAAGATGTTCTTTATCAATTGAGGAGAGATGTTCTTTATCAAGTGAGATGTTCTTTGTTATGCGAGCAGATGTTCTTTGTCAGGTGAAATGTTCTTTATCAGGCGAGGAGACGTTCTTTGTCAGGTGAAATGTTCTTTGTCAGGTGAAATGTTCTTTATCAGGTGAGGAGATATTCTTTGTCCGGCGAGGAGATGTTCTTTGTCAGGTTAATGCTCTTTATCATGTGAGAAGATGATCTTTGTCAGGTTATTGCTCTTTATCACGTGAGAAGATGTTCTTTGTTAGGTGAGATGTTTGAGAGACAAGCCTTTCAGGTAATAATCACCGAAACTGTTGTTCAGCTAACACAACGGTGAGGGGGGGAGGGAGACATCTACAGAGGTAGAGGAAGAGCAGGACTCTGTAAATAGATAGCTGGTATTGAATGAAGTAGATAAACCGTTCTGCTTGATGGATTGTGTATTTCGACTAAATATTTGTGTTTGGTTTGCGTGCTGCAGATTTTCAATATAATATGGCAGTGCAGGTACAAAGAAAGTTTGCGTAGATTAACATATGAATAGATGGTGGAAAAGAATAGTGCAAAAAATATAATTCAGTTTTGAAAAATGAACGAGCTGGAGTAACATATATTTTTGGTTAAACAAAAACTGGGTCGATTAACATATGATAATGTTGGTAAATCGCCTGGGAAGATTAGCATATGAAAGGAAAGAGAGACAGCGAGGAGAGTAATACAAGACTATAACAGAAGTTTGAAAGAAACAATACACCTGCACCATTTGTCAGGTGGCTGGAGTTGAAGATGAAGAATATGAAAGCCATTGTTTTGTAAAGAAACGACCCCGCGTGGCTCAGTTAACAGTGCTTGAGTGATGACATAACGCGACTGTCAAGAGCTGGCAAACTGTGCTGCGATTGTGGACATTGACGTGTCGTCTTAATTCTCTCTCTCTCTCTACAGACACATGCCTCACTGACAAATGAAAATAAACAAATGTTTAGTTTATAGAGATGGTGTTTAAGTTGGGCAACAGAACGTGTTGTGATTAGCGAGGAGACGTGTTTTTTTTTAAGCTTGAGAAGAAGACGCGTGTAAATGTGGGAAGGGGAGGTTATATGTTAAGGAGGAGTATTCATTTTTTCTGTCGTTCATTCAACTAACCGAAATGATTGTCCTCTTCGCCATCCACCATTAGAAGGACGTTAAGTGGGCGTAGTTATGCTGTGTTGTAGTTTGCAGAAATGTGATATTTGTGCTTTCCAGCCTCTCACATCCGACTTCAGCATGTTATTTTGTGAGTACCCGATTGCCTTCCCTCTTCGATCCCTACTCACTTGGCCAGACTAGACAGGTGTTTCTGGAGGCACTGCGAAGAGGTGGAGTATAGTCTGGATGGTTCTGGTTCCACCGATCCTGGAGTAAGCCATCAGCTGTGGGTCGCTGACAGCTTCCGGTTCTGCTGCTGTGAGGCGCTTTTGCCTCCAAGGAAGAATATGAGTATTCAAGTTAAGAAACATGAGTAGTTCTTATATCTTCTTCCTCTTTCTTTCTTTCCATCTTCCTATGAAGGTATATGTGATAAATGGGACCTTGTAGTGTAACGAGAATATATGAGACAAGATGAAGGCACCGTGTGACACTGAGACCAGATTACCTACATCCAGCAGGTATCGGACAGGGAAGGCAGTTAAAGAAATGGAATGAACATTTTAAGGAAAGGGCAAGGTGTCAAGGTCCTTTGGTTCATAGATAAGATAAGAGAAGGAGAGAGAAAGATAGAGAGATAGAGAGAGACTAGGAGAATTTGAGTGACTCCTCTATGTGACACATCTGCTCATTAAATTCATGGGAGAATTGTGGCGAGGTGAATACGTCAAGCTTCGGAAGAGAGTGCTTTCCCATTTATTTGATGGTCGTGGATATGCCGACTACTTGAGGTAGCGGTCACGGGTGTGGTTAAACTAGAGATGTGGAGGTGGTTACGTTATAGATAGGAACGGTTGCTTCCCCTGCCTTGCTACACGTATGGTGTTAGTGACCATAATATTTCAATGAGCATGGTATTATAGATAAGGATATGACTAATAATGAGTAATTTATCGTTGAGGTAATGGTTACTTAATGATATCTACATGGTTAGTGTATAGAAGCGGTAATAGTTGTAACGTTAAGAATTGAACAAGTTTATCGCACAAAGCGAAAATAGAAAGACAATAAAAGATTGTGAGGTTCAGCAAGTAGATTGTCTTGGTATCTTTGTTTGTGTGTTTGATTTGTTAACCTGTGGGTTCTTTACTTAGAAGAAGAACGTTATACATTCTCTTTTATGATGGGGGAAGGCAGAGACAGGAGAAAGATTTTGTGAGTTTTGGAAAAAAAATGTTGCGTGCTCGTCTCGGATAGCAGAAAAAAACAGCATCACTTGTGACGACATGCTAGGGAACAATATCATGACTTGTGACGACATGCTAGGGAACAATATCATCACTTGTGACGACATGCTAGGGAGCAATATCATCACTTGTGACGACATGCTAGGGAACAATATCATCACTTGTGACGACATGCTAGGGAACAATATCATCACTTGTGACGACATGCTAGGGAACAATATCATCACTTGTGACGACATGCTAGGGAACAATATCATCACTTGTGACGACATGCTAGGGAACAATATCATCACTTGTGACGACATGCTACGAAACAATACCATCACTTGTGACGACATGCTAGGGAACAATATCATCATTTGTGAGGACATGCTAGGGAACAATATCATCACTTGTGACGACATGCTAGGGAACAATATCATCACTTGTGACGACATGCTAGGGAACAATATCATCATTTGTAGCCACATGCTAGGGAACAATATCATCACTGGAGACGACATGCTAGGGAACAATATCATCACTTGTGACGACATGCTAGGGAACTATATCATCACTTGTAGCCACATGCTAGGGAACAAGATCATCACTTGTAGCCACATGCTAGGGAACAATATCATCACTTGTGACGACATACTAGGGAGCAATGTCATCACTTATGACGACATGCTAGGGAACAATATCATCACTTGTGACGACATGGAAGGGAACAATATCATAACTTATGATGACATGTTAGGGAACAAGATCATCACTTGTAGCCACATGCTAGGGAACAATATCATCACTTGTGACGACATACTAGGGAGCAATGTCATCACTTGTGACGACATGCTAGGGAACAATATCATCACTTGTGACGACATGCTAGGGAACTATATCATCACTTGTAGCCACATGCTAGGGAACAAGATCATCACTTGTAGCCACATGCTAGGGAACAATATCATCACTTGTGACGACATACTAGGGAGCAATGTCATCACTTGTGACGACATGCTAGGGAACAATATCATCACTTGTGACGACATGGAAGGGAACAATATCATAACTTATGATGACATGTTAGGGAACAATATCATCACTTGTGACGACATGCTAGGGAACAATATCATCACTTGTGACGACATGCTAGGGAACAATATCATCATCTGTGAGGACATGCTAGGGAACAATATCATCACTTGTGACTACATGCTAGGGAACAATATCATCACTTGTAGCCACATGCTAGGGAACAATATCATCACTTGTGACGACATGCTAGGGAACAATATCATCACCTGTAGTCACATGCTAGGGAACAATATCATCACTTGAGACGACATGGTAGGGAACAATATCATCACTTGTGACGACATGCTAGGGAACAATATAATCACTTGAGATGACATGCTAGGGAACAATATAATCACTTGAGATGACATGCAAGGGAACTGTATCAAGAATCTCCTGAAAAGAATCAACACATCTTCGTTAAGAGAGCTGAACTTAAATGGGATGGAAAAAAGGTGCTGCCTAGAAGATGATGGGATCCAGAGCGTCCCCATACAGGCTGCTGACTACTGTCACAAGTAAACAATGAGAAACATTCAGACAGCAGAAATTAACAATGAGAACATTCAGACAGCAGCAATAAACAATGAGAAACATTCAGACAGCAGAAATAAACAATGAGAAACATTCATCATCATCATCATGTACCATACCGGTTGGCAAAGGCGGTCATGTCCTTCCACAATCTTATATCTACAGTGTATCGTATCAGTTCTGTTGTTGACTGCTTTCCATGCCATGACACCAAGCTATCCAGTATTTTCTCTCTTTGTCGTCCGCGATCTCTCTTTCCTTTTATTTTGCTAGTTGTAACCAAGTATTCCAACTTTCCTCTTCTCATGATGTGCCCGAAAAATGTTGATTGCTTCTATCAAGTATTTTTTAGGAGCTGCCTTTTTGTGTTGGCCTCTTTGAGAACTTCCTCATTGGTCTTTTTCGCTGTCCAGGGAACTTTCGACATTCTTCTGAGAAATCCCATCTCTGTGGCCTCATTTCTATTGACATAGATTTGTTGCAAAAAATATTTTTCATTTTCTGAAATGCTATTTTGGCCTGGGCTATCTACTTTTTATTTCCATGGTGCATCTTCCATCCGATGTTATTATTGTGCCCAAGTGTTTGATGTGTTGCACTTGTGTCAAATTTTTCTTGTTTATTTTTATGCTGCATGCTGGTGATGATTATTTCTTTGATATGACCATTACTTTTCTTAGTTTCCATTCTTCTTCATTAGTTTTCTTACTATTCATACTGAGACCTTTCTTGGTGCTTTCTTTTACTATTATGTCTATCATTTCTTGCAGTTCATTCTCTGTCTCTGCTATTAAGACTGTGTCATCCGCATATCGCAAATTATTTATATTGTGACCGTTGACTTCCATTTGTTTTTTGTCTACTATTGATCTCATAATATGTTCGCTATTAAGTGAAAACAAATCCGGCGACAGAACACAGCCTGGTCTGACTCCTTGTTTTATAAGTTGAAATTGTCCTGTTTTGTTGTTAATTCGTATAGCTGCTGTTTGTTGCCAGTACATGTTTTTTTTATGATTCGCAAATCTTTGCCATCAATGTTTAATTTCTCCAGTATATTGATTATTTCCACATGCTTTACTTTGTCAAATGCCTTTGTGTAGTCTATAAAGCACATATATAGATCTTTCTTTATCTCTATAGATCTTTCTATCAATGTTCTTAAGATGTATATTGCATTATTAGTACCCTTTTCTTCCACAAATCCGCATTGTTCCTCACTTATTTCTGGTTTTTATTTTGTTCCGTACACGTCTCATGATTCTTAGTAATATTTTAGTAATATGGCTCATGAGACTAATAGTGTGATGGTCTTCATAATCAATGGCGTATGACTTCTTCGGTATGGCTACAAAGATAGATTTTAGTAGATCTTCAGGTATGTGTCCAGTGTTATATATGTCATTGAGTAGTTTTGTTATGACTTGTACTCCTAGCTCTCCTAATGCATTTATCTCTTCAATTGTTATATTGTCGTGACCTGGAGCTTTGCCTCTTTTCATGTGTTGAATTGTGTCCTCCACTTCACTCTGCATAATTGGTGGTCCTGTGTCTTTGTTTGAATTGTTTATCTCTGGTCTTTCATCGTCAGAGAGTTGACTGATATATTCTGTCCATCTTTCTATTGTCTTCTCCTGTCCCATTATTATATTTCCTTCCTTTTGACTTAACACATCCTGAAATTTTGACTTCTTTTCTTCCTGTTAATTCATCTAACTGATTGTGCATAAATTTTGAGTCTTTCTTTCGTTGTTTTTCCATTTCTTCACATTTCTGTTTTAACCATCCTTCCTTTGCTTCTCTGCACTTGTTTTGGATCTCTTTGTGCAATATTTTGTACTATCGTTCTTCTTTCTTATGTTTTCTTCTTTCACCCATTAGTTGCAATATTTCTTCTGTCATCCATTTCTTTGTGTTGATTCTTTTGGTCAATGGTATTACTTCTTTTGATGTTTGTTGAATCGATTGTTTGAGCATTTCCCACTGCTCCTCGATGTCCTGTATTTTCTCAATAGCATTATATCTATTTTGTACTATCGTGCCATACTTATCACTCATCTGTTTATCTACTCTAAGTTTATCTAGTTCTAATTTTATATTTCTTGGTGATTTCTGTGTCTTCCGCAGTTTTATTCTTATCTTTCCAGCTATTGGTACATGTTCACTATTGCAATCTGCCCCTGGCCTTGTTTTAACAGACGTTAGCCCATTCCTGAATCTTCTCTGTACCAGTATAAAATCAATTTGATTGTGTACTTTTTTGTCTGGGCTTTGCCATGTCCATAGTCGCCTAGGGTGTTGTTTGAACCAGGTGTTACCTATAATCATTTAATGTGTCTTTGCCCAACCTATCAATCTATCCCCTCTGTCATTCGTCTCCCCAAGACCATGCCCCCCAGTCACATTTTGCACTTTAGCTGTTCCTACCTTTGCACTGAAATCACCTAATATAATAGTTATTTTTTGGGATTTACACTGTTCCATGGTCACCTCTAGCTCGTTGTAAAAAGTGTCAATGTCTTCTTCTTCGCTATTACTTGTTGGTGCATAAGCTTAAATTATGTTGATATCCATTGGTCTACTTCTCAATTTTACTAGCAGAATTCTGTCTGATACTGGCCAAAATTGTTTCATTGTTTTGCTTCTTTCTCTATCTAACATGATGCCTACACCTCTTTCGTGTGTGGTTCTCCCAGAGTAAATTACATTTCCGCTCTCGCGTTGTAATAATTCTGCTTTCTTTCATCTCAGTTCACATAGTCCCAAGATGTTCAATTTCATTCTCTTCATTTCTTGACTGATGTTTTCTATTTTACTAACCTGAAATGCTGATCTAATGTTCCAAGTTCCTATTGCTAGTGTCTCTTTCAGAAACATTCAGACAGCAGAAATAAACAATGAGAAACATCCAGACAGCAGGTAGCCATGGTAGTCAACCTTCAATGTAGCACCGTACCCAATCAGTGAAAATCTATCTATCTATCTATCTATCTATCTATCTATCTATCTATCTATCTATCTATCTATCTATCTATCTATCTATCTATCTATCTATCTATCTATCTATCTATCTATCTATCTATCTGTCTGTCTGTCTGTCTGTCTGTCTGTCTGTCTGTCTGTCTGTCTGTCTGTCTGTCTGTCTGTCTGTCTGTCTGTCTGTCTGTCTGTCTGTCTGTCTGCCTGCCTGCCTGCCTGCCTGCCTGCCTGCCTGCCTGCCTGCCTGCCTGCCTGCCTGCCTGCCTGCCTGCCTGTCTGTCTGTCTGTCTGTCTATTGACCTTTCGAGCCGTAACCGGCCCATAGTGCGTAGACCAAGATACACTTTTTCTTATATGAATTTTTTGTTCTAGCAGTTTTCTTGTAAAGATATTTTATTAAATCTCGCCATCTGTCTCTGTTCTGTGCAAGCAGTTCTATCTCATTGAGGGAGCCGATTCCTGCTGCTCTTGCCTCTCTCATCAATGTTCTTCTCAGTGAAAATATCCGTAACGTTAAATGGAAAAAAAAAATGAAAACCCCGTCATGTCTCCAGTACGATCTCTATATAATGCCAGCGTAGGCGCTATTTTCACCATTCGTTTATTTTAGTCAAGCACACAGTCTGGTCGTTTTTCTTTACCTTAAGACATTTGCTATACCAGTTTCAAGCTGAGAGAACATAAACACTAGTCTGTTGAGGGAATCGAACCAAGCATCTTGTCCTCACTATGTCAATTCACAAACCGCTGGGTCTACATAGGCTACATTATGGTTTTTATTTGTGTCCTCGCTGTCCGAGTGTGTATTAATAGCCGTGACGTGGTGGCCTAATGACTGCTGGGTACGTTTCGTGTCCGACAAATTCATTCCCAGTCGGAAAGTTAATTACTCATTCTTGTGGAATGTGGTCACGTAACTAGATCACAAGCTGTGAATGGCGTGTGGTAGGTAGCTAGATCGATGAGTTCGCTTAGAAGTGTGTCATCCAGGAGTAGGTCATCGCTGAGATGGTACCTTGTGTGCCACGATGTTGTATCGACATTCGCTTGTTTATCTATTCACGACTGGCCTGTCGTTAACTTCATCGTTATTGACGCGTTTTGTCATAAAAAAGTAAGAAATGGCGACTTGCTCGTGAGTTACGATGCTTGATGTGACACTAGACAGGAGTCTTCGAACACTTCTGTATAGGCGACCGAGCATATATGGACAGAAACCCGCGCTAAAACGCCGATTTAAGTCTCGTTCCTTTACCTTTTTTCATAAGAAAGTGATCCTCATACATCAGTCAGTTTATTGATGTTCAGTCAGTTTATTGATGTTCAGTCAGTTTATTGATGTTCAGTCAGGCGTAACGGTAATGGATGTTCCTTTCTGTTTTCATCTCAAAGTGCAGTTTTAATTTAAACTTTGATATGTTTTGAGCATTCATGGATTGATAAATCCTGATTCTAGTACATTCCTTTCATTCTTAATATTGATATTCTGTGTAAGTGGTTTCAATTTGTGATACCACGTAGAAAACGTCACATATTTAGCGAAAGTCAGTATTGATATATGAGATTATGTTTGAGTAATTAATACTCGTAATACAAATGTCTAAGATTGAGACACATTTGAGAGTATCTATGGACGAATTTAACCAGAAAGTGTTTTTTTGTTGTATATTTTAGTTGTAAGACACCTGCTATAATCACATTGAATATGTGATAGAAGAAGGAGTATTTGGTCTTTTTGAAGTGGCAAATGAGCAAATGATTTCAATTATAAATGACAAACAACTGTGATAACCTAACGTCGTGTAAGGAAAAAAAAAGGCGGGGGGAGGAGTATTAAACTATTACACTTAACCTATTTAGACTACAACGTTTTCAAGTGAGGAGGTCAGTGCTCATGTCACTGTTAATACTTTCCACAACTCAGTAAGTTAGTCGGGTATCCATTAATGGTGTTATCAACTTTGTCGACTATAGATGGTCAGGGATTGATTTGTAGATCCTACGTTTACTTTACGACCAAGCCAGTGCGAGGAATACCTCACCCATCACAGAAGACCTTCTATAATTTATTTTGGTAGTAAACGTACAGTTTTTAATTCTGACTTATGGAAGCGAATCGTGGATAGCAGACAAAAACATGGAAAAATGATTAGAGGCCACTGTTATGGGATTTCTCAGAAGAATGTTAGAGTTCCCTGGACAGCTGAAAAATAAAACCAACGAGGAAATTTTCAGAGGCGAATACAAAAGGGAGATAACAAAGAAACAATCAATATTTTTCCAGAAGATCATGAAAAGAATACATTTGGAATACTTGGTTACAACAGGCAAAATACAAAGAGAGATCGCTGACGACAAAGAGAGAAGATACATGATAGCTTGGTGACGTGGCACGAAAACAGTCAACATAATTTTTTTTTGTGTTCGCCAGCTTTTACCTCTGACGAAGTGCCTATAGACTAGGAACTGAATTTTGCGTGTTAATCCGTTTTTCTCTGGCAACTGTGTGCTCAGGGATCCCTCGCCGCACAGGCAGATAACTCCCGTCTTCGGAGGTGCTCATAATTTTTTTCCGTCCATGAGTATTTGGCGTTTCAAGCCGTGCCTCGCTGCTGAGACCAGGGGTGGTTGACGCAGAGAGAAGTCATAAATAAAAATCCCAACTGGTGCAGCCGGGATTTGAACCCACAACTTCTCTGTCTCGAGGCCGGCGTCTTGCCTCGAGACCAACCAGTCGTCCCCACATCAGAATTGATATGATGTATTGCGGATAAAAAATCGTGAATGGACATGATCGGCTACGCCAACCAGCATGGCACATGATGGTGATGAGTAGACACTTAAATGTCCTTTTTTTAATTATATGCTGTTCTGTTTAGTGTCTGTCATATCCCAGATGTGGTTAGATATTATAACATAGTTATAATTGGACAATCACAGGCTGGCTTGCTTTAATACTGGTGTCACGGTCTGTGAAAGTAAATTAGTCCCTATTATAACAGGCTCATAATTCAAGAGTATTATGAAATAGTTGATGAACAACAAAGGTGAGCTGCCTGATAACCAAGATAAGGGCAGCTTTGTAGAGAATACAAAATATAATACAAAGCTTATATTTGGCAACGGAAAAAGAACTCTTTAGTCTTCGATGTTAATGAAGTACCACTCCTGATATATGCAAGATGAGACAGAAGTACCACTCCTGATATATGCAAGATGAGACAGAAGTACCACTCCTGATATATGTAAGATGAAACAGAACTACCACTCCTGATATATGTAAGATGAGACAGAACTACCACTCCTGATATATGTAAGATGAAACAGAACTAGCACTCCTGATATATGTAAGATGAAACAGAAGTACCACTCCTGATATATGTAAGATGAAACAGAAGTACCACTCCTGATATATGCAAGATGAGACAGAAGTACCACTCCTGATATATGTAAGATGAGACAGAACTAGCACTCCTGATATATGTAAGATGAGACAGAACTACCACTCCTGATATATGTAAGATGAAACAGAAGTACCACTCCTGATATATGTAAGATGAGACAGAACTACCACTCCTGATATATGTAAGATGAGACAGAACTAGCACTCCTGATATATGTAAGATGAGACAGAACTACCACTCCTGATATATGTAAGATGAGACAGAACTAGCACTCCTGATATATGTAAGATGAGACAGAACTACCACTCCTGATATATGTAAGATGAGACAGAACTAGCACTCCTGATATATGTAAGATGAGACAGAACTACCACTCCTGATATATGTAAGATGAGACAGAACTACCACTCCTGATATATGTAAGATGAGACAGAACTAGCACTCCTGATATATGTAAGATGAGACAGAACTACCACTCCTGATATATGTAAGATGAGACAGAACTACCACTCCTGATATATGTAAGATGAGACAGAACTAGCACTCCTGATATATGCAAGATGAGACAAAGTGACAGTCGGAAGCTGTCAGCGACTCGTAGCTGACCGTTTTCGTCAGTATCGGTGAACCAGAACTATGCAGAGCCTTCTCCACGGCTAGAAAGACTAACCAGTCCAGTCTGACCAAGTGAGCAGGGATCGAAGAGGGAAGGCAAACTCGACACTAAAAATGCTGTGATGAAATCAGATGTGTTGGGCCGAAAATCGCAAATAAACCGCAAAACAACTCGTCTACGTCCACTTAACGACCTTTTAAGGAACGATGACGTAGAGGAGTACCCATCCCTTAAGCGGTCATCGGGTGAACGACAGAAGGAGAGAACGATGCAAGTGAGTCACGGATAACAGAACACATGAGAAGAAAGTATTTGAAAGCATCGATGTGATTTGGCAGAACGAAAATGTTGAGAATAAAAGAGGGAGCTAAAACAAGAGTACAGAGCACATTCAAAAAGAATTAAAACATTAAAGAAAACATCAAAATTGAAAGGAAATAATCGGTTATTTCGCTGCCATTAAACAGAAGCAAAGAGTTGGAAAAATATATAGCGGCAAAAGGAAAAATCGAGGTAAAAGAGATAGAAGGAAACGTTGAGAAATAATACTAGGTAGCTGAAGAGAGAGGAGGACGTTGCAGGTCCAGAATATTGAAATGGTAAACAACAATAATTACAATTACTAACGAGGTTTATCTTCTCGATAGCAACATATGGTTGTGAATCATGGAGAATCTTTCAAATAGCAAGGAGGAAAATATATTCATTAAACAAAATGCTACAGAAAAAAATCTTTAATATACCTTGAATAATTAAAAAAAAGAGCAATGAAGACATACTAAAAAATTTAAATATTAAAAAGAACTGTCTTATAAACACCATTTTACAGTGGAAATTAAATACTATGGTCACGACAAAAGTCAGCGGGCTGGACAAATGGAAGGCATGGTTCCTATGGCACACACCAGGGGCAGACCAAGAAGAAGGTGGTTTCAAGACATGCCAAAATGACCTTGAACATGACAACAGAAAAAGTGGGAGATCTGGCTAGAGACAGAGATTCTTTCAGACGGGCTGTGGTGAATGCAACGTTCTATGGGAGATCTGGCTAGAGACAGAGATTCTTTCAGACGGGCTGTGGTGAATGCAACATTCTATGGGAGATCTGGCTAGAGACAGAGATTCTTTCAGACGGGCTATGGTGAATGCAACGTTCTATGGGAGATCTGGCTAGAGACAGAGATTCTTTCAGACGGGCTGTGGTGAATGCAACGTTCTATGGGAGATCTGGCTAGAGACAGAGATTCTTTCAGACGGGCTGTGGTGAATGCAACGTTCTATGGGAGATCTGGCTAGAGACAGAGATTCTTTCAGACGGGCCATGGTGAATGCAACGTTCTGCAAAGAACACGCGACCTACTGATGATGATGAAACAACAATAGAGGCAGAATGTTGTGGAGAGACATGGTCATCACCTAAGTCAGGAGGCATGACAATTGATGATAGTTTAAAATCGTGTTGAAGACTGAGCTACTCATCAAGTTTTTAAGTATTTGGTTGTTAGTGACGTCATCTTACCAGTTCACCTCACTTTGTTCGGCGAGGTAGTAGTAATCTGAACGCGTCCACGCGAAATATGTGACAATGAACTTTGTCGACCGTTGATTTGCATGCTCAATGTGTTTTTTGTTTGATCACTTTGGCGGTGTATGATTTACGTGTAATCTGAGGTCTTCGTTGCTACTTTGTTTATTTCACAGCTCGTAAACTGCTTGAGACGCGCCGAAGGCAATGCTCGTATTTTATGCTCGATTTGGGATAGTTTACCCATCTTTTTATTGTATCTTTAATCGGTGACAGGTTGTGTAAGATGCTAGGCTTTGTTCAGTGTTAGCACAAGGGACACATCTGCACCAGCTGACGCGTAGTCACGTGACCTTACGCATGTTGCATTCAGTCAACATCATTATCATGTTCAAGTGTCGGTGTCGTATTATGGGCGATCACTTTCATCGGCAGTCAGTCGTCTTTCTGTCAATTGTATTTCTGTGTGAAAAGGTCAGGTGAGTAGCGTAACATATGTACTGTTGTAGGAAAATGAAGTATTGCACTTCACACTACTAAGCTACAACATTTGCAGATGGGAGAGAGTCTACACTTAACAATACTAGGCTACAACATTTGGAGATGAGAGAGAGTCTACACTTCACACTACTAGGCTACAACATTTGGAGATGAGAGAGAGTCTACACTTCACACTACTAGGCTACAACATTTGGAGATGAGAGAGAGTCTACACTTTACACTACTAGGCTACAACATTTGGAGATGAGGGAGAGTCTACACTTCACACTACTAGGCTACAACAGTTGGAGATGAGAGTTTACACTTCAAACTACTAGGCTACAACAGTTGGAGATGAGAGTTTACACTTCAAACTACTAGGCTACAACAGTTGGAGATGAGAGTTTACACTTCAAACTACTAGGCTACAACAGTTGGAGATGAGAGTTTACACTTCAAACTACTAGGCTACAACAGTTGGAGATGAGAGTTTACACTTCAAACTACTAGGCTACAACATTTGGAGATGAGAGTTTACACTTTAAACTACTAGGCTACAACATTTGGAGATGAGAGTTTACACTTCAAACTACTAGGCTACAACATTTGGAGATGAGAGTTTACACTTCAAACTACTAGGCTACAACATTTGGAGATGAGAGAGAGTCTACACTTCAAACTACTAGGCTACAACATCTGGAGATGAGAGAGAGTCTACACTTCAAACTACTAGGCTACAACATTTGGAGATGAGAGAGAGTCTACACTTAACAATACTAGGCTACAACATTTGGAGATGAGAGTTTACACTTCAAACTACTAGGCTACAACATTTGGAGATGAGAGAGAGTCTACACTTCAAACTACTAGGCTACAACATTTGGAGATGAGAGAGAGTCTACACTTCAAACTACTAGGCTACAACATTTGGAGATGAGAGTTTACACTTCAAACTACTAGGCTACAACATTTGGAGATGAGAGTTTACACTTCAAACTACTAGGCTACAACATTTGGAGATGAGAGTTTACACTTCAAACTACTAGGCTACAACATTTGGAGATGAGAGTTTACACTTCAAACTACTAGGCTACAACATTTGGAGATGAGAGTTTACACTTCAAACTACTAGGCTACAACAATTGGAGATGAGAGAGAGTCTACACTTCAAACTACTAGGCTACAACAATTGGAGATGAGAGTTTACACTTCAAACTACTAGGCTACAACAATTGGAGATGAGAGTTTACACTTCAAACTACTAGGCTACAACAATTGGAGATGAGAGTTTACACTTCAAACTACTAGGCTACAACAATTGGAGATGAGAGTTTACACTTCAAACTACTAGGCTACAACAATTGGAGATGAGAGAGAGTCTACACTTCAAACTACTAGGCTACAACAATTGGAGATGAGAGAGAGTTTACACTTCAAACTATTAGGCTACAACAGTTGGATATGGGAGAGAGTCTACACTTCACACTACTAGGCTACAACATTTGGAGATGAAAGAGAGTCTACACTTCAAACTACTAGGCTACAACATTTGGAGATGAGAGAGAGTCTACACTTCAAACTACTAGGCTACAACATTTGGAGATGAGAGAGAGTCTACACTTCAAACTACTAGGCTACAACAATTGGAGATGAGAGAGAGTCTACACTTCAAACTACTAGGCTACAACAATTGGAGATGAGAGAGAGTCTACACTTCAAACTACTAGGCTACAACAGTTGGATATGGGAGAGAGTCTACACTTCACACTACTAGGCTACAACATTTGGAGATGAAAGAGAGTCTACACTTCAAACTACTAGGCTACAACATTTGGAGATGAGAGAGAGTCTACACTTCAAACTACTAGGCTACAACATTTGGAGATGAGAGAGAGTCTACACTTCAAACTACTAGGCTACAACAATTGGAGATGAGAGAGAGTCTACACTTCAAACTACTAGGCTACAACAATTGGAGATTAGAGAGAGTCTACACTTCAAACTACTAGGCTACAACATTTGGAGATGAGAGAGAGTCTACACTTCAAACTACTAGGCTACAACAATTGGAGATGAGAGAGAGTTTACACTTCAAACTACTAGGCTACAACAATTGGAGATGAGAGAGAGTTTACACTTCAAACTACTAGGCTACAACAGTTGGATATGGGAGAGAGTCTACACTTCACACTACTAGGCTACAACATTTGGAGATGAAAGAGAGTCTACACTTCAAACTACTAGGCTACAACATTTGGAGATGAAAGAGAGTCTACACTTCACACTACTAGGCTACAACATTTGGAGATGAAAGAGAGTCTACACTTCACACTACTAGGCTACAACATTTGGAGATGAAAGAGAGTCTACACTTCACACTACTAGGCTACAACATCTGGAGATGGGAGAGAGTCTACACTTTACAGGGTTACAAATCTTAATGGTGGAAGATAGTCTTCACTTCACAGGGTTACACATCTTAATGGTGGAAGATAGTCTTCACTTCACAGGGTTACGCATCTTAATGATGGAAGATAGTCTTCACTTCACAGGGTTACAAATCTTAATGATGGAAGATAGTCTTCACTTCACAGGGTTACAAATCTTAATGATGGAAGATAGTCTTCACTTCACAGAACTGAGCTATAACTTGTTCTTCGATCTGATAGAAGCTGAACAAAACTGGGACTCTTGTTTCAATTAAAAGAAAACAATGGTGGTTTCATAAGACAAGACTTCACCGAAGTGATATCAATAAGCAAATGGTAAAATACTCAAGCAAGTAGATTGTTTTATATTTATGTGAACTGTGTTAATATCATATGGGATATGTCCTAATAAGGTAAAATAGAGAATAACGCTGCAAAAAATCATTATCATTGAGAATTACAGAGATAGAGTTACAATGCTGTATCGAACAGATACTGCTTTACGGTTGCAAATCATGGACAGAACAACGAGTTACAACACCAGATAGAATCAGTTAAAATGTGATTTTTGTTGTTGTCAGAAGTATGCCACAAGTACCGTGAGTCGAGCCGCGATAGCTCAGTGGCTAGTGAACTGGACTACACAGGACAAGAGGTAGGGTTTGATCATAATCGACGGCTTCCGGGTTTACCCAGCCTTAAATGGATACCGGATTTTTTACGGAAAAGTAAAGCGGCACTGGCGTAATACTGACACATTACCCCAAAAATCATGTGCAGAAGGTCTATACAAATTATGGTCACTAACACCATATTCCCTATACGCCACTTGGCGTGACTGGACACTTTACTTTTTACTGACCTTGGTCAGCCAGAATAGCTTATTCAGTGAGGAGGTCCTAACAGAGGCAGATGGAGAGAGGTAGATACTGAAATAAATTAGGAAAAGTCGGTCCAGAGTTGTGGGGCATGTGTGGGGAAGGGGCAGGTTGGGATAGTTAGTGACAGCAGGAAAAATAGAAGGACATTAGAGGCAGATAAAGGGAAAAAGATAATAGATGATGCTCTTATCCTTGGCTTTATCCATTCGTTTTCTCAAAACCACTAACCCCTGCTTGTTCTCATTGATTCTCGGTTAGGTTCATCTATCACGACATCATCATCACCTTTTTGTTGTTCGTCTTCGTACTCTTTAATTGTGATTCTTTATGCTGCATTTTACACCCTATGGGCCGCTGCATCTATATCATCTATATCATCTATATTTAGCAAACAATTCTGCGGAATAACTTTTCTGGTCTTTAGTTCTTCTTGACCTTTCTGCAAAGCAGCACCTGTTTGTAGTCAGAGTTATCTATCTTACCTGGTTATCAAGTCTCTCCTACCCAGGTTTGTATCAATCTTTCCTTCTCTTACATGGATTGGCATACGGGATTCTCAAACCCGTACATAGATTGTCCGACGGAGTTCTCGTATTCTTACGTATATTGTCCCATGTGATTCTCATGCTTGTGTAGAATTTGTCCGCGGAATTCTTATGCTTTTAAATACATTATTCATAGCATTCTCATGTTTTTACAATGATTATCCATGTAATTCTCATGCTTTTCTATAGATTATCCATGGAATTCTCATGCTGTTACATAGATTATTCGATATGATTCTAATGCCCATGCTTCGATTGTCCGACGGGATTTTCATGCTAACTGTGGATAATTATTATTGGATCTTCTACTGGACTTTTGATTGATCAGAATGGATTCGCTTCTTATGAGATTCCCGTTACCTGATTTGCTCGACATTAAAAGTACACACGACGTCTCCTAGGTGCCAACTGTTGCCCAGAGATAGGGCATGGTTTACATTTACTTTGCTCGCGAAGCTTGTGTAAGATATTCATGATATGGTTTAACAACTTGCTAGAAAGAACGTGCCACACGAGTCATCAAGAAACGCAACTAGAATTCTAGATACAAGTGCAGACCATGAACAATTAAAGGGATTTGTTGGAAAGGATACAAGAAATTATAAAAGCATAAGAGAAGCATTGGGAAGAGCTAATGATCGCGAAGGGTAGCTGTATCGTTAGGTTCTTTGGTTTTTTAGTTATTGAAGGCCCCGGTATCACTGCAAAGGAATTAGAAATCCACAATTGCTCAACCGCCCGTGCCAGTGGAATCATCCGAATTACTATCTCATCTCCCAAACAAAAAAAGTTAGCTGTAGTCCCCATCATAGCAGTCTCAGCACACGCCAAAAGACATAAGGCGAAACCGCACAGAAAGTCTACAGTCAACTGTTCCTTGTCATACGATATTATCATTCATCGTAAACAATTGGAATATCGAAACATGATCAAAACGGATGAAACACACAGCTCACGATGTGCACATAGCACCTAACTCAGTAGCTCTTGCAACAAGCCGTACTTGGAATATGAGGAAACTGCAGTAAGTTTCCGTCACATCGTCAACAAATCGTCAGGTATTTGTGGTTATGCTGTCTGTTGTAACAAGCTCATGTACAGGCTCACAGCCGATCGGAGGTTCTACTACCCGAGGAAGGTTTTGTTTTTTTCCCCATTTCTACCGTTTCCGTTCCTTGGTGTCTGGAGAGTGCTTGCGAAATTACCCATGGCTTCCTTGTCTTGTGTTACCATTGGCCTAATTCTTGCTGCAGTGTTGGATCAGAATTTCGGGAATATCCTGCAGCCTCGCCAGATCTTGTTTGAGAACACTTGAACTTGTCTCCATCGTGACACGAGGTCAAGTTATGAGGCTTCTATTAATCTTGAAGAAAGTTTACAACTTAAAAAAAAAAAAATATGTGTGAACTCTTGTTATTCGTGACATTGTGTGATAACCTGGAGGCCAATGTAGAAGAAAATGAACAGGGAGTGGAGACTAGAAATATATGTATTGTCCGCTCACTGCGTGCTGGCTGAGAGTTCAGCAAGTGAACAGTTGCAAAGAGACTACTTTGATGGCGCTCGGTGAGTCTTAAGATACCAGTGCCAGTTCATGGAAACCGTTAACGGTGTCTACGATGAACCTAATACAGTAGATGATAACAATTCATGTTCCTGGAAGTCTTTAAATGGAGGAGTCTACGGCGAACCTCTAAGACCCTATTTCACATACGCCAATGGTGGAACCGTTGACTTTACATGCACATTAATATATCTCATGTGAAGTGACTTATTATTGGCTATTGACGAACAAGCGAGGTGTGTGTGTGTGTGAGGCAACATTCACGTTGACAGAATATTGTTGAGAGCATCCATCATGAACAATTCACGTCAGTGATGGTGTCTTGGGTGAAGTTCTTGCTTTGGGGTCCCAGAATCCCGTGAGCTGACGCCCTTCGGTCCAATGCCATGTAATGATATCTGCAGGTTTTTATGAGTTCCCTTGTAGTTCCGTACAAGGCGTTCCATTTACCAGGTCTTTGGGGAGTAGAATTGTTCTGATGTCAGCTTGAGTGAAGTAAATGCAGATTAAAAAAATATAATAAATTGAATGGGGGGGGGGGGGGGGTCCATCATCTTTTACTTTGCCACGGGAAGAAGAAAGCTGATAACAAAGACAGAGAACTTGGAGATAAACACCAATATCAAATAAGCTAAATATTAAATACTTTGCGGGGACGCAGATATAGCAGCAGAGAACATATAAAATACTTTGCGGGAGCGCAGATATAGCAGCAGAGAACATATAAAATACTTTACGGGAGCGCAGATATAGCAGCAGAGAACATATAAAATACTTTGCGGGAGCACAGATATAGCAGCAGAGAACATATAAAATACTTTGCGGGAGCGCAGATATAGCAGCAGAGAACATATAAAATACTTTGCCGGAACGCAGATATAGCAGCAGAGAACATATACAATACTTTGCGGGAGCGCAGATATAGCAGCAGAGAACATATAAAATACTTTGCGGGAGCGCAGAAATATAGCAGCAGAGAACATATAAAATACTTTGCGGGAGCGCAGAAATATAGCAGCAGAGAACATATAAAATACTTTGCGGGAACGCAGAAATATAGCAGCAGAGAACATATAAAATACTTTGCGGGAGCGCAGATATAGCAGCAGAGAGCATATAAAATAAACATTAAATGGTATGGAGTAGCTAAACTGTCTTCATCAGGTATAACAAGTAAACTATAACAAATAAACCATAACAAATAAACACATAAATGCAGGCCAGAAACCACAACACTGATCTAAAAAAAGGCGGAAAAAGACGGTGGCCAGAAATTAAGTAGACTCTGGCTTAAAGATTAAGAACTGAGGGTTGGTTGGGGAGGGGACGCTTAATATAAGTAAAACGAGTGATGGTTTGGTGTTATAGCTGATGAAGGCTTTTACCGAAACGTCCTAGTGTGTCTTGTCTTTCTGTTAGTTTAGCTGCTTCATAGCATTTGATGTTTACAGAAGTACGTGGAATGGCATGCACTTTCGTGCATATGATATCTAATAGGTTAATTGTAATAATAATCCTCAACATGTTGATTTATTCACTTAATATGTGTGTATGCGGTTTAAATATCTATCCATAAACATATATCGTATGTAGCTTTTTTGTTTTGAAACTGTGATTGATCTTGACAAGTAATTCATTTAACATTTCTTTACTTTTGCTTTGAGTTCTGTGCTCCTCATATTCTTTTATCAAAATGTGTAACATCTTGTTTCATTATTCGCTGTTAGATAAGTTATAGCGATGCCATTTTTCGGAGTTCTCAGAGTCAGTGATCTATATAGCCGTGAGAGCTACCGCCTGAACTTGAGTAGCTTTCAGTGCAGACATTCCCAGCTGTTAAGTTACACAAGATGGCTTCGTTCACTGCAGTAATAGTTAACACCTGCACGAAGCAAGATGATGCAAATCACTTTCTTGATGTTCTTCATTCATGTCTGATCTGATTGTAGTTATACACTTCACTCTACTGCCTTTTTATTTACTTCCTTCCATTTTTTTTTATTACCAGTTGTCGCTGCCCCTTTCTCACGCAGAAGATTTTATCAATTTTTATTTTTTCATATTTTTTTTTTTACAAAATTGTTAATCCCTCAATTATTGAGTTATTTGCGGGTCATCATCATTGCATTCCGAACATGTCCATAGGTGCTCAGAACCCCTCCTCAGCAAGTCCCGCAGTGTCCAGCGACTGACGACTCCAGTTCTATGTTGGTTGATAAGTCTTCTTACACGGCCACTAAGTTTCTCATTTCTGGCTGTGCCCATCTTAACTCCCATCTCCATCATCCGAAGAAGTGACGTGGATCTGTGTTTGTCGAAGTCCTCTGCTCTTCCCACATCTCGGAGGGCATTGATGATGTCCGCCTCAATTATTGCATGTTTGGATACCTTGATCGTGTCTCAATATTTCTCTCTCTCTTGTTATCTCTCACTTCCTCGAACATTTTTTTTTTAATCTTGATATCTCCTTAACTTAATATTAGCCCGATCTCTGTCTCTCTCTCTCTCTTTCTTTGTTCTTTTTATCCTAATTTTTTTCTTCTTTTTCTCCTGTTTTTCTTCTCCTGTTCTGCTTCTTCTTCCTATTCTTCTTCTTATACTTCTTCTTCTTCTCCTCCCTTTCTTCTCCTCCTTTTCATCTTCCTCCTTTTCATCTTCTTCCTCTTCTCCTCCTCCTCCTCCTTCTTTACTCATTTTCTTCTTCTTCTCTTACTCTTCCTCATAATCCTCCTCCTCTTCTCCTTCTTCCCCTCAATCCTTTCCTCCTCTTCTTCTCCTCCTTCTCCACCTCTTCTTCTCCTTCTCCTCCTCTCCCTTCATCTTCTTCGCTCACTAGCCATTGATATTTAGATTCCAGATTTACTTATGAAGTCTGTTGTCTCATGTAGTGTCTGCTGTCTCCTGTAGTGTCTGCTGTCTCCTGTAGTGTCTGCTGTCTCATGTAGTGTCTGCTGTCTCATGTAGTGTCTGTTGTCTCATGTAGTGTCTGCTGTCTCCTGTAGTGTCTGCTGTCTCCTGTAGTGTCTGCTGTCTCCTGTAGTGTCTGCTGTCTCATGTAGTGTCTGCTGTCTCATGTAGTGTCTGTTGTCTCATGTAGTGTCTGCTGTCTCCTGTAGTGTCTGCTGTCTCCTGTAGTGTCTGCTGTCTCCTGTAGTGTCTGCTGTCTCATGTAGTGTCTGCTGTCTCCTGTAGTTTCTGCTGTCTCCTGTAGTGTCTGCTGTCTCCTGTAGTGTCTGCTGTCTCATGTAGTGTCTGCTGTCTCACGTAGCATGTAGTTTCTCCTCATATGAAACAATGATTTTTTGGGGGTGGGAAAACACATGTACCAGTCGACATCCGTCCCGGTACAACACTACCTTTGTGTTGCTGTGTGTGTGTCTTTGCTCCTCTTGACAGTTGCCCCCATTTGCATGTTAACGATGTACACGAGTGGTGCTCATTAAGTAATACAGCACACCCCTCTCCTAATTGTTTAGAAACAGAGGTTATGTGCAGTATTGACGAACCTTCCCGCACTACCATGTGTAGTTTCATCATCTGACACTAGATGTTAGTGGCACAGTTACGAGTATGTGACGTGCGTTACAGAGACCAATCACAAAGTTGCAAAGTCACTTAGAGAAAGTGTATGGATGGATGGTAGTGGATAAACGCTGTCAGTGAAAGTGTATAGAATGACAGTGGATAAATGCTGTCAGTGAAAGTGTATAGATGGTAGTGGATAAACGCTGTCAGTGAAAGTGTATAGATGGTTGTGAATAAACGCTGTTAGTGAAAGTGTATAGATGGTAGTGGATAAACGCTGTCAGTGAAAGTTTATAGATGGTAGTGGATAAACGCTGTCAGTGAAAGTTTATAGATGGTTGTGAATAAACGCTGTTAGTGAAAGTGTATAGATGGTAGTGGATAAACGCTGTCAGTGAAAGTTTATAGATGGTTGTGAATAAACGCTGTTAGTGAAAGTGTATAGAATGACAGTGGATAAACGCTGTCAGTGAAAGTTTATAGATGGTAGTGGATAAACGCTGTTAGTGAAAGTGTATAGATGGTTGTGAATAAACGCTGTTAGTGAAAGTGTATAGATGGTAGTGGATAAACGCTGTCAGTGAAAGTTTATAGATGGTAGTGGATAAACGCTGTCAGTGAAAGTGTATAGATGGTAGTGGATAAACGCTGTCAGTGAAAGTTTATAGATGGTAGTGGATAAACGCTGTCAGTGAAAGTTTATAGATGGTAGTGGATAAACGCTGTCAGTGAAAGTTTATAGATGGTTGTGGATAAACGCTGTCAGAGAAAGTTTATAGATGGTAGTGGATAAACGCTGTCAGTGAAAGTTTATAGATGGTAGTGGATAAACGCTGTCAGAGAAAGTTTATAGATGGTAGTGGATAAACGCTGTCAGAGAAAGTTTATAGATGGTAATGGATAAACGCTGTCAGAGAAATTTTATAGATGGTAGTGGATAAACGCTGTCAGAGAAAGTTGATAAATGGATGACAGTGGATAAAAAGCGATGTCAGTCGTTAGATAAACCTTTAATTTTATCAACAGAATAAGGTCGATGCAGTCTATCTCATCATCCACACTCAGGTAGACATGCTGCTGTGACACCTGCAAATCTGCGACGTGCTGATACCCTTAACCAGGAACATAGACCATCAAAAGTAAACCAAATTTCTGCCGAACTTGTCATCTCTGTGGATGCAATGTTTTCAATTTTAATCACAAAATTCCTCAGCTTAAAACGCGTTTTTCATTACATCATTACGTATCGAACACCCCTCGTATCAATTAGTGTGTCCCCTATAATCTGAACTGCTCTCATTATCGTTAACTCTCCCGCCTACGAATCGTTTTAGCTAATCATCGCATCTTTGACCAAGTCGATCTGCTGGCCTTCTTGTCGGATGTCTATCGTCTACTGCTTACTTCTAATGTCCTTCCAGGGATACCCATAGTCATAGACATCCAGTACTATATTAGATCCCCACGCCCTGTGCCTGGCCTTGGTTGCTCCAGCGATGGCTATCAGATAACAGACCCTCGTGTGTGTGCTCGTGCCGCCGGATATATTATTAACTGTGGCAAACTCGTGGATGTCTAGTTCTCGCCGTCAGGGATTCTCAAACTATGTTAGCATGTTCTCTAGATATGTGGACGTTTTCTACTGTCATCATTATCATGTGTCACTTTGGCTGGCTCGAATTTAGACTTGGTGAGGCCCTAAGGTCTTTGAGTCTCCCTGTAAAAAAAAAATAGTAACAGAAAAAAGGTCTCTTTCATAAACTACAATCATAAGACGCACTCGGAATGTGAGGCCCTTAAACTGTAGCTTACTTAGCCTAGGTCTACATCCTGTTCTGCTTTTAGGTGATTATTTCATTGCATAAGCATCGATCTTTTGAGTATTTAACTTCTATAGATTATCTTCATCATTATCCTGTACAATTTGTTGTAAACAAGACACAGAGATACACTACGAACTCTCCAACATGAGATGTCATTCTCCATTGTGAGATGTCATTCTCCATCGTGAGATGTCATTCTCCATCGTTTGTTATCATTTTTCAATGGTTGATATCATTCTCCGTCAACTTTAATTCTTCTAATTTCTCTCTCTCTCTCTCTCTCTCTCTCTCTGCAATCAAGACTCAATCAGAGTAGGATTCCAGACTCTCTCATGAAGTCAGCTGTCTGTTTAAGCGAATCGATTGCCCCATATAGTTTTTCTTCCAGGGAGGTGGGCGTGGACCACATTGCTCTTCTCAGGTCTGTGTACTGTGGGAAATCCTGTGGAACATGTTTTGCAGTCATATTGTACAGTGGCATAGTCTGGTTGTACCTATTTTGAATTTGATGAACATGTGATTTCTCATTCTATTGTGGCCAGTGCGTAGACGAAGTATGATGACTTGATCCCTCCTTGATAGTTGGTGGTATCCGTCACTCTTGTTATGCTTTGGGTGTTCTTGTTTCCATTTTTAATGGAACTGACCCTTGAGGATAGATTTGGCTTCATCATAACTGAGCGGATGGTTCTCTTGTGGTGATCTCCTCCCTCTTTAGCTAATTTGTCTGTGCGTTCGTTCCCGTGTATATTACAGTGTGATGGTATCCACTGAATGACTACTCTCTGGAAGTTATTGCATAGTTGGTCCAGGGTTGTTCTCAAGTCATCTAGTTCATTGTTCTTGGGGCTTTTTAGAGCTGATAATACTGACAGTGCATCAGTCAGAATCACCAATTTATTGTGCATGTTAGTTTTGTGTTGAGTAGCCAGTGTTGCAGCATCTCTGAGGGCCTCAGTTTCTGCTTTAAAGTTGTTTGAGAATTTTCCAGTAGCTATTGACTTGGTGATCTCGTCCTGATTATTCAGCGTCAAGAACATACCTCCCCCTCCATTTCTGGTGGCATTTTAGCAGAGCCATCTGTGTATATGTGGGACCAAGAGTCCTGTGGGTAGGTATCGTGTATGTATTTTTCTGCTACGTGTTTTCTTTCTGTGTCTGATTGTGTGCCTTTTTTTCATGATTCCTGTTATATTTTCCTTAAGTTCTGCTATTTTATGTTTCCCATGAGGAGACATATCAGATGGGCCCAAGGGTTTCGGTATTGTTTGGGAAAGTACTGGGTCTCCCGTAGTTAGTTCATTGGCAATTGCAGCGAAGTTGCTCCTCTTTAGTCGTACAATTCCGGAACCAGTTATTCTCTGGTGCATGGGGCGGCTAAGGAGCCTTCTATATTTCTCCGCTTGTTGCAATACTTTACTGACCCGTCTGTCATCTAAGGCTTGTAAACCTGTGTCTGTTTCTAGAGTCTTGATAGGTGTAGATTTCATAGCACCAGTGATGATGCGGGCAGCTTGGTTCTGTGTTCTGTTAATTTTGCTAAGGTGTGATTTGGAAGCCATAGCACAGGCTGTGACTCCATACTCTAGAACTGGTCTGAATCTTCCTACGTATAGTCTTTTTAAAATATTGCTGTCATCCACCCCCCCCCCCCCAGTCTGTTCCTGCCAATTTCTTCATAATATTTGTTAATTTTCTGGCGTTTTTATTTTTAATAATATTTTAAATGTATTAGTACAACTGTGTGTCTGTGTAGTGTGTCAACTAGTACTGTGTAGTGTGTTACACTACACAGTACTAGTTGACACACTACACAGTACAAGCGGACACACTACACAGTACAAGTTGACACACTACACAGTACAAGCGGACACACTACACAGTACAAGCGGACACACTACACAGTACAAGTTGACACACTACACAGTACAAGTTGACACACTACACAGTACAAGCGGACACACTACACAGTACAAGTTGACACACGTCACAGTACAAGTCGACACACTACACAGTACAAGTCGTCACATTACACAGTACAAGTCGACACACTACACAGTACAAGTTGACACACTACACAGTACAAGTTGACACACTACACAATACAAGTCGACACACTACATAGTACAAGTTGACACACTACATAGTACAAGTTGACATACTACATAGTACAAGTTGACACACTACATAGTACAAGTTGACACACTACATAGTACAAGTTGACGCACTGCACAGTACAAGTTGACACACTGCACAGTACAAGTTGACACACTGCACAGTACAAGTTGACACACTGCACAGTACAAGTTGACACACTGCATAGTACAAGTTGACACACTACACAGTACAAGTTGACACACTACACAGTACAAGTTGACACACTACACAGTACAAGTTGACACACAACACAGTACAAGTCGACACACAACACAGTACAAGTCGTCACACTACACAGTACAAGTTGACACACTACACAGTACAAGTTGACACACTACACAGTACATGTTGACACACTACACAGTACATGTTGACACACTACACAGTACATGTTGACACACCACACAGTACAAGTTGACACACCACACAGTACTAGTTGACACACTACGCAGTACCAGTTGACACACTACGCAGTACAAGTTGACACACTACGCAGTACAAGCGGACACACTACACAGTACAAGTCGACACACTACACACTACAAGTTGACACACTACACACTACAAGTTGACACACTACACACTACAAGTTGACACACTACACACTACACGTTGACACACTAAACAGTACAAGTTGACACACTACACAGTAAAAGTTGACACACTACACAGTACAAGTTGACACACTACACAGTACAAGTTGACACACTACACAGTACAAGTTGACACGCTACACACTACAAGTTAACACACTACACAGTACAAGTCGTCAAACTACACAGTACAAGTTGACACACTACACAGTACAAGTTGACACACTACACAGTACATGTTGACACACTACACAGTACAAGTTGACACACTACACAATACATATTGACACACTACACAGTACAAGTTGACACACAACACAGTACAAGTCGAAACACTACACACTACAAGTTGACACACTACATACTACAAGTTGACACACTACACAGTACAAGTTGACACACTACACAGTACAAGTTGACACACTACACAGTACAAGTTGACACACTACACAGTACAAGTTGACACACCACACAGTACATGCTGACACACCACACAGTACACGTTGACACACCACACAGTACTAGTTGACACACTACGCAGTACTAGTTCACACACTACGCAGTACAAGTTGACACACTACGCAGTACAAGGTGACACACTACACAGTACAAGCGGACACACTACACAGTACAAGTCGACACACTACACAGTACAAGTCGACACACTACACACTACAAGTCGACACACTACACACTACAAGTTGACACACTACACGATGACACACCACACAGTACTAGTTGACACACTACGCAGTACTAGTTCACACACTACGCAGTACTAGTTGACACACTACGCAGTACAAGGTGACACACTACACAGTACAAGCGGACACACTACACAGTACAAGTCGACACACTACACAGTACAAGTCGACACACTACACACTACAAGTCGACACACTACACACTACAAGTTGGCACACTACACACTACACAGTACAAGTTGACACACTACACAGTAAAAGTTGACACACTACACAGTACAAGTTGACACACTACACAGTACAAGTTGACACACTACACAGTACAAGTTGACACACTACACAGTACAAGTTGACACACTACACAGTACAAGTTGACACGCTACACACTACAAGTTGACACACTACACAGTACAAGTCGTCACACTACACAGTACAAGTTGACACACTACACAGTACATGTTGACACACTACACAGTACAGGTTGACACACTACACAATACATATTGACACACTACACAGTACAAGTTGACACACAACACAGTACAAGTCGTCACACTACACAGTACAAGTTGACACACTACACAGTACAAGTCGACACACTACACAGTACAAGTCGACACACTACACAGTACAAGTCGACACACTACACAGTACAAGTCGCAACACTACACACTACAAGTTGACACACTACACACTACAAGTTACACACTACACAGTACAAGTTGACACACTACACAGTACAAGTTGACACACTACACAGTACAAGTCGTTACACTACACAGTACAAGTTGACACACTACACAGTACAAGTTGACACACTACACAGTATAAGTACAACACTGCAGAGCAGCAATGAAATCAAAACCAATTTATTGGAGATGGAGAAATTGTGGAGGATACCAGCACTGAGAGAACGGAGGGACACAAAGGTGCTGATACAGCAGAAAAATGTGCATGCATGCCGAGACATCCAATGAAGGACCGATTCCAAATCTTGCATTGGGGCGACTTAAGAGAAGCAGTTTTATCCA
Organism: Megaustenia siamemsis; assembly: GCA_032433765.1. Classification (NCBI taxonomy): domain Eukaryota; kingdom Metazoa; phylum Mollusca; class Gastropoda; order Stylommatophora; family Ariophantidae; genus Megaustenia; species Megaustenia siamemsis. The sequence continues at coordinate 154,535,389 of JAVIAB010000051.1, read as the reverse complement.
CCAAGCCAAGCGTATTAGTAGACAAACACCAGACATGCCAAGAGTTGTTAACCCCTACTACTGCCCATGGCAGAACAGACTCCCTAGACAGAGGAATCAGGATTATCAATACAAATACGGACAGAAGTGAAATAAATAGTTGACAAAGAGGAACAAAATAGTCTACAGCGAAAAACAATAACTCTCAGTTTCCTGGATGAAGAATACACACAAGACCTATGGATCCGTGTGTACACAGATGGATCAGCACAGAATGCAGTAAAGAATGGGGGAGCAGGTGCATATATAGAGTATCCAAATAACACTAGGGATATGAATAAAATAGCAACAGGGAAATATTGTCACAATTATGATGCAGTAATACAAGTAATAAAGTTGGCAATAGAAAAACTGCTAAACAGTAATCTTAGCCCACAGCCTGAAGTGTTTTTGACAGGTGCAAGATCAGTACTCCAGGCACTACAATCCAGAAAATTATCACATCTGCAGACCTTATTGACTGAACTCTGCAAGCACCACAGGGTTGCCCTGCAGTGGATCCCATCTCACTGTGGAATACCAGGAAATGAGAAAGCAGATCAATTGGCAAAGGAAGGTTCAACGGGCACAGAACTAGATACACCGGTTACATACCATCATAAGAAACAGATGATCAAATCAATCAGAGGACCACAAACCCCAAATCAGGATGGCTTTCATAATATGAATAGATATGAACAAGTAATCATTATACGTCTCAGAACAGGACACAATTGACTCCATAGTCACATGTATACAAATTTCAAGATCGGCACCTCAACTACTTGTACATGTGGACAGGCGCCCCAGACTGCTGAACACATACTTCAAGACTGCACTGAATATAGTAGACTGAGGAAAAATCCATTGGCCCATAGATACAACACTACAGACAAAACTATATGGGCCACTGGCAAGAATTACAAAAGACAGTAAAATTTATACAGGAAACGACATTGCTGATATAGACAATACTTCAGGCGAACGAAAAATAGATAGTACTACACTGTATAAGTTGACACACTACACAGTACAAGTGGACACACTACACAGTACAAGTTTACGCACTACAAGTGGATACACTACACTGTGTAAGTTGACACACAACTGAGTACAAGCTGGCACACCACTCAGCACAAGCTGACACTCTACACGGTACAAGTTGACACACCACGCAACACAAGCTGACACTCTACTCAATACAAGTTGACACACCACTCAGCACAAGCTGACTCTACACGGTACAAGTTGACACACCACGCAACACAAGCTGACACTCTACACAATACAAGCTGACACACTACTCAGTACAAGCTAACACTCTACACAGTACTAGTTGACACACCACTCAGTACCCAGTACATTTTTGGACCAAACGTTCTGGACAGTTAAAATCGAAAAGACTAGGCCCTAAAGATGGCCGGTGCCTGGAAAAAAATGTCAACAGAAACCTACACACAAGGGCTCACAGGCCATGGTACGGAGTTTGTGCACGTGAAACAGGATTCTCTTTAGATTTGTCTCGTTCATCACTAACGCATTTTATTGTATCTGTAGGTCAGGGATAGGAGTCGTGGGACTTCACCCTCGCGTTGTAACTCTGTTCTCTACTGTCAGGGGAGATCACTTTAATTTATGTCTCTAAACTCGTAAATTATCAAAATTATTGCTCCTTTAGTTTGTAAAGTTAGCTTTAATGGACAGTCGTGAAGTCTGGCATGGGCTAGCCACAGTGAGTGCAGTGCCATTGCTGCTTGTGTCCCTCGTGATGTTTAATCACGTGCTGACATGGTCACATATATACATGCCAAGGTTGACAGCTTGATAAGAAGACCTTGTTGTAAATGATGATTCGTCATCTAGCTTCGAACTTTTGGTGAAATTTGTTCCATGGAACTTTACACTCACTGCCCTCCATGTACTTTACCTGATGGATTCCTTAAACACAGTTGTTCTTGAAAATCATATCTGTTTTTTTCTTTTAAAGTTATTGCACGTGATCTTTGTAATCCTTGTACTTTCATTAAACTATCATGGTCATATGGCGTGGATGATTAGAGAAACGTCTTTTAAGTAGGTTTTTTGTTTTTGTGCGAAAAATATAAAATGCCAGACAAGTTCATGGCAGGCATGGGGAAAGGTTCAAGGAGAAACTAAAATGTATCTTCTTCTTTTGTGGGTTTGTATTAGTTGTGTCCCTAGTTTAGGACATAGTCGCAAACATGCGCCTTTCGGCCCAACACATTCGTCTCCGGCATGGACGGGTAGATTTATTGAACAATTTCTGCCTGGGCAGGGGCCATTTTTGGTCTTCTCTTTTCAACTTTAAACTACCAATGGCTCTTTCAAGGGGAGTATAAACTGGACCTCTTGTTTTTCGCCGTTTTCCAATAGGGCTAGACATCGGATCTCACTGCCCAGAGAGGGTTAGACATCGGATCTCACTGCCCAAAGAGAGCTGGACATCCGATCTCACTACACAGAGAGGTGCTAGACATCGGATCTCACTGCCCAGAGAGGGCTAGACACATGATCTCACTGCCCAGAGAGGGCTAGACATCGGATCTCACTCCCCAGAGAGGGCTAGACACATGATCTCACTGCCCAAAGAGGGCTGGACATCCGATCTCACTCCCCAGAGAGGGCTAGATACATGATCTCACTGCCCAGAGAGGGCTAGACATCGGATCTCACTACACAGAGAGGTGCTAGACATCGGATCTCACTGCCCAGAGAAGGCTAGACATCGGATCTTACTAGCCAGAGAGGGCTAGACATCGGATCTCACTGCCCAGAGACCATTTTATTCTTGGGGTGGGTGGTGGGGGTTGGAACCACAGGTTTGATTTAAAAAAAAAAAAAAGAAATGTCCACAACCTCTTGTGGAAAACGAACCCGGGACTTTGCTGACCAGATGCCGCCGTCTTATCTCTAAACCACCAGCTCCCCCAAAGTGCAACTGAAGCAGTAACAAATGTTGGTGTAAAATTCTGCTGGCAGATTGTAGAAGGATGTTTGTGAAATCTCTAGCGGTTATCGCACGGTCTCCGGGTTAATCAAATCAATAACTACATTCAAGATTGATAATTTCACAATTGAACTCCGCAGTAGAGCATCATCTTCCTCGACTGGTCAGTAACATCATGTTCTGATTACATTAGGTGATGCCGAGTTTGAATTGTTCTCAATAATCATCACCCATACACTGGTGTGTAAGCACAACAGGTAAAGTGTAAACTAATAGACGAAAGGGACATTTGGTAGTGAAAAGGTAGATTTTGGTTGTTTTACGTAACTGTGGGCACAAAACATGGACAAAAATTGATCGGAAGCTACAGTGATTTGACACACGTGTAACCGACATCAAAGAATTAAAATGACGGAAGAAGGTCAGAGCAATTAATGGAACAATGATGATTACGATATAGAGATGGTAATCACAATTCATGAACACGCGCTTTGAAGAAGGACGTCATTAGAACTGTAGTCACAACTGGTCGGTTCACGGACAAGAGACAACAACAGAACGAAAATGTCTGGGATACGGCAACAGTGTTGAAACAAGGGTAGTGGCATGTGAAAGGCGCACAAGAAATGTCTGGGATACGGCAACAGTGTTGAAACAAGGGTAGTGGCATGTGAAAGGCGCACAAGAAATGTCTGGGATACGGCAACAGTGTTGAAACAAGGGTAGTGGCATGTGAAAGGCGCACAAAAAATGTCTGGGATACGGCAACAGTGTTGAAACAAGGGTAGTGGCATGTGAAAGGCGCACAAAAAATGTCTGGGATACGGCAACAGTGTTGAAACAGGGTAGTGGCATGTGAAAGGCGCACAAGAAATGTCTGGGATACGACAACAGTGTTGAAACAAGGGTAGTGGCATGTGAAAGGCGCACAAGAAATGTCTGGGATACGACAACAGTGTTGAAACAAGGGTAGTGGCATGTGAAAGGCGCACAAGAAATGTCTGGGATACGGCAACAGTGTTGAAACAAGGGTAGTGGCATGTGAAAGGCGCACAAGAAATGTCTGGGATACGACAACAGTGTTGGAACAAGGGTAGTGGCATGTGAAAGGCGCACAAGAAATGTCTGGGATACGACAACAGTGTTGAAACAAGGGTAGTGGCATGTGAAAGGCGCACAAGAAATGTCTGGGATACGACAACAGTGTTGAAACAAGGGTAGTGGCATGTGAAAGGCGCACAAGAAATGTCTGGGATACGACAACAGTGTTGAAACAAGGGTAGTGGCATGTGAAAGGCGCACAAGAAATGTCTGGGATACGACAACAGTGTTGAAACAAGGGTAGTGGCATGTGAAAGGCGAACAAGAAATGTCTGGGATACGACAACAGTGTTGAAACAAGGGTAGTGGCATGTGAAAGGCGCACAAGAAATGTCTGGGATACGACAACAGTGTTGAAACAAGGTTAGTGGCATGTGAAAGGCGAACAAGAAATGTCTGGGATACGACAACAGTGTTGAAACAAGGGTAGTGGCATGTGAAAGGCGCACAAGAAATGTCTGGGATACGACAACAGTGTTGAAACAAGGGTAGTGGCATGTGAAAGGCGCACAAGAAATGTCTGGGATACGACAACAGTGTTGAAACAAGGGTAGTGGCATGTGAAAGGCGCACAAGAAATGTTTGAAAACCACCTCCTCTGTGGACTTGTTATGAGACTTTACTAAAACCACTTTCTCAATGGACTGGTTATAAGACATGACTAAAACCACCTCCTCTGTGGACAGGTTATAATACTTGTCTGATAACCACCTTCTCTGTGGACTGGTTTTATGACTTGACTAAAACCCCATCACCTATGTAGACTGGTTAAAAGACATGACTAAAACCCCACCTCCTCTGTAGACTGGTTATAGAACTTGACTAAACCCACCTCCTCTGTGGACTAGCTTCCCTCAACTGATGGCTAAAGACCCTCGGTTCTTCCTGGTTTGTTCTGCCGATGATCTAAATGTCACCAGAGAAGTGCTGTAGCAGTCACTGTGACAGAGCCAGTGGTTTCCGTTGGCCGTTCACTAAATGTGGTTGTAGCAGCTGTGAGTGTGTTCACGTGGGAGATGTATCTATGTAGTGGCCGTTCACTAAATGTGGTTGTAGCAGCTGTGAGTGTGTTTATGCGTGAGATGTATCTGTGTAGTGGCCGTTCACTAAATGTGGTTGTAGCAGCTGTGATTGTGTTCACGTGGGAGATGTTTCTGTGTAATGGCCGTTCACTAAATGTGGTTGTAGCAGCTGTGAGTGTGTTCACGTGGGAGATGTATCTGTGTTATTGTTCTTGTTTGCCAGGGCGTGTTCTGCTCTCTGTAAGAAAGTCCGACTTTAATCTCTATTTTTTTGGGTTTGTAGTTTGGGGGGCATAGATGGTTGGTTGAGCGAGTTATTGACCCTACACGACAGAATGCACTTGCACACGATGATGATACTGATGACGTGAAGATGTTTATCGTGGGCTGTGTTCCCCTCCCACGTCATTTGTCGCTGGTTGTTGAACTGCTTATCTCCCTTGATGCTAGTTTCATTAAGAGACAGTAGATAATGATTGCAGTCATGTGATCGCACACGAAGGTCGAGCGAGGGTAACTTGACGAACAACTAACAAGTTGCGAGATATTTTGTTGGGTTTACTTTTGAGTAGCAAGAAATTCTGACAAGCCAAGGTTGGGGGCTACTTATCCATGTTCTGGGAGAAGCTAACAGCGTGATTTTGCGTCAAGAAGGCAGTCTTTCTCACGTGATTGATGACACATTATAGTTTGTTCTGCCCTGGGCATGACCATATCAATTCACCTCTTACGTTTTGCTGTGTGTTTCGAAATCATACTCACTAGGTCTAGTTCTCACTAAAGGCGCTAAAAGAACGACTAAGCGCTCACTTTGTGTTCATAACACTCATGGTACACTTTTCTAGTTGTGTTTTTATTGTTGGAACTTGGTTAGATAGGTGTCGCCAATTAGGTTTCTCTTTCTTGATATGTTTGTATAGATGTGATATGGTGTTCCTCGACTACAGTTTTGCATTGAGCGATATGAAACTTCTCATATAGAACCGTGGTGCAGGGCTACATATAAACAAGACCTGCAAGTCCAAGTCACGACCGTGAAACGCCACGTTAGAAAGTCTCAGTTGAGCAAGTATTTTGTCACTCTAAGGCGGTGGGCCCTAATGGTTCACAGCTGTCGGTGGTTCGTCGAACGTATTCATGATAAACCAATCCTCTCATTTACCTATACATCCTTTTTCTTTCTTTGTTTGTTTGTTTCTTTCTGTGTCTCTTCCTTCCTCCCTTCCTTTCTCGCTGTTTCATATGAATCTCTTTCATTTCCTCTTGTATTACGTTTTCTAGACAATGTAACTCTGTCTTTCTCATGTTATACATAGCATGACCTCTCTAGCTGGATTTCTTGAGAATAATTAAACATTGGAGCCACTTCTGCTCTCTACAATAATGTTTACATAACTCGTTATTTTCCTTTCTTCGCTGATACCCTCGTCGACAGTCGTAGAAGATCTAGTCAGTCCAATCTTGAGATGTTCCCCCAAGACGGGTTATTGCGCCTTTCACAAATGTAGGTCATCCGCAGGAAAGGTCGTAGAGTGCGTTCTGCTGTTTACACGAAACACCTGGAACGGACTTGAGCATGAAGCTGTGTTTATATTTAGTCCTGCCATTTTGTAAATGCGTAAACAACACACCTCGTTGTGTGCGGATTTCTCAGCACATACGCTCATTTTAGCAAACAACACATCAAACCTTATCTGTTTGCTCGGTCACGTGATCAGACAGCCGACTGGCGCTAGAGATAAACATATCCCAGAAGGAGGCGGTGTTTCAAGGTCATAGAAATAAACAAATATTGGGTCACATTTTAAGCGGGAAAACTATATACATGAACATTGTTTCAGATGAGAGAGAGAGAGGGAGGGAAAGAGAGAGGGAGGGAGAGAGAGAGGGAGGGAGAGAGAGAGAGAGGGAGGGAGGGAGAGAGAGAGGGAGGGAGAGAGAGAGGGAGGGAGGGAGAGAGAGAGGGAGGGAGGGAGGGAGAGAGAGAGAGTGAGGGAGGGAGAGAGAGAGAAAGAGGGAGGGAGAGAGAGAGGGAGAGTAGAGAAATATACTTCCTTTTCAAAGTGGACGTTCAAATCCACTTTCATCAAAACATATTCTTCTACTCCTTTATCTTTCATTCCTCATTTCAACGTCAAGGGGAAGTATCATTTACGGCTTTTGCTCTTCTGCTCACCTCTGCTGCTGTTATGTTTCCTAGTGCTTCAAATATTCCGTAAATCCATCTTTTTCGTGGTCTCCCCTTGGGTCTGGTATTCTCCTAACGTTTATTGAGGGCTCGTTGTGTTGTGTTTTGCTTACTCTGCCTTGTCACGTGGCCAAATCATTTTATCTATTGTTTCTTTATATATTCTACGGCGGGGGTTATTCCTAGCTTTTTTTCTCAGTTCTTAGTTTCTGATCTTATCTCTCTTGCTGGTCCCTGTCATTCGTCTAACACAGTTCAACTCGGTATAGGTTATTGTTCTTATTATTCTAGCATCTAGGGTCCAGGTCTGGCATTGATAGCACAGCGTTGGGATGAAGGTTGTGTTAGAGAGTGCCCAGACATATTGCGTCATATAAAATTTGCTAATGTTTACCTTGGCTATTTGGTTATGGAAGGCCCCGGTATCACTGCAAACGAATTAAAATCCATAATTGCTCAACCGCGTGTGCCAGCGTAATCATCCGAATTAATATCTCATCTCCCAAACAAAGAAAGGTAACTGTAGTCCCCATCGTAGCAGTCTCAGCACACGCCAAAAGACATAAGGCGAAACCGCGCAGACAGTGAACACAGCCAACTGTTCCCTGTCATACGATATCATCATTCATCGTAAACAACTGGAATATCGAAACATGATCAAAACGGATAAGACACACAGCTTACGGTGCGCACAGAGCACTTAACTCAGTAGCTCCTGCAACAAGCCGGACTTGGAATATGAGGAAACTGCAACAAGGAACACTTTTCATGCATAGCCCTCAATGGTTCCTGCCGCCTATCCACAATATAACGGAAGTTCATGTCCTCTTGAAATTGATGATCGTCGTATTTTTTAAAAAAATGTATAGCGCTTGATGATGTTAAGTCATCGTTGTTGACTCCAATTCCAAACTTTTAGACATACAGTTAGTCGTCAGATTATCCCCGTCGCACATCAAACAACAGACCGTAAGATTATCGTACGGCCGGTCTAGGGATGTATGATGAGCCAATAAGATCTAATGTTTACCTTTTCCTGAATTCTATGATTTGCATGCAGAAATGACTAGTTGCGTTATTTTTGTGTGCGGAGATGATAGTTTTCGCTGGCGCACTTAATACTGTTCGTAGGTCTCAGGGATGTGTCGAAAGCATTGATTACAATACCGATTTGGGTGGCTTATTGTGTTTTTGAACAAATGAAAAAACGATTAGAAGTCACATAAATTGGATTTATCAAAAGAACGTTGAAAGCTCCATGGACAACTAAAAAAGACCAAAGATGATATTCTCAAAGAGGCCAGCACAAAAAGGGAGCTCCTAAATAATATCAGAAAGAAAGAATCAACATTTTTCGGGCACATCATGAGAAGAGGAAAGTTGGAATACTTGGTTACAACTGACAAAATACAGGGAAAGAGATATTTAGGACGACAAAGAGAGAAGATACTACCAACATAATTGATACGAGGTACTGTCAATATAAAATTGTAGAAGTATGGCCTGCACCAAATGTATGGCACATAATGATGGCGATCGTTTGTTGTGTCTCCTGTTGTTCTGTGTGAAGTTTTTTTTTTTTCCCGAGTGCTGTTAAAATTCCCATGCAGCTATTTAATTGTAGTATGTCTCACTTTTCAATCCAGTAGTAACTTGTTCTTTATAGTTATTGTTGTCTTCATTTTAGTCTCCTCATATAGTATTTGTCCTTTAATTAATCTTTTTATATCATAATGTTTAAGAAGCTTCAAATAGTCCTTGATGGTTCTTTGCTACAACCATCCACATTTTTCCATTCTTCTACTCCCATTATTTTACTATCACTATCATTCTACACCCATTCTTCTACTCCCATTATTTTACTATTACTATTATTCTACACCCATTCTTCTACTCCCATTATTTTACTATTACTTCATTCTACACCCATTCTTCTACTCCCATTATTTTACTATTACTTCATTCTACACCCATTCTTCTACTCCTATTATTTTACTATTACTTCATTCTACACCCATTCTTCTACTCCCATTATTTTACTATTACTTCATTCTACACCCATTCTTCTACTCCCATTATTTTACTATTACTATCATTCTACACCCATTCTTCTACTCCCATTATTTTACTATTACTATCATTCTACACCCATTCTTCTACTCCCATTATTTTACTATTACTATCATTCTACACCCATTCTTCTACTCCTAAACTTGTACTTCTTTTCTTCTGCTCCTATTCTTCTACTATTACTATTCTTATATTCCAATCCTTCTACTCCCATTATTTTACTATTACTATCATTCTACACCCATTCTTCTACTCCCATTATTTTACTATTACTATCATTCTACACCCATTCTTCTACTCCTAAACTTGTACTTCTTTTCTTCTGCTCCTATTCTTCTACTATTACTATTCTTATATTCCAATCCTTCTACTCCCATTCTTCTACTATTCCCATTCTTCTACTCCAATTCTTCTACTATTTCTATTCTTCTACTCCCATTCTTCTATTCTCATTCTTCTACTCCCATTCATCTACTCCCATTGTTCTATTCCCAATCTTCTATCCCCAATCTTCTATCCCCATTCTTCTACTCCCGTTCTTTTACTCCCATTCTTCTATTCCTCATTCTTCTACTCCTATTATTTTAACATTTTGGAAATGTCTTTACTGCTGACTTTTGGCATCTAACATCTTCATACAAAAGTGAACACACATAACGCTCTACATTAATATGAATGTCACCTTTCAACGTTACTTATCTCTATCACGATGCATTTTGCTCCTTTAATCTTTAATTAAATCCTGACCGGTATATCGTGTTGCTTGGTATTAAATGTGTCAAGTAACTTTCACAATTTGTTTCGTGTTGAATTGCTAATTCTATGCTGGCATTTTGTGTTGTCTTTAACATACATCTAGTTTTAGTCATAGTTGTGTTCTGTGAAAGAGCACACTAGTGCTGATTTATGTAAATGGTTGAAGTTGTGCCTTTTCGGAACTTTCTAGCTGGGGTAATGATGTCTTGCTATCACGCCTTGCTAGGCGTATCGAGAATATAGTGTTAGTGAGCATTTATTTTATATAACCCAGGCACATTTTTAGGCCGCAGGAATCACGGCGGGTGCTCTGCAGAAGCTCAGTGGTTAGTGAACTGGACTACAAAGGACAAGAGGTCGGGTTCGATCCTGACCGACGGCTTCCAGGTTCACCCAGCCTTAATGGGTACCGGATTTTTTCTGGGAAAGTAAAGCGGCACGGGCGTAATACCGACCACATTACCCCAAAAATCATGTGCCGAAGTTCTGTAAAAATTATAGTCTCTAACACTATGTTTCCTATACGTCACTTGGCGTGACCTGGATCTTTACTTACTAAGGCACATTTTTGGGTGATGTGGTAGATACCACACCAGGCCGCCTTTACTTCCCATAACAATTTTTCGTACTCATTTTTAGTGGCTAAGTGAACCCCGAAACGTTAAAGGGTCCGAAAAAAAATCCATCACTTCTGGGGATCGAACCATAACTCTTCTGATCAGTAAGCGCGTGCACTAACTACTCGGCCACCTATGTTCCAATAATAGTGGCATGATTATACAATTGTGTAGAAATAAATAAAGATCAATAATGAGAGAAGAGAGACACACACACACAGTGAGAGAGAGAGAAAGAGAGAGAGAGAGAGAGAGAGAGAGAGAGAGATAGAGAGAGAATAGACATAATAGATAGAACATTGTTTCTATATGATGCTCAATGTATCGAGTGGTAGTAGTAGTATTTATATTGTTGAGCACGAATTTCCCATTGTCTCTTTGAACATTGCGACGTTGTTTTAGACATCTACTACATTTGTACATACCGTACATTGATACATTTGTTCGTAACATAGATTGCTACATTGTTCTAGACTGTACATTGCTACATTGTTCTAGACCGTACACTGCTACATTGTTCTAGATCGTACATTGTTCTAGATCGTACAATGCTACATTGTTCTAGACTGTACATTGCTACATTGTTCTAGACTGTACACTGCTACATTGTTCAAGATCTACATTGCTACATTGTTCTAGACTGTACATTGCTACATTGTTCAAGATCTACGTTGCAACATTGTTCTAGACTCTCTCTACGTTGCTACATTATTCTAGACTCTACGTTGCTACATTGTTCTAGACCGTACACCGCTATATTGTTCTAGATCGTACATTATTCTAGACCGTACACTGCTACATTGTTCTAGACCGTACACTGCTACATTGTTCTAGATCGAACAATGCTACATTGTTCTAGACCGTACATTGTTCTAGACCGTACATTGCTACATTGTTCTAGAATCTAGATCGTACACTGTTCTAGATTGTACATTGCTACATAGTTCTAGATCGTACATTGCTACATTGTTCTAGACCACACTGGACAGACATCCAGTTTGGATGCACTAAGAGACGTTGCCGGAGCAGTTTCAGAACTAAATTGCCAAACTCGTCTCTGGTTCGATATCGACCTGTGATTCACCGAGTCGGGTACCAGACGTGTTTTATGGTGGCCCAATAACGGCACTGGCGTGGTGCTGGAATAATGTGGCGAATGATCGCTAAATATGGACACAACCAGCAAGTTCTTTGCAGACAAGAATCGCGTCATATCAGGTGTTTTTTTTTTCTTAACTTTCGAGTTTGGTATCTCTCTCTCTCTTAGCGGCTGAGATGCCCTCGCGTACATCAAACGGTAAACCCAGCTTTGATCGCTATGCCCTCGGCGACAAGGGCGACGCCTCTACTGGTAGGCGTACTCCCGTATAGCTTGTAAAGCTTTATGCCTACCCCGCCCACCATCCCAACTGAGAACCCACGCCACCAGGAAAGGTTACGAACTGAACGCAGGAGCTCCCGAGGCCTGTTGTGAATCTGTCAGCGAGCTTGCGGTGTCTGATCTTTCCGTTGCTCCACGGCTCATGGATGACAGGTACTGTTAGGGCCTTGGAGTTGACTAACACGTGCCTGGAAAGTTTTCTCTGTCTTAAGACGATTTTCTTTATTAGGTGAACAGGTAGAGAGGCTCTGCCAAGTGTTTCTCATCCTTGAGCGGGACTATCATTTCCTGGAACAAGTTGGAGCATTTGTTTTGATTAATTAGGACTTCTTGTGCCGATTCCAATTGTGACGACTCTGTTCTGAATGTAAGAAGATCAACCGCGCGTGACAACAAAACATGTTGTGATTGGAGGTAAAAGTTTTCTGGATCAAATCGTGCCATTTCGTTCTAGTTGTTCATGATCGTGTTGGCACATCTTGTGTCGTTTCCCCTAGAGTGTTTCAGTCTCAGTAGAAAGCACACACAATCAAACTAAGAATATGATATCACGTCTTCGCAAATGTTAAAAACATAAATATTGATTTTTGTCTTTTTTGTTGTCGGATGGTTTATTTTTGCAAGATTATAATGCTTTGTTTCTCATACATAAAGGTTATCACTATTTTGAGTATTCTGTGGTGTATGTTTATTTGAGATACAAATCAACGTACAGTAGTGTGGTGTTTTTATTTTATTTTGATTTGAAGTTAACGTTATCTACAATCTTTTTCTTTATTTATATTTTTTTAGGTTAACAATTACTATTTATATTTATTTGAAGTTAGCATCATCGGGAGTTTATTCACTTGTGCTACTTTTAATATTTGTTTGTTTTTGCATTAATTGGAATATATGTTTGTACAGTTTATTCAATGATTTCTTCATCTATTTCGGCATTTCTATTAATTCTGGCTGCCGGTGTTCGGTTGGCCGTGTGGTCTAGCGTTTGGCTGTTGTGGCAAGGCGCTGTGCCGAGGAGCACCGTCAGTACGCTTTCGACCTTGCTTCAGACAATTTTTTTTTTTCTGTTGTTTATTGTTTTAGATTTTTTCCGAGTGTGTAAACACACCATTTCCCCAGAAAAGATTATCTGTGCGGTAGTAGCAGTGCACGATCTCGCTGTCCGTTATTCTAATGTAGCTTATGGTCATGCTCACAGAAATACCCATTTCTGTTACTTTATATTTCCCTCGCCTCGGAGTTTCCCCGTCACATTTATTGATTACTCTTATTACAACAAAATCTGATGTAGATATTTAAGTCCAGCTATCAGGGCACGATAACCGATATATCTTATTGTCAAATGAGGATATGTTATCAGTCACTGTTGATATGTTTGTAGCCTCGCACGCGTATATATCATCTGACCTAATCACAAATAATATTGGCTAGATCAAACACTTCCTCACTTCCTGCACTCTACATTAAAAACATCGGTCTGTGAACAGTACTTGAAGCAAACTCTATTTAATTTGCTCGGTTCATCATCATCATTGAGTGCCGTCTCCGCATCGAAGGTTGGCTACCATGGAACCATTCCACTCTGTCTCTTTCTTTGATGGTGCAGATTGTCATAGGCTGACTTGTCCATCTTTTGATGTTACACGTCCATTTTGTCTTGGTCTGCCTCTTTTACCTTGAATTTTCCCTTCCAATATTACTTTTAGTAGGATGTCGTGTCTTTTAACATGCCCCAACAGTTTCGTTTTTCTTGTTCTTATTGTGTTTAATAGTTCCCTTTTCATTTTTAGTTGTTTTAAAACTTCATCATTTATTCTTTTCTTTCCATCCAATTCTACCTATTCTTCTATAAATCCACATTTCAAAGGCTTCAATTTTCTGTTCTGTTTTCTTGTTTTATGTCCATGTTTCCATAATTCCATACAAGGATTATTGAGAAGATTTAACATTTTGCTATTCTTAGTTTTAGCCCTGGTGTTATTTTTCTTGATGTTAGTATACTTTTCATGGCATTAAAATTACTTTCTGCCATACCTATTCTCTTGTTTATTTCAGTTTTACATTTTCCATCACTGGGTATAGTGGTTATCCCAGGTAGTTGTAACTCTGAACTGTCTCCAGATGTATTCCTTCAACTTTGATATTTATTTGTAGGTCTTGGGATTTTTCTTTCCTTATGATCATAGTTTTAGTCTTTTTGATATTCATTTCTAGTCCATATTTTTTGCTTGTCATGTTTATTTCATTAAGTAATTGTTGTAGATCTTTAGGATTTTCTGCTAGTAGAACAGTATCATCAGCATATCTTAGGTTATTGATTATCTTTCCATTAATGTTTAAGCCTGTCATCTCTGAGATGTTTTTAAAGATTTGCTCAGTGTATAGATTGAACAAGCTTGGTGATGGGATGCATCCGTGTCTTGCTGCTAGTTTTATATCCATGGGTGTAGAGTTCTCCTTGTTATATTTTATTATTGCTGTTGCTCTCAGTACAAATTATATATTAATCGAATGTCTGTGTCGTCTAGATTTATACCTTTTAGGCATTCTATAAGTTGATTATGATTATTTCTATCAAAAGCGTTGGTGTAGTCTATGAAGCAGGCATATATTGTTTTGTTTACTTCCATGTACTTTTCAATCAATGCCCTCATGCTGAATATGGCTTCTTTTGTGCCACTGTTTTTCCTGAATCCAAATTGTTGCTCATCTAATTCAGTATTTATTTTATTCTGCATTCTTCCCTGTATAACTTTAAGTAAAAAGTTGTGTTACCTGGCTCATTAGGCTTATTGTTCTAAAATCACTGCATCCAGCTGTACATTTCTTTTTAAGCAATGCAATGAAAGTTGATGTTTTAGTTCATTTTGTATGTATCCTGTATGGTATATGTCATTGCATATGTCAATGTATAGTAAGTACAAGATCATGTAATTTAATGTAAGTAAAGTATCATATTATTTAATGCAAGTACATTATTATATCATTGAATGTAAGTATATTATCATGCCATTTAAAATAAGTATAGTATCATGTCATTGAATGTAAGTATTGTATCATGTCATTCAATGTAAGTATAGTATCATGTCATTGAATGTATGTATAGTATCATGTCATTGAATGTAAGTATAGTATCATGTCATTTAAAATAAGTATAATATCATGTCATTGAATGTAAGTATAGTATCATGTCATTGAATGTAAGTATAGTATCATGCCATTTAAAGTAAGTATAGTATCATGTCATTGAATGTAAGTATAGTATCATGCCATTTAAAATAAGTATAGTATCATGCCATTTAAAATAAGTATAGTATCATGTCATTGAATGTAAGTATAGTATCATGTCATTTAAAATAAGTATAGTATCATGTCATTGAATGTAAGTATAGTATTATGTCATTGAATGTAAGTATAGTATCATGTCATTGAATGTAAGTATAGTATCATGTCATTGAATGTAAGTATATTATCATGTCATTGAATGTAAGTATAGCATCATGTCATTGAATGTAAGTATAGTATCACGTCATTGAATGTAAGTATTGTGTCATGTCATTGAACGTAAGTATAGTATCATGTCATTGAACGTAAGTATAGTATCACGTCATTGAACGTAAGTATAGTATCACGTCATTGAACGTAAGTATAGTATCATGTCATTGAACGTAAGTATAGTATCATGTCATTGAATGTAAGTATAGTATCATGTCATTGAATGTAAGTATAGTATCATGTCATTGAATGTAAGTATAGTATCACGTCATTGAATGTAAGTATAGTATCATGTCATTGAACGTAAGTATAGTATCATGTCATTGAACGTAAGTATAGTATCATGTCATTGAACGTAAGTATAGTATCATGTCATTGAATGTAAGTATAGTATCATGTCATTGAATGTAAGCATAGTATCATGTCATTGAATGTAAGTAAAGTATCATGTCATTGAATGTAAGTATAGTATCATGTCATTGAATGTAAGTATAGTATCATGTCATTGAATGTAAGTATAGTATCATGTCATTGAATGTTATCATAGTATCATGTCAGTTGTTCTGTTAGTACCACTAAAATGTCTCTTTCAGAACAGTCAGATTTTATTATTTAATTTATTTTTTATTTTTGCGACAAAATCCTATTCTACAACATTGCATTCAAATAATGCAGTGAGTGATCGCTGCGAGGCTGTATTTATTTATTTTTAGCAATGGTGATATCATATTTTAAACACTGCAACAATACACATTTTTAGCAGTGCTATCCTATTACGTGTTTTGAACATTACAATTAAAAAGAAAACTCGTATTTGTGTAAGCAACACCGTTGTTTTGTGTAAAGTCAAAACAAGTGATTTGATCTTTCTAAATTCATGCCTAACTTGAGAGAGACAAGATTTGTGCTTCAACGCTTCGTGTCTCGCCTAGAGGCAAAGTCCTATGTAATCATCTTTTTAAGTTGTCTCATTCATATCTTTTATAAGCGATCTCATAATGCATTTGCATTAGGCGATATGATAACGCGTGTTATTAACTTTTAAGCAATTTGACAATGCACTTGTATTTAGCGATATGACAATGTACTTTTATTTAGCGATATGACAATGTACTTTTATTTAGCGATATGACAATGTACTTTTATATAGCGATATGACAATGTACTTTTATTTAGCGATATGACAATGTACTTTTATTTAGCGATATGACAGTGTACTTTTATTTAGCGATATGACAATGTACTTTTATTTAGCGATATGACAATGTACTTTTATTTAGCGATATGACAATGTACTTTTATTTAGCGATATGACAATGTACTTTTATTTAGCGATATGACAGTGTACTTTTATTTAGCGATATGACAGTGTACTTTTATTTAGCGATTTGACAATGTACTTTTATTTAGCGATTTGACAATGTACTTTTATTTAGCGATATGACAATGTACTTTTATTTAGCGATATTTTTTTTACCAGCTTTCAACTCTGGCGAAGTCACTAGAAACTAGAACTTTGGCGATATGATAATGTAATAACATTAAATGACATGATAATGTACTAACATTAAATGACATGATAATGTACTGACATTAAATGACATGATAATGTACTAACATTAAATGACATGATAATGTACTATGACATGATAATGTACTAACATTAAATGACATGATAATGTACTAACATTAAATGACATGATAATGTACTGACATTAAATGACATGATAATGTACTAACATTAAATGACATGATAATGTACTAACATTAAATGACATGCTAATGTACTATGACATGATAATGCACTGACATTAAATGACATGATAATGCACTGACATTAAATGACATGATAATGTACTGACATTAAATGACATGATAATGTACTAACATTAAATGACATGATAATGTGCTAACATTAAATGACATGATAATGTACTGACATTAAATGACATGATAATGTACTAACATTAAATGACATGATAATGTACTAACATTAAATGATATGATAATGTACTAACATTAAATGACATGCTAATGTACTAACATTAAATGATATGATAATGCACTTACATGAAATGACATGCTACTGTACTTACATTAAATGAAATGATAATGCACATACATTAAATGACATGCTACTGTACTTACATTAAATGAAATGATAATGCACATACATTAAATGACATGCTACTGTACTTACATTAAATGATATGGTAATTATTTTGCTGGTCCTTGATCTGCTAGAGTCTCTAGCTGTCCCTCCTGTCATGCATAATTACGTCAATGTTTCCCAGTCTTCTCAAGCAACGACCTCAATCCCGGGACTCACGACACCCTTTACCGTAGTCAAGTCACTCGCGACCCTCTTTTACAGTAGCCAGGTCACTCGCACCTCTTTTTACAGTAGACAAGTTATTCGTACCTCTTTTTCAGTAGTCAAGTAACTTGCACCTATTTTTACAGTAGTCAAGTAACTGTCACCTCTTTTTACAGTAGTCAAGTAACTGCCACCTCTTTTTACAGTAGTCAAGTAACTGCCACCTCTTTTTACAGTAGTCAAGTAACTCCCACCTCTTTTTACAGTAGTCAAGTAATTCGTACCTCTTTTTACAGTAGTCAAGTAATTCGTACCTCTTTTTACAGTAGTCAAGTAATTCGTACCTCTTTTTACAGTAGTCAAGTTATTCGTACCTCTTTTTACAGTAGCCAGGTCACTCGCACCTCTGTTTACAGTAGTCAAGTTATTCGTACCTCTTTTTACAGTAGCCAGGTCACTCGCACCTCTGTTTACAGTAGTCAAGTTATTCGTACCTCTTTTTACAGTAGCCAGGTCACTCGCACCTCTTTTTACAGTAGTCAAGTAACTCGTACCTCTTTTTACAGTAGCCAGGTCATTCGCGCCTCTTTTTACAGTAGTCAAGTAACTCGTACCTCTTTTTACAGTAGCCATGTAACTCGCACCTCTTTTTACAGTAGCCATGTAACTCGCACCTCTTTACAGTAGCCAAGTAACTCGCTATCCTCTTTACAGTAGCCAAGTAACTCGCTATCCTCTTTACAGTAGTCAAGTAACTCGCTATCCTCTTTACAGTAGCCTCTTTACAGTAGTCAAGTAACTCGCTATCCTCTTTACAGTAGCCAAGTAACTCGCACCTCTTTACAGTAGCCAAGTAACTCGCTATCCTCTTTTACCATATTGAAATAACCAGGAACCTTTTGTTTGTATAATTGCCAAATAACTCGCTACATCTGTTCATTAAGGCTAGATAACCTGAGACTCCCTTATTATAAATATTCGAATTCCTAGAAATATTTCGTCACGATGTTTCCTGTAATAATATTAATACTAGTAATATTATTAACAACAATACTACTACTAATAATAATAATAGAAATAGTAATAATAGTAGTAATAGTAACAATGATAGTAGCAATAATAGTGATACTAATTACAATAGCAATAATAATAATAATAGTAATAATAAGAACACATTTTAAACCCCCTGAGAACATACAGCTTGAGAACCGTCGTATTAAAACCTTCCTCAACAGGCAGCTTCTATAATACTTTAATTTTCTATAGATGTAAATAGAATATGTACATAGATGTTTGAAGGGATAGAGAGAATATGTACACATGTTTGAAGAGATAGAGAGAATATGTACATATATGTTAAAAGAGATGTATAGAATGTACACATAGATGTTTGAAGATATATACAGAATATACACATATATGTTTTTGAAGAGATAGAGAGAATATGTACATATATGTTAAAAGAGATATATAGAATATGCACATAGATGTTTAAAGAGATAGATGGAATGTGTACATAGATGTTTGAAGATATTAAGAGAATATGTACATATATAAGTTTGAAGAGATAGAGAGAATATGTACATATATAAGTTTGAAGAGATAGAGAGTATGTACATATATGTTTGAAGAGAGAGCATATGGGCATATGTGTTATAAATAGAATATGGGCATAGATGTTAAGATAAGAAATAGAGAGTATGGGCACATATGCTGGTAGAAGAAATAGTTAGAATATGGACACAGATGATAGGAGAAGAGATAAGGAGAATATGAAAGATCTGTATAGAATGTGGAAGAGTGAGAGTAAAAAAGTGGGGTAGAAATAGAGAGAGTTTTTGTGACAGGAGGAAAAAAAAATATATAAGGAGGCTAAACGTCAGGTAGCAATGTTTTTGAGCGTCTGCAGGTGCCCTCAGGTTGACGTCAACCTGAAGCTTGAATGGGAGGCAGCGGGACATAACGGACCACAGTGGAGGGCTCCAGATACGGTGATAATCGTTTCCTTTTTTAATGCGGGCCGTAGGATTGAATATGGGAGAAAATGATCGAGAATTCCACACCTGATGACCCCAGGTCTAGGTCACTGAGATCACTAGACCGTGTATCCTTGGCCGCGGTGTGTCATCGAGGATTTGTGCTTGTCAATCATTTTGTGGCAGCTTTCTTGCTTTGACTTTTCCAGTTGTAAGAATCTGAAATATGAAGATCTGTGACAAATGACAGTCTGAAATATGACGATGGGAAATATGAAGATCTGTGACAAATGACAGTCTGAAATATGACGATGGGAAATATGATCTGTGACAAATGACAGTCTGAAATATGACGATGGGAAATAGGAAGATGGGAAATATGAAGATGGGAAATATGAAGATGGGAAATATGAAGATGGGAAATATGATCTGTGACAAATGACAGTGTGAAATATGACGATGGGAAATATGATCTGTGACAAATGACAGTGTGAAATATGACGATGGGAAATATGATCTGTGGCAAATGACAGTGTGAAATATGACGATGGGAAATATGAAGATCTGTGACAAATGACAGTCTGAAATATGACGATGGGAAATATGAAGATCTGTGACAAATGACAGTCTGAAATATGACGATGGGAAATATGAAGATCTGTGACAAATGACAGTCTGAAATATGAAGATGGGAAATATGATCTGTGACAAATGACAGTCTGAAATATGACGATGGGAAATATGATCTGTGACAAATGACAGTCTGAAATATGACGATGGGAAATATGAAGATCTGTGACAAATGTCAGTGTGAAATATGACGATGGGAAATATGAAGATCTGTGACAAATGACAGTTTGAAATATGACGATGGGAAATATGAAGATCTGTGACAAATGACAGTCTGAAATATGACAATGGGAAATATGAAGATATGTGACAAATGACAGTCTGAAATATGACGATGGGAAATATGAAGATCTGTGACAAATGACAGTGTGAAATATGACGATGGGAAATATGAAGATCTGTGACAAATGACAGTCTGAACTATGACGATGGGAAATATGAAGATCTGTGACAAATGACAGTCTGAACTATGACGATGGGAAATATGAAGATCTGTGACAAATGACAGTGTGAAATATGACGATGGGAAATATGAAGATCTGTGACAAATGACAGTCTGAACTATGACGATGGGAAATATGAAGATCTGTGACAAATGACAGTGTGAAATATGACGATGGGAAATATGAAGATCTGTGACAAATGACAGTGTGAAATATGACGATGGGAAATATGAAGATCTGTGACAAATGACAGTCTGAACTATGACGATGGGAAATATGAAGATCTGTGACAAATGACAGTCTGAACTATGACGATGGGAAATATGAAGATCTGTGACAAATGACAGTCTGAAATATGACGATGGGAAATATGAAGATCTGTGACAAATGACAGTCTGAACTATGACGATGGGAAATATGAAGATCTGTGACAAATGACAGTCTGAACTATGACGATGGGAAATATGAAGATCTGTGACAAATGACAGTCTGAACTATGACGATGGGAAATATGAAGATCTGTGACAAATGACAGTGTGAAATATGACGATGGGAAATATGAAGATCTGTGACAAATGACAGTGTGAAATATGACGATGGGAAATATGAAGATCTGTGACAAATGACAGTCTGAACTATGACGATGGGAAATATGAAGATCTGTGACAAATGACAGTCTGAACTATGACGATGGGAAATATGAAGATCTGTGACAAATGACAGTGTGAAATATGACGATGGGAAATATGAAGATATGTGACAAATGACAGTCTGAACTATGACGATGGGAAATATGAAGATCTGTGACAAATGACAGTCTGAACTATGACGATGGGAAATATGAAGATCTGCGACAAATGACAGTGTGAAATATGACGATGGGAAATATGAAGATCTGTGACAAATGACAGTGTGAAATATGACGATGGGAAATATGAAGATCTGTGACAAATGACAGTCTGAAATATGACGATGGGAAATATGAAGATCTGTGACAAATGACAGTCTGAACTATGACGATGGGAAATATGAAGATCTGTGGCAAATGACAGTGTGAAATATGACGATGGGAAATATGAAGATCTGTGACAAATGACAGTGTGAAATATGACGATGGGAAATATTAAGATCTGTGACAAATGACAGTCTGAACTATGACGATGGGAAATATGAAGATCTGTGACAAATGACAGTCTGAACTATGACGATGGGAAATATGAAGATCTGTGACAAATGACAGTCTGAAATATGACGATGGGAAATATGAAGATCTGTGACAAATGGCAGTCTGAAATATGACGAAAGTTAATGTGAAGATCTGAAATATGACAATATGAAATATATGAATATCTGAAATATGATGATATGAAATATGGAATTTAAAGGAACATGAAATATGACTATGCGAAATTTGAGCGCTGGCGAGAACTGTAAGAGTCATACATAACATAACATAACATAAGGAACAACTGTTGTGACGTAGATGTGACCTTGCCATCATACTGTTGGAGGTTACGAATGGTGCCACAGTTATGCCAAGTGGTAAGGGGAGTGACGCAGGAGCAGAAACCTGCGAATTATAGCACCTTGATTCTCTACATGCGTGTATCCTCAATATCCTTGATTCGCTACATGCGTGTACCCTCAATATCCTTGATTCGCTACATGCGTGTATCCTCAATATCCTTGATTCACTACATGCGTATATCCTCAATATCCTTGATTCGCTACATGCGTATATCCTCAATATCCTTGATTCGCTACATGCGTATATCCTCAATATCCTTGATTCGCTACATGCGTGTATCCTCAATATCCTTGATTCACTACATGCGTATATCCTCAATATCCTTGATTCGCTACATGCGTATATCCTCAATATCCTTGATTCGCTACATGCGTATATCCTCAATATCCTTGATTCGCTACATGCGTATATCCTCAATATCATTGATTCTCTACATGCGTGTATCCTCAATATCCTTGATTCTCTACATGCGTATATCCTCAATATCCTTGATTCTCTACATGCGTGTATCCTCAATATCCTTGATTCTCTACATGCGTGTATCCTCAATATCCTTGGTTCGCTACATGCGTGTATCCACAATATCCTTGATTCGCTACATGCGTGTATCCTCAATATTCTTGATTCGTTACATGCGTATATCCTCAATATCCTTGATTCGTTACATGCGTGTATCCTCAATATCCTTGATTCGCTACATGCGTGTATCCTCAATATCCTTGATTCGCTACATGCGTGTATCCTCAATATCCTTGATTCGTTACATGCGTATATCCTCAATATCCTTGATACGCCTGGTGTATCCGCAGATCTTTATGTGTCATCGTCCTGTCCAGATACATCATCATTGACCTCCTTCTATCTCATGTTCGGCACTTTCCCCATAATCTATGTCTACTCTCTCTGTCTGTCTGTGTGTCTGTCTCTTTCTCTCTCTTCTTATCATTTTATCATCAAGAGGTGCTATGCCGGTTGGCGTAGGGGATCATCTCTTGTTCCTTCATCATCATGTACCATGCCGGTTGGCGTAGGCGATCATGTCCCGCCACAATCTTCTATCTACAGTGCATCGTATCAGTTCTGTTGTTGACTGTTTTCCATGCCATGACACCAAGCTATCCAGTATTTTCTCTCTTTGTCGATCTCTCTTTCCTTTTATTTTGCCAGTTGTAACCAAGTATTCAAATTTTCCTCTTTTCATGATGTGCCCGAAAAATGTTGATTGCTTTTTTCTGATGTTTTTAAGAGCTCCCTTTTTGTGTTGGCCTCTTTGAGAACTTCCTCATTGGTCTTTTTATCTGTCCAGGGAACTTTCAACATTCTTCTGAGGAATCCCATCTCTATGGCCTCTAATCGTCTTTTCATTTTGGTCCTTCATACATGTCATAATTTCAGTCATTGATACATCTCTATGGCCTCTAATTGTCTTTTCATTTTGGTCCTTCATACATGTCATAATTTCAGTCATTGATACATCTCTATGGCCTCTAATTGTCTTTTCATTTTGGTCCTTCATACATGTCATAATTTCAGTCATTGATATTTTGTTATGCCGTTTGGATACCAAAAAGGTTACCACATTAACCCTCACAATGGATCATGTTGGATATCCTTGATTCCCTCAAAGGTGCGGGAAGGTTATATGGCTTTGACAACCTTGTGTCTACGTCACTGACAACCTTGGGTCTACGTCACTTCTTCGGATGAAAGAGATGGGAGTAAAGCGGGGTACATTCAGAACCGAGAGGCTTAGTGGGCGCATAAGATGACTTATCAATCAACACAGATCTAGAGTCAAAAGTCGCTGCGGGACATGTGGAGAAGGATAACTGAGCACCTATGGACGTGTTCGGAGTGCAATGATTTATAGCACACGAATAACTGAATAGCTCAATAGCTCATAACCTCCATAACTCAATAGCTCCATAAATTCAAATAACTCAAAAGCTCAAATACTCAAAAAAATCAATAGCTTAATAACTCGATAATTCGGAAGCTTAATAACTCGATAGCTCAAAAGCTTAATAACTTGTTATCTAAATAGCTCCAATACTCGGTAACTCAAAAGCTTAATAATTCGATAGCTCAAAATCTTAATAGCTCAAAATCTCAATAGCTCAAAATCTCAATAGCTCAAATTCTCAATAGCTCAAAATCTTAATAGCTCAAAATCTCAATAGCTCAAAATCTCAATAGCTCAAAATCTCAATAGCTCAAATTCTCAATAGCTCAACTGTTTGGACAACACTCCGTTGATTTTCAGCCTGTGGTTTACGTTATCTTATCGTAGTGATCTGCTTCGACTCTGAGAATCACAAGTTGCTCAAAACTGATTGATATGCTAATACAAACGTGTGATAATAAAACACACATGCTGACACGCACATAGAGACAGACAGACACAGAGAGAGAGAGAGAGAGAGAGAGAGAGAGAGAGAGAGAGAGAGAGAGAGGGAGACTCATTCAGACACCATCAAAGCCATGCCGGTTGACATATGTGATCATATCTCTCCACATCTCTCAGGCGAAAGCTCAAAAGCTCAATAACTCGAAGATAAATAACCCAATAGCTCAAAAGCTCGAGCGATAAAATCAACTGAAGAATCATGGTCTATTGTGCATGTCTGCTCCATCTAAGAACTTCTAATGTCTTCACCTTTGTGGTAAAAGATTATCAACACTTGTCGTGACTTCTTGCAATCACGGTATTTTCTCTCATTTCCCTTTTATCTCCAGCAATCATTATTTTGCATGTTTCGCAGTCTCTTTCATGTGATATTTTTAATCTACCTCTCTCGACCTCGAATGACCTTGATTTTTTCTATTGTCACGAGGTTTCCCCAGGGCTCTCTGTGTGTGGCCAATGAAGTTAGCCCAACTTTTCTGTTAGCACGAAACTTGTAATGCTGTTTTATGGTTTGATTGCGTCATTTGATAAGTTATGCTAACTACAGCGGATTTGTCGGTCATGCGTGTAGATTAGGCTTCCACAAAGATTAGCCTTATTTGATGAGCGCAAGACTGACCGGGAAAACCGTGATTCTATTTTAGTCTTTGTCGGTTTTTCCCGTCATCGACCGTGTCAGAGGTAGCTAGTCTCCGTTAGACCACATCCTTGCCAACAGCTGTGAGTTGTATTAGTTCACACGTTCGTGAACAGCTGTAAGGGGAGTGATAGTCTGTTAGTTCACACTTTAATCATCGGCTGTAAATGATACCGCTAGTCTGTTAATTCACATCTTTGTCAACAAGCTGTAAATGGTACTCAAGTATGATAGTTCACACGTTAACCGACAGCTGTCAGTGATTTTCACTAGTCCACATATTATCCAACAGTTGTGAGTAGTTCACACTAGTTTACACATTATCCAAAAGCTGTGAGTAGTTCCCACTAATGTACACATTATCTAACAGCTGTGAGTAGTTCCAACTAATGTACACATTATCCAACAGCTGTGAGCATTCCCCACTAATGTACACATTTTCCAACAGCTGTGAGTAGTTCCCACTAATGTACACATTATCCAACAGTTGTGCGCAGTTTCGAGTAGCCCACATATTTTTTTTCAACAGCTGTCAGTAGTTCCGTGTAGTGCACACATTATCCAACAGCTGCTTATAGTTCCCAGTTGTGCACACATTATCCAACAGCTGCTTATAGTTCCCAGTAGTGCACACATTATCCAACAGCTGCTTATAGTTCCCAGTAGTGCACACATTATCCAACAGCTGCTTATAGTTCCCACTAGTCCACACATTATCCAACAGCTGCTTATAGTTCCCAGTAGTGCACACATTATCCAATAGCTGCTTATAGTTCCCAGTAGTGCACACATTATCCAATAGCTGTGAATGGTTCCCGCCAAGCAACACATTATCCTGGAACCACGAGATACCGGAAGTGGTATCACTTGCTGCCAATGCTTGATTTTTAGTGATGCCATCGCTGCATCAGGTCAAAGGTTACTGCACATTAATGGACACTGCACTTCATCGTCGAGATATTTATCACGAACAGAGCCGGCTGCAGTTATTTGTCACGTTCTCATTCATTATTTACATTTTAGTAGAACTGTCGTTTTCCTGTAGAAAAGTTTGTTTTCCATCTCTTGTTTCTTTCCTTTTTTACCATCCAAACACTTACAAGTGTCTTTTATCCCACTGTCTGTATTGCCTATTCTTACAAACACTGAGTTATGTTTGTTATCTCTCTGTCTTTATTGCCTAATCCTATAAACAACTATTATCCCACTGTATTTAATTGCTTAATTTTACGAACACTTACATATGTCTATTATCCCACTCACTTTATTGCCAGGTTCTTACAAACACTTACATATGTCTGTTATCACACTCTCTGTATTGCCAGATCTTACAAACACTTACATATGTCTATTATCCCACTCTCTGTATTGCCAGATTCTTACAAACACATATGTCTGTTATCCCACTCTCTGTATTGCCAGATCTTACAAACACTTACATATGTCTGTTATCCCACTCTCTGTATTGCCAGATCTGATAAGCACTTACATATGTCTGTTATCCCGCTCTCTTTATTGCCAAATCTCAGAAACTCTTACATATGTCTGTTTTCCCACTCTCTGTATTGCCAAATCTCAGAAACTCTTACATATGTCTGTTATCCCACTCTCTGCATTGCCAAATCTAAGAAACTCTTACATATGTCTGTTACCCAACTCTTTTTATCGTCAAATCTTACAAACATTTACAAATGTCTTTTATCACACTCTCTGTATTGCCAAATCATGTTTGTCAGTGTTAAATTCATTATGTTTAGTGTGTGCTTTCTTGTAGATTAATATTTGTTGTTCTTTTTATAGGGAGTGTGTATCTATGTATATATAGGAATGATTTTTGTTACGTAAACTAGGGCACACGCGCGTGCACACAAACACTCACGCAAGCGCACACTAGCACGTATGTTTGGTGGGGTTGAAAATGTACTTGGTTTGTTCATTCATGTGTGCGACAGTCGCCTAGCACGGTTTCATGTAAGTAACAATTGTTGTCCTAGAGCAGATCTTTGAAATGTTCAACGAACCATTTCAGGGGAAGAGCTATATTCACGACTACCTGTGTGTTTACATGTTCGGTTGGTGTCAAGAACGATGTCCTAACATCATCAAGCGCTATACATTTTTTGTTCTCAATAGGACGATCATCATTTTCGGGAGGACGTGAACTTCCATGGTATATGGTGGATAGGCGGCAGGAACCATTGAAGGCTATGTCTGAAGGGTGTTCCTTGTTGCAATTTCCTCATATGCTTGTGCTTGCTTGTTGTCATATAGTACTGTCACATAGTACTGTCACGTATTGCTGCCACATAGTGCTGTCATATAGTGTTGTCACATAGCCAATATGTTATACGCTTATTTAATGTTAGGTTCTGCTTGATTTTGACAGATCATGCTTCCATTATTTCTAACTTTGTGATGTCTTGTTTCCAATGCCTGGTCAAGTTAAACACTTTCACACGAATATATAACTTTGTGGTGTCTTGTTTCCAATGCCTGATTAAACACTTTCACACGAAAATTTAACTTTATGATGTCTTGTTTCCATTGTCACGGCACTTTCACACGAATGTCTTCTTTGCGTATTTCTGCTGACTCTAGATTCCCTGAACCTATAACTCTGGAATCCAGGAAACTATAACATGTAACTTGAAGCATCGCTCATGTAACCGTTGACGATCTGCAGCTCGTAACCTTTCATGTGTAGATTTCCATTCTACTGTTCTGCTTTTGTTTGTTTAGTTCAGAAGAATTCTTATATTGACTGTTTTCGTCATGAAAATACCGCGTCATTTCGTGATGCCTTTCTTGTATCACATCAAATGTCCTCAGCAATGCGTGATACCTTTCTTGTATCACATCAAATGCCCTCGCCAATGCGTGATGCCTTTCTTGTATCACATCAAATGCCCCTGCCAATGCGTGATGCCTTTCTTGTATCACATCAAATGCCCTCGTCAATGCGTGATGCCTTTCTTGTATCACATCAAATGTCCTCGGCAATGCGTGATGCCTTTCTTGTATCACATCAAATGCCCTTGTCAATGCCCAATGCGTGATGCCTTTCTTGTATCACATCAAATGCCCTCGTCAATCTATCTATCTTTCGTTCGCCAGAAGTATTGTCTATATCTGCAATGTCGTTTCCTGTATAAATTTTACTGTCTTTTGTAATTATTGCCAGTGTCCATTATAGTTTTGTCGGTAGTGTTGTATCTATTGGCCAATGGATTTTTCCTGTCTACTATATTCAGTGCAGTCTTGGGCGCCTGTCCACGTGTACAAGTAGTTGAGATGCCAATCTTGAAATTTGTATACATATGACTATGGAGTAGATTGTGTCCTGTTCTGAGGCGTATAATGATAACTTGCTCATATCTATTCATATTATGAAAGGCATCCTGATTTGAGGCTTGTGGTCCTCTGATTGATTTGATTATCTGTTTCTTGTGATGGTATGTAACCGGTGTATCTAGTTGTGTGCCTGTTGAACCTTCCTTTGCCAACTGATCTGCTTTCTCATTTCCTGGTATTCCACAGTGAGATGGGATCCACTGCAGGGCAACCCTGTGGTGCTTGCAGAGTTCAGTCAATAAGGTCTGCAGATGTGGTAATTTTCTGGATTGTAGTGCCTGGAGTACTGATCTTGCATCTGTCAAAAACACTACAGGCTGTGGGCTAAGATTACTGTTCAGCAGTTTTTCTATTGCCAACTTTATTGCTTGTATTTCTGCATCATAATTGTGACGATATTTCCCTGTTGCTATTTTATTCACATCCCTAGTGTTATTTGGGTACTCTATATATGCACCTGCTCCCCCATTCTTTACTGCATTTTGTGCTGATCCATCTGTGTGCTCACGAATCCATAGGTCTTGTGGGTATTCTTCATCCAGGAAACTGAGAGTTATTGTTTTTCGCTGTAGACTAATCTGTTCCTCTTTGTCAACTATTCCTTTCACTTCTGTCCGTATTTGAACTGATAATCCTGATTCCTCTGTCCATGGAGTCTATTCTGGTATGGGCAGTAGGGGGTTAACCACTCTTGGCATGTCTGGTGTTTGTCCACTAATACGCTTGACTTGGTGGATAAAACTGTTTCTCTTAAGTCGTCCCAATGCAAGATTTTGGAATCGGTCCTTCATTGGATGTCTCGGCATGCATGCAAATTTTTATGTCTGTATCAGCACCGTTGTGTCCCTCCGTTCTCTCAGTGCTGGTATCCTCCACAATTTCTCCATCTCCAATATTGGTGTTGATTTCATTGCTCCTGTGATGACCCTAAGTGCCTGGTTTTGTACTTTATCTAGTTCTTGCAGTGTGGTGTTTGATGCTGAGCACCATGCGGATGATCCATATTCTAAATGTGGGCGAATACTCTGTTGGTAAACTTTACTGAGTATTTTCCCACTCGCACCCCATGTGGTTCCACACAGCTTTCTTAGAATAGCCAATTTCCTCCTTGCTTTTTGGGTTGCCTTATTTATCTGCTGTTTCCAAGATAGTTCGTTATCAAATGTAACTCCGAGATACGTAGCTTGTATGTCTTCTTTCACAGGCTCATTGTTTATGTAGATGGCTCCTGCTTTTTGTTTTGGGGAGAGAGTGGAAAGTGTAGTACTGCATTTGTCTGTATTGATGCTGATACACCAACTATTTGTCCATGAATTCAGTGCATCCATAGCTCTTTGTAGCAATTTGGAGGCCACAGTTGCATACTCCTCTGTGCACCATATTACCAAGTCATCTGCATACATTGCCACTTTGATGCCATGTGGTAGTTCAGTAACTAGGTCATTGATGTAGAGCAGAAAAAGTGTTGGAGATAGTACCCCTCCCTGTGGAACGCCCTGGCGCAGTAAGACCTTCTTACTTTTAAGACCATCCAGTTGCACTCTGGCTCTCCTGTTACGCAGGTATGCTTTGACCCATTTGTACATCCTGCCATTTACTCCATAATTTCCCAGTTTCTTCAAAAGCCCTTCCTTCCATACCTTATCAAATGCTTTCTTTAGGTCTATCCATGCTGCTAGTACCGGTTTCTTTTCATGAAACGTTTCTTTTCTTGAAACGCATCCTCAATAGGTTGCCTGATCTTCGGTAGAGTAACACTGTCTAAAGCCTGCTTGTTGTGGGACAAGGAGATTTTCACTTTCCAGGTACCACTGCAGTCTGAGATTGATTATACGTTCCATTGTTTTACACAAACAGCTTGTAAGGCTGATTGGTCTATAGCTGGATGTCGTTGAACCATCTTTTCCTTGCTTTAGTAATGGTATCATAATTGCTTCTCTCCATGCCTGTGGCACTCTACCTGTGATCCAGCAAATGTAGATCTGCAGTAGATTTGCTTTAGCTGCAGTTCCCAAGTTCTTAATCATTTCATTGGACACTGCATCACTGCCTGGTGACATTTTTCACTTTTAATTTGGATATTGCCAGCTCTAGCTCTCTTTGTGTAATGGGTATTTCCAAGACTTCATGTGCTGTCTCTTCTTGTCTTGCATTTTGTTGTTTTAAACGGGTCTCTTTTTCTCTAGGCTAATTTCAATATTATTGTCATTTGCAAAGGAGTCTGCAAAGTAATTTGCTGCATGTTTACCTGTTAGAATGTTTCCATCCTTCTTCAGTGTAATTTTGGTGTTCCTTTCTGTATCCTCATCATTCAGCTGTTTTACAAGCTTCCACACTTTTCTTGTGTCTCGTTCAAGATTCAAGGATTCTGTTTTCTCTTTCCAGCTTCTCCGCCTGGCTTGTAGTTTAGCCCGTTGAAATTTGGCTTTAGCATGCTGATAGTTATTGTGGTGTTCCTTTCAAGGTTTATTTTCTGCTTGCTTTCGAGATATTTCCATGTCATTGTGCAGTTGCTATAGTTCACAATACTCCAGTATGTTTTGTAGTGTTTCCGTGCTCCTCTAGGTATTGTTTCACTTGCAGCTTGTATTATTAGTTTAATGAATTCATCAACTATTTTGTTGATGTCTCTGTATTTATATCTTTAGTCAGTACACTGGTGTAGTGTTGATACATTTTTCAGTCTGCCTTTTTGTAATTCCATCTGGAGAGAGTGCTGCTCTCCCTGACGGCCTCATTTTGCAACACTAAAAAGACAGGTCGGTGGTCGCTGCCTCCAAGTTGTTTCCCAACAATACGTGTGATATTCCAATCCAAGTCTGGTGAATGGAAAACACGGTCTGGTGTAGATGCGGTGTGCCATGATCTGGAGTAG
The DNA here is from genome assembly GCA_032433765.1 of Megaustenia siamemsis. Lineage (NCBI taxonomy): Eukaryota > Metazoa > Mollusca > Gastropoda > Stylommatophora > Ariophantidae > Megaustenia > Megaustenia siamemsis. The sequence goes on along the minus strand of JAVIAB010000051.1, from coordinate 154,503,606 downwards.
AATATTGGTGGATCTGTTGTCTGGTTTAATAGTATAAGCCCATTGTCATCCTGCCAATTTTCAAGTTCTGCACCTCTCTTGTCCATAGGTTCATAGCCCCAGCTCTGTGAATGGCTGTTAAAGTCTCCACATACAATTATTCTTTCTTTTAATGTAATTGTGTCCAGTGCCAGTGGGCGGTCACTCGGACAGTAGTAGTTAAGTGGGTGAAAGTCTGTATCCTGTATCCTGAGGTGTAGTATTTGATATTCCGCCCCATCCATATACACTTCAATCTGACATGCATTAATGTTGTTCCTTACAAGAGTCAGTATTCCGCCCTTTTGTCTGTTTTTTCTGTCAGATCGGTAGCACTGGTATCCCCTAATCTTCAAGGCTATGTCGTTGTTTAGATGGGTTTCCTGCAAACAGCATATGCTTACTTGTTCTTCATGCAGGATATTTTCTAACTCTTCTTTTTACTGTACTCATCTCTTTTGCTGTTAATGCCTTCAGTATTCCAGTGTATTATTTTGAGTTGTCTTATTTTGGATTGGCCAGTAGCTCTATTCTTTCTCCCCCTGACTCCACACAGCGGCTGAGAAGGACATCCAGTAATAGAGGTTGGGCCCTCTCGACGCTGGGGCCCGGCGCTGCACCTGCCTGAGTGTCCATCACAGGGCGAGTGCCATATCGATTTGCAGTTATAGACATACTTCCCATTGGCGTGAGTGCGTGGCATCCTGATTGTTGTAGTGCGCTTGTTGGCTGGTTGCCTCCGACTTCAGCACTTAAACTTGCTAGAGCAGACTGTGGTCTTGCTCGGGTGTAGGAAGGCCTGGCCAGTCTTGGTTTTCAGTCCCTGGTGACTGTTAAGCCCCATCCCCACGACAAGGAGCTGACCTTGATGTGGTGCCCTCGTCAATGCGTGATTCCTTTCTTGTATTACATCAAATGCCCTCGTCAATGCGTAACTCCTTTCTTGTATTACATCAAATGCCCCCATTTGAGATACCCGTTAAGCTGCCATGTGAACGCTCAGTTTTACTATAAAAACTTTCACTTATAATATTGTTCATACTGTTGAAATATAGCCTTTGATATTGTTTATTGTGTGTAGAATTACTTGTATTGTTTGTTTTATTGAATCAATTAGTCAGGTTTGTTATTCAGATTATTTCTCAGATTTATGTAGCTTTTGGTTATTAAGTGAGTTTGCTTATTATGCCACAATTTTCCCGTTTGCTCAAATTGAATCAGCCCGTTGTGTGTTATGACAGGTCCATTCTCGTGTCCTGCCCTGGTAATCATTATGTCTTCTATATGTGGCGCATTTGTCCTTGATCTATCTGTATGGGATGAAACAGGCTTGTCAAGACAATGTTAATGTTGATCTCAATTCTTGCAGGTTGTTTTTGCCACGAGATTACGCGGTGCAGCGTGATCATCATTTGTTCCCTCGTGGCATGTAATAACATTAGTCGTGCCGCGTTAGCTGTTGATCTGTTGCCTGCTGGTCTATATACGTTGTTCTAACTTGCAAAAACGTGTCTATTTATATCCCCCCCCCTCCTGCACTTCCTCTTATACTCGCCTCGGACGTATACCAGGTTTTTGCTCTCGCTCATGCTCAGGTAGCCGCTACCATTGTCCTGCCCATGGATGTACAAGCTCGCCATTCCCGCTAGCCTGTATGATGTCTATTTTAATGTTTTTTTTTTAAACCGACGACACATTCTTTTTTAGTAATGTGGTCAGCATTACGCCACTGCCGTTTTCTTATCCAGAGAATAAATAATAAAATGTCATTCATTCTAACGTTGGATGTTCAACCTACGTGTTAGATGTTCAACCTACAAGTTGGGTGTTCAACCTACAAATTGGGTGTTCAACCTACGAGTTGGATGTTCAACCTACGTGTTGGATGTTCAACCTACAAGTTGGGTGTTCAATCTACAAGTTGGATGTTCAACCTACGAGTTGGATGTTCAACCTACAAGTTAGATGTTCAACCTACGAGTTGGATGTTCAACCTATAAGTTGCATGTTCAACCTACGAGTTGGATGTTCAACCTACAAGTTGTATGTTCAACCTACGAGTCATCGATGGGAATCGAACCCGCCCCCCCCCCTATAGCTCAGATCATCACTTCACTAATCTTTGCCCTTCCACATGTCAGTGTTGCTTTCTCCTCGACTCTGTCACTCTTTCTCTGTGTCTCCATCAAGGTCTCTGTTCCTTTCCTCATTTTATTTACGCTCATTATGCCCTGAACCCACTTCCCATTCTTCAGTCGCTGAGCAAATGAACTCATTGGTTGTATCGATGATTTTCATGATCGAATCTGTCACTGTTTTACTGAGATGAAATGTGTCAGGCGAATAACAGGAATCAGTCTGAGAGATAAGATCAGAAATGAAGAACTTTTCATTTCCAGAAAAAAGGTAGGAATAGACCCCCGCCATAGAATATATAAAGAAACAACAGATACAATTGTTTGGTCACGTTGACAAGGCAGAAGGATCAAAACACAACACAACGAGACTTCAGCAAACGTTGTGAGAATACCAGACCCAATGGTCGACCACGAAAAAGATGGATGGATGGAATATTAGAAGCACTAGGAAACATAACAGCAGCAGAGGCGAACAGAAGAGCAAAAGACCGCAAATTATATCTCCCCTCGACGCTGAAAGGCAAAGGAAGAAGGAAAGAAGAAGAATAATGAGAAGATTGTTCTTTTTCTCTTTAGGTATCACTTCTTTATTCAGACTGATGTGGCCATTCAGCAGTTTTACTTCAACATCTCATTTCTGTGTTGCCTTCTAAGTTGTTGTTAGTGACAAAGTTTGACATTGCAGGTTTAGGCGAGACATGGACTGTTTTTTTTTTTTGGGGTGACTGGCAAAGTCTTTTAATAGGTTCAAGGTTAGCTGTCCCAACAATTTGCTGTCCCTGACTGCGTTCGATGTTTATTTCTTTATCCGTTCTGCCATCTTCGGAGAGTGGTAAGTAACATACGGTCTTTCACTCTCTTTATTGCTCGCTCGCTCTCTGTCGCGCGCTCTCTGTCGCGCGCTCTCGCTCTTTATTTTTCTCACGTTCTCTATCGCTCGCTCTCTCTTTATCGCAAACACACTTTCAATCGCTCACTCTCTGTCGCTCTCTTCTCTCTCTCTCTAACTCTCCTCCGTTCTCTCTCTCTTATCTCTTCTCCCTCCCCTCTCTAGCCCTCTCTAACCATCTCTCTCGCTCTCCTCTCTATTTCTCATCCTTTCTCTCTCTCTCTCGCTCTCTTCCTTTCTCTCCCTCTCCTCTCTAGCCCTCTATCTCTCTCGCTCTCCTCTTTTCTCCTCTCTCTCTCGCTCTCTTCCTTTCTCTCTCTCTGCTCTCTCTCTCGCTCTCCTCCTTTCTCTATCTCCACTCTCTCTCGCTCTCCTCCTTTCTCTCTCTCTCCCTCTCACTCTCTTGCTCTCCTTTCTCTCTCTCATTCACCCTCTCCCTCTTTCCTCCTTTCTCTCCCTCTCCTCATTTCTCTCTCTCCTCTTTCTCCGTCTTCTCTCTCTCTACTCTCTCTCACTTTCTCTCCTCTCTCTCTCTCTCGCTCTCCTCCCCCTCTTCTCTCTCGCTCTCCTCCTCCTCTTCTCTCTCTCTCTCTCTCTCACTATTCCTTACTTCTTGTTTTTCCTGGTGGAATGGTCAACCTGTGTCTATATAAGCACAGCGTAAATACATCAATTTTTTTACAATTCGTTAATATTTCTATATTTAACATGTCCCTTCTTGTTATAGGTGTATGTGTGTCAGACTATCCTAACACGTTCATTACAAGTATGCTTCCAACAAAGTTGACCACACAAATCACGATTGCACAGTAACAGCAAGTCATTTGAATTGATCCAGCCTTTGGCCTCTTCCTCTTTGACCATATGCTGGTATCTCTATTTTTATTTTAAAGTTATTATCGTTTTTGGCATGTTTAATTAACTAAGTGATTCCAACTGCCCCCTCCATCGTATCGAAGCTCGAAGATGCGAGACATTCCTTGAGATATCATTCTTTAGGGATGCTTAGTGCACTTGTTTGTTGATGGGTTTCGATTAGTGTTGTAGAGGTGGTAACTTGTCTCACTTTTCAAACATGGCTACAATCTGCTATAGACGTTTAACGATGACCAGAAAAGACGCTATACGTTACATCTGTGGAACATTTGTGGTTAAATTATGACTAATTTTGTTACATTTTTTTAATAGTTATTTTCATAAACATTCTTGAACTAAACTATCAGCAGCATCATCTTTTTTCTAGAATATTACATTTTTTTGGTAGCGTCACAAATTTGAACCACTCCAACAAAATTTAAATGTTCAAGAATGGGTGGAACGTAGTTTCCTCATGACATCTTACATTATACATATAGCAACATTATACATATAGCAACATTATACATATAGCAACATTATTATTATTATCACGGAATTACTACTTTTAACCAAACCCAGCCGCTGTGACGCATGGTAGTGGTGTACCAAACAATCGGCCTTGTTCAGTGGGAAGTACAATGGAGAAGTTATGAGAGTGCTACATTTCAAGATGATAGTGTGTCAAAGCTGATGTATGACTGTTGTTATTTTGTTATGTATCTTGTATGATATTTCATTGTTATAGATAATGTGATATTGTTGTGTTGAACGTAATGTTTATTATACTTATATCATTCTATCAATCATATTTTTTTATTATAATGATACACTGTGAAGTTGCGTACAGTATCAAGTTTATTCTAACGGGCTTTTAAACCCTGATACGTCACAGTTATGTCACACAGGCCGCCAATATCGGCCATCGACGCGGCAATCCACAGAGCGTAGCCATGATGGCGGCTAGCGTGGCGATCAAAGAACTCAATGCACATGTTATCTCAGCGTGATCGGTGCGACTCAGTGACTTACAGACTGATATCAGCAGCTGTTTATCAGCCTCCCCCGGCACTCTGCTCGGCGACAGCAACGTCCAGCTGCAAACCTTTCAATCAATAACGTTATCGAGTGAGTTTCCCGCCTATCGTATGTTTTGAAATCACAAGTAGATCCCCATTCAGAGACACGATGGGAGCAGTAAGTAAGGCACGATTATTATTGTGGTCTATTGCTTGACGATTGTGGGCGTGTCTCCTGTTTGATTGTACTTTCTGTTATTTTTCACTGATATCATGTGTGGCATTTTAGGTCATTTTTAAGCTAGATGTCTTTCTTCTACCATTTAGTTCTGTTTTTTTTTTTTGGCACGACTATTTCATTAAATTTTTTTTTTTTTTTACTATTTTCTTTTTATTATGCTGCAGTTTTGTGTATCTTGTATTTCTTATGTTGCATATGTTGATAATAACGTAGCTAGATTTCATATTTGTCTGTGTTATCTTATTTTTGTTGCCCTTATTAAAAAGAACAGAAAAAAATAATTGTGTTGGTGTCAAATATATGTCTGATAGGAAAACACTTATATAGTTGTCGTTGTTGGACATAATCTATAACTTTACACTTATTGAAACTACTCGTTTTAATCAATAGGCAATCATTTCTTACAATCCCACAATATATCTATATCTTTTTATTTAGTTGATATTTGACGTATATGTATGTTTGCTTTCTTTATTTGCCATTATTTACCTAGAGATATCACTGTGTTCATCTTTATCTTATTAATGTTTGTGCAACTCAAGATCAGATAATTCTGGAATTTCTCGTTGTTTTTTTTCTGGCAGAATTTGACTTGGATTTACTTGATCAAGAGTTGAACAAGATCGGAGGAACCGTAAGTTTTGTCACGTCTAGACGGGTCCAAATGAGACCCGTGTTTGTGGCGTTCATGTACGTTATAAGTTTGTTGTTTTCGTGATGTTTGGTCATGTGATGATGTCAAGTCTTCTGCCAGAGATCTGTTTTTGTGGGGAAACTTCTCGTCTGTTTTCTGGGGGATTCTTCATGATTCTGTGTCAGAGATTTCATGATTCTGTGTTTGAGATTTCATGATTTTGTGTCTGAGATTTCATGATTTCCCTTATGCCATGGTCAACATTCTTGTAGCATACCTACTCTCTAGACCCAGACTGGATCACCATTTATCGGATCCTCCCCTGAGTCAATGCCACATATAACTGGACCTCATCATTCCATGTCACTTAGCCTTGGTGTTTTTGACGTCATAAATGTAATCTGTCATGATTCATCCAGAGTGCTTACTTTTCAGGCCACATTTGCTATTCGTCCGCTGATATCGTATGTGACCATATTACATCACGACACACCTTCTTTAGCTGCACACAATCACTTCAGTCACGGTGTCTTTGAGTCACACCTGACCACTGACCATTATCGCCATCTGGAGTTGACAGTGAATGTTCGTTTAGCATTTTCATGTCTTGTTTTCTTTGAAACGTAGGAATGTTATAGGCCAGAATTATGGGGAAAAAACGTAGGAATGTTATAGGCCAGAATTATGGGGAAAAAACGTAGGAATGTTATAGGCCAGAATTATGTGGAAAAAACGTAGGAATGTTATAGGCCAGAATTATGGGGAAAAAACGTAGGAATGTTATAGGCCAGAATTATGGGGAAAAAACGTAGGAATGTTATAGGCCAGAATTATGGGGAAAAAACATAGGAATGTTATAGGCCAGAATTATGGGGAAAAAACGTAGGAATGTTATAGGCCAGAATTATGGGGAAAAAACGTAGGAATGTTATAGGCCAGAATTATGGGGAAAAAACGTAGGAATGTTATAGGCCAGAATTATAGGGAAAAAACGTAGGAATGTTATAGGCCAGCATTATGGGGAAAAAACGTAGGAATGTTATAGGCCAGAATTATGGGGAAAAAACGTAGGAATGTTATAGGCCAGAATTATGGGGAAAAAACGTAGGAATGTTATAGGCCAGAATTATGGGGAAAAAACGTAGGAATGTTATAGGCCAGAATTATAGGGAAAAAACGTAGGAATGTTATAGGCCAGCATTATGGGGAAAAAACGTAGGAATGTTATAGGCCAGAATTATTGGGAAAAACGTAGGAATGTTATAGGCCAGAATTATGGGGAAAAAACGTAGGAATGTTATAGGCCAGAATTATGGGGAAAAAACGTAGGAATGTTATATGCCATCATTATGGGGAAAAGGCTGAGTCCACGAATAGAACTACAGTTAAGCGATTTACAAATGGGGTTCAGAAAAAAAAAACACAATAAGCTGACGGTTACCATTAACAGCTGGCAGAAAACGCGACAGAGCATAATCAAAATATGTACATAGCTTTCAATGACCAGGAAAAAGCACTCGACCGAGAAAATATAGAGCAACTGTAGGAGATACTAACAACATACCGAGTAAGCCAAAATCGAACCAACCTAATTAAAAGTTTCTACATAACAGCAGTTGCACAGACAGAAAACCAGCAGCCTACATAGACCACTTGAAGTTAGATCAGGTGTAAGACAGGGGTGCGTTCTGTCTCACCTATTTTTCATTACATACATGGACTATATATGCAAGCTAGCTAACCCATCAGAGACAAAGGAGATCAACGAGCTTCTACTTGCAGACGATCAGTCACTAAAACATGGAAACATAGACCTACAAGAACACTTAAATAGACTCAACAGCACTGGTACAAAATACAACATGAAATCAACGTCAACAAAATAGAAGTCATGATTATCGCAAAAGAGAAACAGAACATCAACTACATAACTATAGACGGCAGACAACTAAAACAAATAGAGGAATTTAAACACTTAGGAATTCTAGTGACAAACGATAATTAACAAACATCAGAAATAGACTCAAGATGCAACAAAGCTTGTCAAATCATTGGACAGCTATCACCACTATAATCCAACAAGGAAATAACTCTAGAGGCAAAACGGGCTCTCTACAATACAATCTTCATTCCAATGTTGTGCTACCAATGTCAGCCCTGGCCACTAGATGCAAGAACAATAAGAAAAATAACCTCTACAAAGATGAAATATGTTAGACGAATGACAGGAGACAGCCTGAGAGATAAGATCAGAAATGAAGAACTGAGAAAAAAGCTACAAATAGCCCCCGCCGTAGAATATATAAAGAAACAACAGATAAAGTGGCTTGGCAACGTGTTAAGGCAGAACGATGAAAACATAACACGAGCCCTCAATAAACGTTCCGAGAACACCAGACACAAGGGTTGACCACGAAAAGATGGATTGACGGAATATTAGAAGTACTAGGAAACATAACAGCAGCAGAGGCAAACAGAAAAGCAAAAGATGGATTGATGGAATATTAGAAACACTAGGAAACATAACAGCAGCAGAGGCGAACAGAAGAGCGAAAGACCGCAAATGATATCTCCCCTTGACGCTGAAAGGCAAATGAGGAAGGAAAAAAGAAGACAATGCATATTTAAAACAAAATATCCCATAGGAAAACATCTAGCTATAACGTTGAACGTGCTTTTATAGATTAAATATGTTTGTGCGTGCGTGCGTGCGTGCGTGTGTGTGCGTGCGTGTGTGTGTGTGCGTGCGTGTGTGCGTGTGTGCATGCGTGCGTGCGTGCGTGCATACTTATGTGTATAATTGGACACAATAATAACAGCAGTTGGAAGATGTACCACAGAATTAACAAGCAGAATAACTCAGGCCAAAATAGCATTTCAGAAAATGAAAAACGTCTTGTGCAACAAGTCCATGTTAATAGGAAGTGAGAAAGAGTTCAGCGGTACAATACTGAGTCAAATCTAACGCATGGAAGTGAATCATGGATAGTAGCTAAATAAATGAAAAGACGATTAGAGGCCACAAAGATGGGATTTCTCACAAGAATGTTGGACGTTTCTTGGGCAAATAAAAACAGCAACGAGGACATTCTCAAAGAGGTCAACACAGAAAGGGAGCTCCTAAAACATATCAGAAAGAAACAATCAACATTTTTCGGGCTCATCATGAGAAGAGGAAAGTGGGAGTAATTGTTTACAACTGGCAAAATACAGGAAGAGAGATGTCGACGCCGACAAAGAGAAAAGGTACTGGAAAACTTGGTGGCATTCAATAACAGATGTGATACGATGTACTGTGGATAGAAAATTGTGGAAGTACATTATCGCCTCCGTCAACCGGTATGGCACATGGTGATGATGAAACTTGTCAATATAAAATAAGTCAAGAGCCCCGTCACGCCAAGTGGCGTATGGGGAATATGGTGTTAGTGACCATCATTTTTTACAGACCTTCGGCACATGATTTTTGGGGTAATGTGGTCGGTATTACGCCTGTGCCGCTTTACTTTCCCAGAAAAAAAAAATCCAGTACTCAAGGCTGGGTGAACCTGGAAGCCATCGTTTGGGGTCGAACCCGACTTCTTATCCTTAGTAGTCCATTCCACTAACCACTGAGCTATCCCGGCTCGCAACAATGGACGCATTACAAATAATTTCCTCTTCATTCTCATCGATGAAACTATTCGCAAGCCTTCAGCACAGTATCGTTGTATTTGGCTTATTTGTGCTTTTTTTTTTTTTGCTATCACGGAACTTTGGTAGGTGAAACTCTTTGATTGGTTATATTTGATCGAATCGCTGAACCAATCGTCAAGGCTTCGTGTGTGCGTCATAATTCGATACTGACATCATCATATGCTATTTAGTTGAGTGAATATTACACTAGATGCGTTGTGTTGAATAATTGATATCTGAATGAGTGCTCAACCGCCTTATTAAAGCCCTGTTGTATTGTTATTGCTGTGTTGTCATTGTTGATATCTGAATGAGTGCTCAACCGCCTTATTAAAGCCCTGTTGTATTGTTATTGCTGTGTTGTCATTGTTGATATCTGAATGAGTGCTCAACCGCCTTATTAAAGCCCTGTTGTATTGTTATTGCTGTGTTGTCATTGTTGATATCTGAATGAGTGCTCAACCGCCTTATTAAAGCCCTGTTGTATTGTTATTGCTGTGTTGTCATTGTTGATATCTGAATGAGTGCTCAACCGCCTTATTAAAGCCCTGTTGTATTGTTATTGCTGTGTTGTCATTGTTGATATCTGAATGAGTGCTCAACCGCCTTATTAAAGCCCTGTTGTATTGTTATTGCTGTGTTGTCATTGTTGATATCTGAATGAGTGCTCAACCGCCTTATTAAAGCCCTGTTGTATTGTTATTGCTGTGTTGTCATTGTTGATATCTGAATGAGTGCTCAACCGCCTTATTAAAGCCCTGTTGTATTGTTATTGCTGTGTTGTCATTGTTGATATCTGAATGAGTGCTCAACCGCCTTATTAAAGCCCTGTTGCATTGTTATTGCTGTGTTGTCATTGTTGATATCTGAATGAGTGCTCAACCGCCTTATTAAAGCCCTGTTGTATTGTTATTGCTGTGTTGTCATTGTTGATATCTGAATGAGTGCTCAACCGCCTTATTAAAGCCCTGTTGTATTGTTATTGCTGTGTTGTCATTGTTGATATTTGTAGATTGGATGTGAATAGCAGGTGGCTCATGCATGTTCCCTTTCCAAGCGTATTCCTCTACCAGGCAATTCTACGTGTTTTGTCGTCTCTTCCTGGGGTGTAGTTGAGCCCTCAGCAATTTATTGTTCGTGTTTTGTCGTCTCTTCCTGGGGTGTAGTTGAGCCCTCAGCAATTTGTTGTTCGTGTTTTGTCGTCTCTTCCTGGGGTGTAGTTGAGCCCTCAGCAATTTGTTGTTCGTGTTTTGTCGTCTCTTCCTGGGGTGTAGTTGAGCCCTCAGCAATTTGTTGTACGTGTTTTGTCGTCTCTTCCTGGGTGTAGTTGAGCCCTCAGCAATTTGTTGTTCGTGTTTTGTCGTCTCTTCCTGGGGTGTAGTTGAGCCCTCAGCAATTTGTTGTTCGTGTTTTGTCGTCTCTTCCTGGGGTGTAGTTGAGCCCTCAGCAATTTATTGTTCGTGTTTTGTCGTCTCTTCCTGGGGTGTAGTTGAGCCCTCAGCAATTTGTTGTTCGTGTTTTGTCGTCTCTTCCTGGGGTGTAGTTGAGCCCTCAGCAATTTATTGTTCGTGTTTTGTCGTCTCTTCCTGGGTGTAGTTGAGCCCTCAGCAATTTATTGTTCGTGTTTTGTCGTCTCTTCCTGGGGTGTAGTTGAGCCCTCAGCAATTTATTGTTCGTGTTTTGTCGTCTCTTCCTGGGGTGTAGTTGAGCCCTCAGCAATTTATTGTTCGTGTTTTGTCGTCTCTTCCTGGGGTGTAGTTGAGCCCTCAGCAATTTATTGTTCGTGTTTTGTCGTCTCTTCCTGGGGTGTAGTTGAGCCCTCAGCAATTTATTGTTCGTGTTTTGTCGTCTCTTCCTGGGGTGTAGTTGAGCCCTCAGCAATTTATTGTTCGTGTTTTGTCGTCTCTTCCTGGGGTGTAGTTGAGCCCTCAGCAATTTATTGTTCGTGTTTTGTCGTCTCTTCCTGGGGTGTAGTTGAGCCCTCAGCAATTTATTGTTCGTGTTTTGTCGTCTCTTCCTGGGGTGTAGTTGAGCCCTCAGCAATTTATTGTTCGTGTTTTGTCGTCTCTTCCTGGGGCGTAGTTGAGCCCTCAGCAATTTATTGTTCGTGTTTTGTCGTCTCTTCCTGGGGTGTAGTTGAGCCCTCAGCAATTTATTGTTCGTGTTTTGTCGTCTCTTCCTGGGGTGTAGTTGAGCCCTCAGCAATTTGTTGTTCGTGTTTTGTCGTCTCTTCCTGGGGTGTAGTTGAGCCCTCAGCAATTTGTTGTTCGTGTTTTGTCGTCTCTTCCTGGGTGTAGTTGAGCCCTCAGCAATTTGTTGTTCGTGTTTTGTCGTCTCTTCCTGGGGTGTAGTTGAGCCCTCAGCAATTTGTTGTTCGTGTTTTGTCGTCTCTTCCTGGGGTGTAGTTGAGCCCTCAGCAATTTGTTGTTCGTGTTTTGAAACAGGCCGCCATTAAGTTGTTATCTCGTCATTGTGTGCCCGATCATGAATGATGTCATATACCAGCTAGCACACACCAAACACATTTGTCGCTACACAGTAAAACAACGTGACAAAACATGCGCTAACTACTCTTGCCATATAACACACACAAACAAGTGTGTTTACTGTTGTCTACAGCAATACCACTTTTGATTGATGGTGAATAACAAAAACACATTTGTTTATGATAGCACTCACACGGTGATATATCATTTTTGTCTCGCACACTGGGTGTCCGGTTAGCGCAATCGATAGGCGGTTGGCTTACCACGGCAACAGCCGGGGTTCGTACCCTGGCGAAGACACCTGGGTTTTACTAATCCCCTAAAAATTAGTACCTCTGAAGTCGGAGTAAATCTGCCTGCATGGCGAGGGACATCCTGTAATGGGATAAAACAGACTGTACACGCAAAATTCAGTCCCACAAAATTGAGTGGTTGGGACTTCGTCAGAGGTCAAAGCTGACGAAAGCGAACGAACGAACGTCTCGCACACTGGTAGCAGTATTGAGTGTGCTAGAATTGTATCTTCCGTTAACGTGTTCATGTGTTTAACCCTTGCCACAGACCATATATCTGGATTGGATATCATGTTCATCCACAGCCCCAGACCTTGTGATCTGTGATCCACTGTTGATCTTTTCCCGTGCCACGCCGTCAAACCACCCAACCTTTTCTATTTGTCTAAATCAATTTCTCTTGCCTTTTATTTTTCCTGTTGTCACAAACTATACACCAACCCACCCCTTCTCTGCTTGTGCTTCAAAAATCTGGACTGACATTTCCTCATTTGGTTTATAAACTGACTCTCTTCATTGCCACCTTTTTTTTCTTATTGAAATATTTGACTGTTCACAGTATCTCAATACCTAGACTACCCAGCCCCATACGTCCCAGCCTATGGACAGGAAAAACCAGGGTTCAAATCCCTTATAGTCGGTTTCAATTCCCCCCCAACCGCAAACAAATAAGTACTTAACGGAAGTGGCTTGTTCGTGGTGTTGCCACCCACCCATACCCTGCCCATACCCTGTCCATACCCTGCCCATACCCTGCCCATACCCTGTCCATACCCTGCCCATACCCTGCCCATACCCTGTCCATACCCTGCCCATACCCTGCCCATACCCTGTCCATACCCTGCCCATACCCTGCCCATACCCTGCCCAAACCCTGCCCATACCCTGCCCATACCCTGCCAATCTCCGGCTATCTAATGTCGGGTAACGTCAATAAATAGGAGGTCCTGTGTTCACTCGCGCACGTTAAATAACTCTTAGTGGTTAAAATAGAAAAGAGTAGGCCAGAGTTGTGGCTGCTGCCTGGGTAAACGTGTCAGCAAAAAACCTACCCGCACCGTGGATCCCAGGCTGTGGTATGGTGTTCGTGCACTTGGGCCAGGACTCTCCAGGAATTTTCTGGAGATTATTCATTGGAATACCCGAGAATTCGCCCGGTTTGCGTTGATGATGATTCTAAAACAACAACAACAACAACAATTTAAACATTCATTTTTAACATTATCATCCCAACTGATTCTATCCGGGGGTGAATTTTTGTTTGTTTTTTGGCCATTATTGGGAACCATAACGCCAAACTGGTTAGATGGAGAATATAAAAACTCACTTTCTAACTTTCAGTGGTAATGACTTGTTGCGTTTTACGTTTCTCATGTTATTACCACATATTCTTGGCCTGCGCTGTTCTATCTGCCGTATGCCGATATTGAGAGCAATCTACTCGGCTGAGTTTTTTACCATTTTGCATACATTTAAATAACACTTGGGTGAAGGCTTGTCTTTGAAGTGCACCATCCCTTCTGTTCTCTTTCCATTGAGTCCCCTTGTCTCACTTACTTCAAGTTCCCTGTCACATTTGTCTTGTGTTCCCTGTCACATTTGTCTTGTATTCCGTGTTACATTTGTCTCGTGTTCCTGTCACATTTGTCTCGTGTTCCCTGTCACATTTGTCTTGTATTCCATGTTACGTATGTCTTGTGTTCCCTGTCACATTTGTCTTGTATTCCATGTTACGTATGTCTTGTGTTCCCTGTCACATTTGTCTCGTGTTCCCTGTCACATTTGTCTTGTGTTTCATGTCACATTTGTCTTGTATTCCCTGTCACATTTGTCTTGTATTCCCTGTCACATTTGTCTTGTGTTCCGTGTCACATTTGTCTTGTGTTCCCTGTCACATTTGTCTTGTGTTCCCTGTTACGTATGTCTTGTGTTTCCTACTATATTTATCTTTTGTTCCCTGTTGCACAATAATAACATCAGATGGGAGATGCACCACAGAAATAAAAAGCAGAATAGCTCTGGCCAAAATAGCATTTCAGAAAATGAAAAATATCTTATGCAACAAATCTATGTCAATAAAAATGAGAAAGAGAGTTCATCGCTGCTATATAGAACCAATTCTGACCAATGGAAGCGAATCATGGACAGTAGACAAACAAATGAAAAGACGATTAGAGGCCACAGAGATGGGATTTCTCAGAAGAATGTTGAAAGTTCCCTGGACAGCTAAAAAGACCAATGAGGAAGCTCTCAAAGAGGCCAACACAAAAGAGAGCTCTTAAAAAACATCAGAAAGAAACAATCAACATTTTTCGGGCACATCATGAGAAGAGGAAAGTTGGAATACTTGGTTACAACTGGCAAAATAAAAGGAAAGAGAGATCGCGGACGACAAAGAGAGAAAATACTGGATAGCTTGGTGTCATGGCATGGAAAACAGTCAACAACAGAACTGATACGCTGCACTGTGGATAGAAGATTGTGGAGGGACATGATCACCTGCGCCAACCGGTATTGCACATGATGATGATGATGTTCCCTGTTACATGTGTCATGTTTTCCCTGTCACATTTGTCTTGTGTTCCCTCTTACGTATGTCTTGTGTTTCCTACTATATTTATCTTGTGTTCCCTGTCACATGTGTCTTGTTTTCCCTGTCACATGCGTCTTGTTTTCCCTGTCACATGCGTCTTGTTTTCCCTGTCACATGCGTCTTGTTTTCCCTGTCACATGCGTCTTGTTTTCCCTGTCACATTTTTCTTGTGTTCCCTGTTACGTATGTCTTGTGTTTCCTACTATATTTATCTTGTGTTCCCTGTCACATTTGTCTTGTGTTCCCTGTTATGTATGTCTTATCTTCCCTGTTATGTATGTCTTGTGTTCCCTGTTATGTATGTCTTGTGTTCCCTGTTATGTATGTCTTGTGTTCCCTGTTATGTAAGTCTTGTGTTCCCTGTTATGTATGTCTTGTGTTCCCTGTTACGTATGTCTTGTGTTTCCTACTATATTTATCTTGTGTTCCCTGTTATGTATGTCTTGTATTCCGATCATCATTGCTGAACTCGAATAATATCAATCATCACTCCGATCTGTGTCCTGGTGTGTGCACTGTGTGTGTATCCTAGCATCTCTGTATATATCATCTTGTACAAATAGAACATCTACACGTTGTGTGGCTTAAGCATCTCTTTATATATCTACACTATCTTGTACAAATAGAACATCTACACTTTGTGTGTATCCTCCTCATCATCATCATGTACCATACCGGTTTGCGTAGGCGATCATGTCCTGCCACAATCATCTATCTACAGTGCATCGTATCAGTTCTGTTGTTGACTGTTTTCCATGCCATGCCCCCAAGCCATCCAGTATTTTCTCTCTTTGTCGCCCGCGATCTCTCTTTCCTTTTATTTTGCCAGTTGTAACCAAGTATTCCAACTTTCCTCTTCTCATGATGTGCCCGAAAAATGTTGATTGTTTCTTCCTGATGTTTTTTTAGGAGCTGCCTTTTTGTGTTGGCCTATTTGAGAACTTCCTCGTTGGTCTTTTTAGCTGTCCATGGAACTTTCAACATTCTTCTGAGAAATCCCATTTCTGTTGCCTCTAATCGTCTTTTCATTTGTTTGTCTACTATCCACGATTCGCTTCCGTAGGTCAGAATTGGTTCTATATAGCAGCGGTGAACTCTCTTTCTCATTTCTATTGACATATATTTGTTGTATAAGATATTTTTTCATTTTCTGAAATGCTATTTTGGCGTGAGCTATTCTACTTTTTATTTCCGTGGTGCATCCGATATTATTATTGTGCCCAAGTATTTGACGCGTTGCACTTGTGTATCCTAGCATCTATGTATATATCTACACTATCTTGTACAAATAGAGTATCTACACTTTGTGTGTATCCTAGCATCTATGTATATATCTACAGCATCTAGCACAAATAGAACATCTACACTTTGTGTGTATCCCAGCATCGCTTACCGGCGGGAGTGAGCGACCCACTCCGCATTGCCATTCCGCCACACTGAACTCGTACACCGTTACCGGCGCTCGGCGACGTCCACACTTACCCTCCGAGTTGTGCTCGCGTGCGTCGACTAGGGGCGGGAGTGGAGAGGGAACAGTCAACACAAAGGTTTCATTGACCTAGTCACGTTGACTCTAGAAATCGCTTTATGTTCACTCTTCCATTCCTGCCCCACCTCCCTTACTTTAAAAATCCTCCCAGACACATGTATCCCTTCTCTGTCTTTATCCTCTACTGCTCTGTTTCTCGTTGACGTTCCCAGACACATGTATCCCTTCTCTGTCTTTATCCTCTACTGCTCTGTATCTCGTTAACGTTCCCAGACACATGTATCCCTTCTCTGTCTTATCCTCTACTGCTCTGTTTCTCGTGATGCTCCCAGACACATGTATCCCTTCTCTGTCTTTATCCTCTACTGCTCTGTTTCTCGTGATGTTCCCAGACACATGTATCCCTTCTCTGTCTTTATCCTCTACTGCTCTGTTTCTCGTGATGTTCCCAGACACATGTATCCCTTCTATGTCTTTATCCTCTACTGCTCTGTTTCTCGTGATGTTCCCAGACGAATTCATTGCACACGTATAGTTCCAATAGTGTCACTGTTTTCTGTCCGCTCTTTTATATTGCCTGTTTATCCATTTCTAGCTTGTTTCATATTTTTATTTTATTTACTTTAAAGAACACAGTCAATAATGAACGACATTCCATTCCGAATTTGTCATTTCCCACTTCCAAGTCTTATTAACATTCTTTACCACACACTTCATATCATTTTACATTCGGCTTTACAAAAGTCTTTGTATCACATTTAGCTTTACAAATGTCTTTGCACCTCATTCGGCTTTACAAGAATCTGTGTATCTGCACCTCATTCGGCTTTACAAGAATCTGTGTATCTGCACCTCATTCGGCTTTACAAGAATCTGTGTATCTGCACCTCATTCGGCTTTACAAGAATCTGTGTATCTGCACCTCATTCGGCTTTACAAGAATCTGTGTATCTGCACCTCATTCGGCTTTACAAGAATCTGTGCACCACATTTAGCTTTACAAACGTCGTTGCACCTCGTTCGGCTTTACAAGAATCTGTGTATCTGCACCTCATTCGGCTTTACAAGAATCTGTGCACCACATTTAGCTTTACAAACGTCGTTGCACCTCATTCGGCTTTACAAGAATCTGTGTATCACATTTAGCTTTAGAAAAGTTTTTGCATCAAATCTAGTTATACAAAAGTCTCTGTATCACATTCGCACGCCTTTACACAAGATTTTTTGTATCAGATTCGTCTTTACAAATGTCTTGTTATCACATTTGTCTATACACAAGTCATTGTATCACATATGCATTCACTCACAGCCTATATATACCAACGTTAAAAGAAAATGTGAAGGCGAACACAATATTACCTCGATCCGCACCCGAGGCGTGACGAAGTTCTTTATTATCCGTGTGTCTGTGATGTTTGGATTAAATCACCAGGGCGTGGGAGCGTGTGACAAGGCTCTGTAGTGTTGAGTTACTGGCTGCTTGCCGTCAATAAAAAAAGACGTGCCTATTTGTAATCTCACGTGCAGTGATCGAGTTTATACTTTCAATGACCTCTGAACTGACTGAAGGTATGCGGGGTCGAGTATCAAGTTTTCCGGGACTGTTAATAAAAATAATGAATTGTACGTTGCTTAGTTGGCTGTGTGCTCTAGCGTTTCTTTCTCGTGGCAAGGCCCAGTGCTCCGAGTGTTGTAAACATAACTCTTCCTCTGAAATGATTCGTTGATCTATCGACTCGGAAGTTACCCCCCCATACAAATATTCTTGTATTCAAATATCTCCTAATAAAACTAAGGTTCTGTGCTCAAGTTGTTGACATGAAGAAGCGCTGGTAGTTGAACAATTAGGGAACCAAGCAGGCTTTATGTCGCTGTCCGGGCTAAGGCAAAAATGAATAATTAATAAATATTCCTACCGTCACTACGACTATTTTACATCATCCCATCCAGTCAGAGGCGGCCCAATGCTTGCTGGCGCTCTGGGCGAGCTGAACTTTTGTGTCCTTTTTAAAAAAAATTTTTTTAGTTAGAAGATCATTCCCTAAGCGCATGACGCGCCCCGAGCAACTGCTCGACTTGCCAGTACCTTGAGCCGGCCCTGCATCTGGTCATCGACCAGATCTCATCGGTTCGGAGTTTGTTCATCGAGTCTAGTTATTTCTGTGTAATCAGGAAAGAGATGTTAGTACAAGTGGCCAGTGTACGAGATCATGGTCCAAGGTGCGGGAATGATGAAATATCGTTTCTTGATTGCAGGATTCTCATTCTGTTGCGACATCTGCTCATCTCAGAACTTCGCTATTTCTCGTCAGCTCGGTTGTGAGCCACTGGTGTCCCCTAAATCATTGAATGTTCTAATTTAGATCGCATTAATTATGAGCTCAACAGCAACCGGTCACGTCATCATCTCTTTGTTCTTGAAGACACTAACAATTGACACGTCACTTCTCGTCTTATATCGACGTCACAGTCTCCGCAACGTGTACTACGTCACAAGCTGAACGTTTTTTTCCAGGCTCGTGAAGCGCTTGGTGTTAGCGACAATACTTTTCCATGACCGGCGCACATTTCTCAGTGATGTAGACGGCATTGCGCCAGGCCGCCTTTATTTCCTAAGAACACATATTTGGTGCTCAAATTTAGAGTCTAGGGATACCCGGGAGCCTTGTTCGTCCATTTTCTTCTCATGCCGAAGATGACACTTAGGGCGGAAGTCATAGTTCTCCATGATTGATGATTTGCTGCTAGTTCATGTAGGTAATGGTTGTTTCATTTCTTACTCCCATGCTTCAGTCCTCCGTAGTAATTATCATGCTTAGCGATTCTCTGGGTCTGTCTTGTAATATTTTACCACATGGTTTCCACATGAATCCTTACGGGGAAGTCTTTCTTTATTCATTCTCAGCACATGACCGACGTATTTCGAACGCCGCATTTTTTTAATAAAGCTCGACGCGTATTCTTGTTTAGATGCCTCTTTTATCTGTTCATTTTGTTCAGCGCATGTTTGAGATCGACATAGATATTTGCTTTTAAAAGCATTTAATTTCCTGTCTAAAGTCTGGGTGGATTTCCAACTTTCACATTCATATGTTAGCACTGGTATCGCATCCATATGTTAGCACTGGTATCGCATCCATATGTTAGCACTGGTATCGCATCCATATGTTAGCACTGGTATCGCATCCATATGTTAGCACTGGTATCGCATCCATATGTTAGCACTGGTATCGCATCCATATGTTAGCACTGGTATCGCATCCATATGTTAGCATTGGTATCGCATCCATATGTTAGCACTGTATCGCATCCGTATGTTAGCACTGGTATCGCATCCATATCATATGTTAGCACTGGTATCGCATCCATATCATATGTTAGCACTGGTATGGCATCCATATCATATGTTAGCACTGGTATCACACATGAGTTGAACAGCCAAAGTTTTGTTCTTTTATGAGAACCTTCTCCGGAAGTTCGTCAGCTTGTTGATAGCATTTGATATTAGTGCAATGCGTGTCATGATTTCTGATGTTATGTCTGCATCACTAGCCATTTTACTGCCTAGGTTGGTAATTTGTAACTTGTTTGTAAAAGCTCATTTTAAGTGTTAAATCAACTGTTTACGTTGGCAATATCCGTAACTTTCGTTTGCTCGTGTAGATCTGGAGGCCTATTTGACGAGAAATGTTGTGGAGTCGTCCTATTAGTTCATGAGCATCAGTGTGTGTTGAGTTCAATAGTGCCAAATCGTCTGCAAAGTCGAGATCTTCCAACAAAGAGGCTTGTGGGTGTCAGTAAAAAGATATCTAGATCTGGAAACCAATCATTTCTTTACGCACAGTCGCCAAGCACTCAAACATCACAATTGGGACATAATGAATCATAGTTAACAACCATCATTCTGTTATTTGAGTCAGACATGGGCAATGTTGTAAATTCAACTGCTAGCGTCAGCCAGTGTTATCGATAAAAACAAAACAAAGACAAACAGAATATGAAATGATTGAGCTAGAGCTGACAACGTTTGAAATAATTGGGTTTTGTGGATACAGAATGTGAAGTGATGGTGGTAGGAGGAAACAGAACGTGAAATGATTGAGTGTCATATTTAAAATATGTGAAATGAATGGGTTAGATCCAACAAAATGTGATAATAACTGGCGAAAATGGGACGCAGAAAGTGGAATGATGGGGGATAGAAGAAATAGATTGTGAAAAGATGGAGGTCTGGCTAAACAATGTGAAAAGATGGAAGTCTGGATAAACAATGTGAAAAGATGGAAGTCTGGATAAACAATGTGAAAAGATGGAAGTCTGGCTAAACAATGTGAAAAGATGGAAGTCTGGATAAACAATGTGAAAAGATGGAAGTCTGGATAAACAATGTGAAAAGATGGAAGTCTGGCTAAACAATGTGAAAAGATGGAAGTCTGGTTAGACAATGTGAAGTAATGGAGGTCCGGTTAGACAATGTGAAGTAATGGAGGTCCGGTTAGACAATGTGAAGTAATTAAGGTCCGGTTAGACAATGTGAAGTAATGGAGGTCCGGTTAGACAATGTGAAGTAATGGAGGTCTGGTTAGACAATGTGAAGTAATGGAGGTCCGGTTAGACAATGTGAAGTAATGGATGTCTGGTTAGACAATGTGAAGTAATGGAGGTCCGGTTAGACAATGTGAAGTAATGGAGGTCTAGTTAGACAATGTGAAGTAATGGAGGTCCGGTTAGACAATGTGAAGTAATGGAGGTCTAGTTAGACAATGTGAAGTAATGAAGGTCCGGTTAGACAATGTGAAGTAATGGAGGTCTGGTTAGACAATGTGTAGTAATGGAGGTCCGGTTAGACAATGTGAAGTAATGGAGGTCCGGTTAGACAATGTGAAGTAATGGAGGTCCGGTTAGACAATGTGAAGTAATGGAGGTCTGGTTAGAAACTGTGAAGTGATGGAGGTCTAGTAAGACAATGTGAAGTAATGGAGGTCCGGTTAGACAATGTTAAGTAATGCAGGTCTGGTTAGACAATGTGAAGTAATGGAGGTCTGGTTAGAAACTGTGAAGTGATGAGTGTCTGGTTAGACAATGTGAAGTAATGGAGGTCTGGTTAGACAATGTGAAGTAATGGAGGTCTGGTTAGACAATGTGAAGTAATGGAGGTCTGGTTAGAAACTGTGAAGAGATGGAGGTCTAGTTAGACAATGTGAAAAGTTGGCGGTCTGGCGAGACAATGTGAAGTAATGGAACCTGGCTAGATAATGTGAAGCGGTGGAGGTCTGGCTAGACAATGTGAAAAGATAAAGGTCTGGCTAGACAATGTGAAAAGATAAAGGTCTGGCTAGACAATGTGAAGCGATGGAGGTCTGGCTAGACAATGTGAAAAGATAAAGGTCTGGCTAGACAATGTGTGATAATTTGTTATCTTTGGAACTGCTTCTGCGATTTTAAGAAACACGAGAGCTGAGCGTAACTTTTCCACATGCTTAGACCAGATGCCATTTTTGCTTTAAGTCTCAATAAAGAGCAGCACCAAGCTTGTTAAACACGATCTTAGACATAGTGTGTGGACACTGCCATGTAGCGATGACATCATTAGACATCTCTGGGTCGCCACTTCACATCAAACATAAATGGGAGTGTGTTTCAAATACAGGCAAGGAACTTCTGAACTTTATACACATATAACAGAGTGCTGTGTCGTATATTAAAGATATGAACTATGCAATCCTTCCTTCCTTCCTTCCTTCCTTCCTTCCTTCTTCCTTCCTTCCTTCCTTCCTTCCTTCCTTCCTTCCTTCCTTCCTTCCTTCCCTTCCTTCCTTCCTTCCTTCCTTCCTTCCTTCCTTCCTTCCTTCCTTCCTTCCTTCCTTCCTTCCTCCTTCCTTCCTCCTTCCTTCCTTCCTTCCTTCCTTCCTTCCTTCCTTCCTTCCTTCCTTCCTTCCTTCCTTCCTTCCTTCCTTCCTTCCTTCCTTCTTCCTTCCTTCCTTCCTTCCTTCCTTCCTTCCTTCCTTCCTTCCTTCCTTCCTTCCTTCCTTCCTTCCTTCCTTCCTTCCTTCCTTCCTTCCTTCCTTCCTTCCTTCCTCCCTCCCTCCCTCCCTTCCTCCCTCCCTCCCTCCCTCCCCCTCCTCCCTCCCTCCCTCCCTCCCTCCCTCCCTTCCTAATATATAATGCACTCTTTTATCGTCATTTATGTACACCCGACCGCTCCTCATCCCTTAATCTCTCTCTCTCTCTCTCTCTCTCTCTTCCTCTTCTCTTACACCTCTCCATTACAAAACCCTATTGGTACTACAGTCTACCTATTCCCTAGCCACTCTCCTCCTCATTAAGGTCGACCACATCAGCGACCACGACCCGGGTCCCTAATGATGTACATGTGTTTCTCCACTGACTTTGTCGCCATTAGCTGATTGATGACTGCTCTTCCACACGGTTCCTCTCTCCCAAGAGGAGCACATTTCCCCACCTAATCAAGACTCATTAGGTCAGCGTCATCCCTTGTAGTCCTGCACGGCCGTCACACAGATCCCACTGTTCGGAACAAATTTCCTATCTGTTGCAAATTATTGGCCCAATCACATTTGGGATATTCTTGGTAATTTGTTTAACGTTGGAAACAAAAAAATCTTGTCTTTTTGAGAAGTAGCGCTATTTTGCCTTGGTTGTAAAATGTGTCAAGTCACCGTTTGTGGGAAGAGTGTGAGTGTTTCTTCTAATATTTATGGGATACTTTTCCTAACTTGTGTCCGTATTGCTTGACCACTTTCATGTATTCGTTTGTATCTGAATGTTTCAGTGCTACATTGTAACTATCCCACTTCTCAATGTCACTCTGTGTGTGTATATATATATATATATATATATATATATAGATATATATATCTGCATTCTTTATTTGCCTTTCAGCGTCGAAGGGAGATATAATTTGCTGTCTTTTTGCTCTTCTGTCGGCCTCTGCTGCTGATATGTTGATAGTGTTTTTTAATATTCCGCCGCTCCATCTATTTCGTGATCGACTCTTGGGTCTGGTGTTCTCGGAACGTTTATTGGAGGCTCCTTCTGTTGTGTTTTGATCTTTCTGTCTTATCTCGTGACCAAACCATATTATCTGTTGCTTCTTTTTTGTATTCTATGGCGGGGATTATTCGTGGCTTTTTTTTTAAAATCAGTTCTTCATTTCTCAAATTAACTCTCAGGCTGTTTCTTATCATTCGTCTAATATATTTCATCCCGGTAGTGGTTGTTTTTTTCATTTTTTTTTTTTGTTCTTTAGCCTAGAGTCCAAGACTGGCATTGGTAAGCACAACGTTGAGATGAAGATTGTATTGTAGAGTGCCCATTTTGCCTCTAGAGTTATTTCCTTGTTGAACAATAGAGGTGATAGCTGTCCAATCATTTGACAAACTTGTTTCATCTTGAGTTTACTTGTGCTGTTTATGAAATGTCGTTTGTCACTAGACTTCCTAGGTATATAAATTCATCTACTTGTTTTAGTTGTCTGCCGACCGTCTATATATATATATATATATATATATATATATATATATATATATATATATATATATATATAATATAATATAAAATATAATATAAATAATCATCAATCATCATCAAGTAAAGAGCCTGCTGCAGTAGGTGATCATGTCTCTCCACAACTGTCGATCTCGATAGTTATTTATCATTTCTGTTATTGACCTGCCAAGCCATTCTCTTCAGCTGTTTGGTATCTTTTCTCTTTGCTTCCCACTATCTCTTCGTCATTCTATTTTTCCAGTTGTCACAATATATTCCAGGTGTTCTCTTCTCATTACGTGGCCAAAAAATGATGATTGTTTCTTCCTAATATTGTATATTAGCTCTATTTTTGCTTTGGCCACTTTCATAATGTTTTCATTTCTCTTCTTAGCTGTCCATGGTATTCTCAACATTCTTCTGTAAAACCATATTTCCACAGCCTCCAGTGATTTTTTTTGTCTGTTGTCCTATTGTCCATGATCCACATCCATATGTTAAGACTGGCTCTACATAACATTTAAGAAATCTTTTTCTTGTTTCTATTGTCAAAAATGGATTGCATAGTATCTTCCTCATTTTTTTGGAAAACTCCTTTTGCATGAGCCGTTCTGCATCTCACGTCTATTGTACATCTTTCGTCTGAGGTTAACATTGTTCCCAGATATTTAAATTCATTTATCTGATTTAATATTGTTCTGCTTGTCTTTATTGTGCATTGCGGTGATGCCTTTTTTATTTGTTGCTAACATTACTCCTGTCTTTTTGCTATTAAGGCTGAGTCCTTTATTTTTGCCTTCCTTCACTATAATGTCTAACATTTCTTGTTGTCAGGCCGGGTAATTTTACCTGCTACTGTATGGCAGAACAACCTGCAGCTGCCCTGCTGTCTTGTAGGTATGCTCTGGAGAGTAGAAGGCTAAGGGAGGATACCCTGAAATAAAACAACACCTCTTCCGTGTGGGTGAGACTTTTTAGTCAACGGCTAGCGGTGCCAACCGTAAACAAACCGACTGAATGCAACAGAGAATCACAGTCGTAACTTCTATGTATAATCATAGATCGCCACAATTATAGAATTCACGACAACAACGTGAATATGGATTCCAGTGGATTATCCTCGTTTTGTATGGTGACATTCATGTGCTACAGGTGAAACTCAATCGTCATCAAGCTACTGTAAGCAAAATAAAGGTAAAACAGACACTGAAGATAGGTACTTGGAACGTAAGAACACTCATGCAGAAGGGAAAACTGGAAAACATCAAACAGGATTTGAAAAGGATGGGTTTACATTTATTGGGATTGTGTGAAATGAGATGTACTGGATCAGGGGAAGTATATTATGACAAACATAAAGTCATCTATTCTTGAAGTACTGAACCCAAAAGACGAGTAGATCTCAGCTTGGGTGCAGGAAGAGCAAGAACAGTCAAAGGCCTTTGGGAAATATCTGACAGTCCAATTAGTGTAAAGCCAATAGATGTAAATCTCATACAAGTTTATGCACCAACATCAGTATATATAGAGGAAACGCGATACATTTTACCACGAGCTTAATATGGCACTTCATCAATGCAAACCACATGAAAACACCAAAGTCCTAGGGGATCTCAACGCAAAATTAAGAAAGGAAAGAGTTGAAGAAGTAGTTGGTTGTTGGTGCTTAGGAGAGAGGATTAAAAAAAAAAGTGATAAACTTATTGATTGGGCAAGAACACACAACATGGTGATAGGAAAGGTTTAAGCAACATCCAAGACGTTTGTGGACATGTTAAAGCCCAGGAGACAACGCACGTAATCAAATCGGCTACATGATGATAAACAATAGAGTTAGAAACACTCTCGTGTGTGTGAAAACTAGACCAGAGTCAGATTGCAATAGTGATCATGTACCAGTTGTGAGAAAACTTAGAGTAAAATTAAAAACAGCAAAACGAGCCTCAGTTAACATCAAGTTAAATTTAGGTCTACTCAAATCAGACAAGAGGTTACAATACAAATATAACATCGCAATTCGTAACCGGTACAATGCAATATAGAAGATACAAAACATTGATGAACAGTGGGGAATACTAAAAGAATGAATGCAACAAACATCAAACGAGTTCATACCACCAGTGAGGACAAATTCAAGAAAGAAATGGATGGCAGATGATATTTTGCAGCTAATGGATACAAGAAGAAGAAATAAAGAAAATAAAGATGAGTATAAGAGATTAAATAAAGAAATTGTAACAAAATGCAAGGAAGCAAAAGAAGCATGGATAAAAGAGAGATGCAAAGAGATTGAAATTCATCAAAAAGGAGATGCCAAAGCTATATACAAACAAATTGAAGAATTAACAGGAAGAAATATGCAATAAAAAACTGGATGTTTAAGATAAAGGAAAGAAAACTGTTGACTGAACAAGAAATCATACGGGAGTGTTGGACATAATACATTAACGATCTTTATGATAATGAACGAACAGAAGTAAATATTAAGGATAATGGGGAAGGATCAGAAATACTCAAAGAAGAAGTGGAAGACGCCTTGCGCAATATGAAAGCAGGAAAAGCTCCTGGACCTGATAAAATAGCTACAGATGAGAATGAAGCCATGGGTGATCTTGGAATAGGAATAAGAAGAAAAATATTGAATGATATCTACAACACCGGATATATACCAGACGACAAGCTCAAATCAATATTCATCGCCCTACAACACCCCCCCCCCAAAAAAAAAAATAAATAAAATAAAATCTGGTGCTACTGAAGGCGATGATCATCGCACAATAAGCCTTATGGGTCACATGACTAAGATATTACTAAGCATCATCATGCGAAAAGTGGGACACAAAATCAGTCCAGAAATTAGCGATGACCAGTGTGGTTTTGTTGGAAGTAAATTTACGAACAATGCCATATACATCATAAGATTTTTAGTAGAAAGAGCCAAAGAAGAGACAACAGATCTATACCTAAGTTTCATAGATTATACTAACGCATTTGATAAAACACAAAGAAATAATTTTTAAAAAATTAGAATTCATACACGTCGACAACAAAAATCTAAGAATAATAAAGAACATGTACTGGCACGAAACAGCGGCCATAAGAACTGGAAATCAATTGGGAATGTTTCAACAAATAAAACAGGGTGTTAGACAAGGTTGTGTGCTGTCACCAGATTTGTTTAATATTTATAGTGAGATTATTTTAAGATCCATAAGGGACATGCTTGGAATAACAATTGGAGGTCATAATATAAATAATGTAAGGTATACTGACGATACAGTCTCAATCGCTAAGAGTGAAAATGAGTTACAAGAAATGTTGGACATTATAGTGAAAGAAAGCAAAAATAAAGGACTCAGCCTTAATAGCAAAAAGACAGAGGTAATGGTAACAACAAAGAAAAAGACATCACATCAGTGCAAAATAAAGACAAGTGGAACAATATTAAAACAGGTAAATGAATTTAAATATTTGGGAACTTTGTTAACCTCAGACGGAAGATGTACAAAACAGGTGAGATGCAGAATGGCTCAGGCAAAAGCAGCTTTCCAAAAAATGAGGAAGATACTATGCATTCCATTTTTGACAATAGAAACAAGAAAAGAGTTATTAAATGTTATGTAGAGGCAGTCTTAACATATGGATGCGAATTATGTACAACAAACACGAAAATCACTGGAGGTTGTAGAAATGTGGTTTTACAGAAGAATGTTGAGAGTACCACGGACAGCTAAGAAGAGTAATGAAGATGTTCTGAGAGAGGTCAAATTAAAAAGAGAGATAATTTCCAATATTAGGAAGAACAATCATCATTTTTTGGCCACGTAATGAAAAGAGAACAATTGAATATATTGTAACAACTGGAAAAATTGAGGGACGAAAAGATGGCGGGAATCAAAGAGAAAAAAATAACAGACAGCTTAAGTGAATGGCTTGGCAGAAGGCCAACAACAGAAATGATAAATTGCTGCCGAGATCGAAGGGAGAGACATGATCATCTATGCCAGTAGGCCCGGTACTTGATGATGATGATATGTGTATATATATATATATATGCCTATATACAAAAGTTTATATATATTATATATATATATAAAATCAAGCACCATGCCTGCTGGCGTAGGTGATCATGTCTCTCTACAACTTTCGATCTCGACAGTTGTTTATCATTTCTGTTGTTGACCTTCTGCCAAGCCATTCACTTAAGCTGAGCTCTCTGATATAATTTCTCTTTGCTTCCCTCTATCTCTTCGTCCCTCGATTTTTCCTGTTTATACAATATATTCCTTTCTCATTTATCATCATCACCATCATGTGTCATACCGGTTGGCGTAGGCGATCATGTCCTTCCACAATCTTCTATCTACAGTGCATCGTATCAGTTCGGTTGTTCACTGCTTTCCATGCCATGACACCAAGCCATCTAGTATTTCCTTTATCATTACATGTCCAAAAAATGATGGATATATATATATATATATATATGTGTATATATATATATATATATATATATATATATATATATATATATACACAAAATTTTTTCACTAATAAATTATATCCCATATATAAGGATGGCAACAGCTAGCCCTCTCATTCTCTCTCTCTCTCTCTCACCTTGGTGTCTGGTTGGTTTACATATGTTTGGCGGATGGATCAATGCCTGATTAATTTTTCTCTTTGATAAACTATGCTCAGTGATATTAAATCATGAAAGCAAATCTCTCGGTTAGCTGATCACCATCACAGTCATCATCATCATTATCATGACCATCATCATCATCACTATCGTAACCATCATCATCATTATCATCACCATCGTCAGTATTATCATCAGCACCATCATCATTACCATCATCATCATTATCATCATCATTATCATCAACATCACCATCATTATCATAATTACCGTCATTATCATAATTACCGTCATCATTATCATCAACACCATTAGCATCATCACCATAATTACCATCATCATTACCATCATTATTAACATCGTCATCATTACCATCATCATTCATTACCATCATCAAAATTAACAACATCTTTCACGATGATTGTGGAAAGCCATGCAATGTTGACTATCGGATTAAGCGCCCACAAAATTGTTCTCTTGTCCGTTCCAGTCTATTTTCACTCCTGTGCTCTTTTCCAACAATATAAATGCGATTATTCCATTTGTTGTTGGCTTGGCGATCTTATCTTGGTCATTTTTTTCTGCCTTCAAATGCCTTCTTATTGTCTAGCTATATATATATATATATATATATATATATATATATATATATAGAGAGAGAGAGAGAGAGAGAGAGAGCTAGAACGTTATTGCTATTCTCCAGTCGAGTCTGTGCCTTACACACAAGACCATGCTATTCTCCACACAAAACCATGTTATACCCCACAAATGATCATGCTCTTCCCCACTTCCTTTTTATGCTGTTCCCCACACAAGACCATACTATTCCCTACACATCATATTCATGCTTTCCCCACACAAAACCATGCTATTCCTCTACACATCATATTCATGCTTTCCCCACACAAAACCATGCTATTCCCTACACATCATAATCATTCTTTCCCCACACAAAACCATACTATTCCCTGCACATCATATTCATGCTTTCCCCACACAAAACCATGCTATTCCCTACACATCATATTCAAGCTGTTCCTCACACAAGACCATACTATTCCCTACACATCATAATCATTCTTTCCCCACACAAAACCATACTATTCCCTGCACATCATATTCATGCTTTCCCCACACAAAACCATGCTATTCCCTACACATCATATTCAAGCTGTTCCCCACACAAGACCATACTATTCCCTACACATCATATTCATGCTTTCCCCACACAAAACCATGCTATTCCCTACACACCGTATTCATGCTGTTCCCCACACAATACCATGCTTTTCCCTACACATCATATTCATGCTGTTCCCCACACAAGACCATGCTATTCCCTACATATCATATTCATGATGTTCCCCACACAAGACCATGCTATTCCCTACATATCATATTCATGCTGCTCCCCACACAAGACCATGCTATTCCCCACACATCCTATTGATGCTGTTCCCCACACATCCTATTGATGCTGTTCCCCACACATCATATTCATGCTGTTCTCCACACACGACCATGCTATTCCATACACATCATATTCATGTTGTTCCCCACACAAGAACTTGCTATTCCCCACACATCCTATTGATGCTGTTCCCCACACATTCTATTCATGCTGTTACTCACACAAGACCATGCTATTCCCCACACATCCTATTGATGCTGTTCCCCACACATCCTATTGATGCTGTTCCCCACACATCCTATTGATGCTGTTCCCCACACACGACCATGCTATTCCATACACATCATATGCATGCTGTTCCCCACACAAGAACTTGCTATTCCCCACACATCCTATTGATGCTGTTCCCCACACATTCTATTCATGCTGTTCCTCACACAAGACCATGCTATTCCCCACACATCCT
Organism: Megaustenia siamemsis; assembly: GCA_032433765.1. Lineage (NCBI taxonomy): Eukaryota > Metazoa > Mollusca > Gastropoda > Stylommatophora > Ariophantidae > Megaustenia > Megaustenia siamemsis. The sequence goes on along the minus strand of JAVIAB010000051.1, from coordinate 154,473,251 downwards.
ATTGATGCTGTTCCCCACACATCCTATTCATGATGTTCCCCACACAAGACCATGCTATTCCATACACATCATATTCATGCTGTTCCCCACACAAGAACTTGCTATTCCCCACACATCCTATTCATGCTGTTCCCCACACAAGACCATGCTATTTCCCACACAAGACCATGATATTCCCTACACATCATATTCATGCTGTTCCCACACAAGACCATGCTATTCCCCACACATCTTGTTTATGCTGTTCCCCACACAAGACCATGCTATTCCGTATACATCTTATTCATGCTATTCCCCACACATCCTATTCATGTTATTCCCCACACATCCTATTCATGCTGTTCCCCAAACATCCTATTCATGCTGTTCCCCAAACATCCTATTCATGCTGATCCCCAAACATCCTATTCATGCTGTTCCCCAAACATCCTATACATGATGTTCCCCAACCATCCTATTCATGATGTTCCCCACACATCCTATTCATGCTGTTCCCCAAACACGATATTCATGCTATTCCCTACACATCCTATTCATGCTGTTCCCCACACATCCTATTCATGCTGTTCCCCAAACATCCTATTCATGCTATTCCCCACACATCCTATTCATGCTGTTCCCCAAACATCCTATTCATGCTGTTCCCCACACATCCTATTCATGCTGTTCCCCACACATGCTATTCATGCTATTCCCCACACATCATATTAATGCTTTTCTCCACACATCCTATTTATGCTGTTCCTCACACATCCTATGTATGCTGTTTCCCACACAAGACCATGCTACTCCCCACACATCCTATTAAGACCAGTCCGCCCTTCTGTTCCTCTAAAACAAGTTATCATTTGAACGTTGGCACACGAAAGCAGGAACTAGGAAACCAGTGGTCGCCACGACTAGATTCTAGACTCAACAGCTGATCAAGACCCAACTTCACCTTTATAACAAACTGCTAATAAGATGAGCGTTATTGTAGTCGGCGCAGTGGCCGGACCTGTTTGATATAGAAGACCTAGTATTACTGTCAAAATTTAGGAGTATTTGGCTACATGATAGTAGAATACAGAGAAAGAGAGGTCGCCGACGAAACAGAGAGACGATATAGATAGCTTCGTGTCGTGACATGGTAAATAGTCATCAACATAATTAATGATGGTGGACAGAGAAATCTGAACGGACGTGATAGCCAACACCAGCCGGTGATGAATATCGCTAGGATGGAAACGGTCTAGTTCTCCAACAGAACCAAGAAAATGAAGAAAGCCATTTATGGTGACATATCGCCTTTCTGGGTCTAATAGCTAAGAACTGACGTCGACTATGTTGAATCATCATCATCATCATTGTCATCATCGTCATCATCATCGTCATCATCGTCACCATCATCATCGTCACCATCATCATCATCGTCACCATCATTATCATCATCATCGTCACCACCATCATCATCATCATCACCATCATCATCACCATCATCACCATCACCACCATCATCGTCACCACCATCATCACCATCATCATCATCATCGTCACCATCATCATCACCATCATCATCATCATCATCACCATCATCATCATCGTCACCATCATCATCATCATCATCATCGTCACCATCATCACCATCATCATCATCGTCACCATCATCATCATAGTCACCATCATCATCATCGTCACCATCATCATCATCATCGTCACCATCATGTCACCATCATCATCACCATCATCGTCACCATCATTATCATCGTCATCATCATGATCGTTACCATCATCGTCATCATCATCATCATCGTCACCATCATTATCATCGTCACCATCATGATCGTTACCATCATCGTCATCATCATCATCGTCACCATCATCGTCACCATCATCATCACCGTCACCATCATCGTCACCATCATCATCATCGTCACCATCATCATCATCGTCACCATCATCGTCATCATCATCGTCACCATCATCATCATCATCGTCATCACCGTCATCATCATCACCATCATCATCATCACCATCATCGTCACCATCATCATCATCGTCACCATCATCATAATCGTCACCATCATTATCATCGTCATCATCATGATCGTTACCATCATCGTCATCATCATCATCATCACCATCATCATCATCGTCACCATCATCATCATCATCATCATCGTCACCATCATCATCGTCACCATCATCATCATCGTCACCATCATTATCATCATCATCGTCACCACCACCATCATCATCACCATCATCATCATCATCTCCAACATCATCATCACAATCATCATCATCATCATCACCACCATCATCATCATCATCGTCACCATCATCATCATCATCATCATCATCGTCGTCACCATCATCATCGTCGTCACCATCATCGTCACCATCATCATCATAGTCACCATCATCATCATCATCATCATCATCATCGTCACCATCATCATCATCGTCACCATCATCATCATCGTCACCATCATCATCATCGTCACCATCATCATCGTCACCATCATCATCACCATCATCGTCACCATCATCATCATCGTCACCATCATTATCATCGTCATCGTCACCATCATCATCATCGTCGTCACCACCGTCATCATCATCACCATCGTCACCATCATCATCATCGTCACCACCATCATCATCATCGTCACCATCATCATCATCATTGTCATCATTATCATCATCTTCATCATTGTTATCATCATCATCATCATTGTGATCATCATCGCCATCATCATCATCACCACCACCATCGTCATCATCATCATCACCACCATCATCGCCATCATCATCACCATCATCGTCATCATCATCATCACCACCACCATCATCGCCATCATCATCACCGTCATCGTCATCATCATCATCATCATGATCATCGTCATCATCATCGTCGTCATTATCATCATCATTGTCATCATCACCATCATCATCACCGCCATCATCATCATCATCGTGATTGTCACCATCATCATCATCATCACCATCATCATCATGATCATCATCATCATCACCATCATCATCATTACCATTAGCATTGTCATCATCATCATCATCATTGTCATCATCATCATTGTCATTAAGATCATTATCATCATCATTGTCATCATCATCATTGTCATTAAGATCATTATCATCATCAATGTCATCATGATGATCACCATCATGATCATCATCATCATCGTGATCATCACCGTCATCATCATCATGATCATCACCATCATCATCATAGACCGCTTGTATGGCCACGTTATTTTCTTCTCTTACACAAAAGGCACCCCCCCCCCCCCCATATTTACAGATACAACACGCCTGTGCCACGTTATCCCTCACATTCTCGATCGCGTTCTCCCACACATAGTGTTATCCCTCACAGAGAGCTGATCTCCTCTCAAATCGTGCAGGAGCCGTATTTGTTCCACAAGACCAACCAACCGGACGTAATTAATTCAACCTGATAATCGGCTTTACGGTTGATCGATATGCTCTCCCATGGTGATAGCAACTTTTGAAGAACGATCCCATTATCTATCTCATCGAACCGTCGGTATTATTGAGGCTCATATCTCTGTTATTGTCGTTGTGGGCAGTTAGGCCTAGCACAGCTTGTACAAAACTAGACTTATATAATTCCCTTCGCTCAATCTTTATCAAATATATCAACTGTTCTTGTTTAGAGAACGATGCCTCCCCCATCATCGTCTCTCATAAAAAATGAATCATTATTGTGTGATGTGTAATATGAAAATGAAGGCACGTATATTTTTTTATAGCAAGTTAGGGTCATTCTAAAGTCGAGGCTTAGCGCAGACCTCTGAACCTCAAATGGCTGTAGGTTCATTTCTCCGCCGAGACGATTTTAATGCAATGATCCTTGAAGTTAAGACGGATGAGATTGTTCAGTGAGTTGGGGACTGGTGAAACTAGATATGATATTAGAATATGAATGAAGTAGTGCAGACGAAATAGCTTAATCTGAATGCAGGATATTTCAAACAGGAACTAAAATTAAACAAATGATGTGAGATAAGGTTTATATTCCAAGAGAAACCAAATATGCACACGTGAAGTGATACAAGTTTATAATTCAGGCAGCCAGGGCTAGCGAAAGGTCTAAAAAGTTCTGCTCATGAACTTGTCCATGTTGTCATACAAAACTATTTTCTACAGTTTCACGTGTTCAATGATTGTTTTTAGAGGCCAGACTAACCGGACACAAGTGAATGTGATAGTTTGGCTTGTAGACAAGACTAACCAGACACAAGTGAATGCGATAGTTTGCTTGTAACCAGACTAACCAGACACAAGTGAATGCGATAGTTTGGCTTGTAGACTAGACTAACCAGACACAAGTGAATATGATAGTTTCGCTTGTAACCAGACTAACCGGTCACAAGTGAATGTGATAGTTTGGCTTGTAGACAAGACTAACCGGACACAAGTGAATGTGATAGTTTGGCTTGTAGACCAGACTAACCAGACACAAGTGAATGTGATAGTTTGGCTTGTAGACAAGACTAACCGGACACAAGTGAATGTGATAGTTTGGCTTGTAGACCAGACTAACCAGACACAAGTGAATGTGATAGTTTGGCTTGTAGACCAGACTAACCAGACACAAGTGAATGTGATAGGTTGGCTTGTAGACCAGACTAACCAGACACACGTGAATGTGATAGTTTGGCTTGTAGACCTGACTAACTGGACACAAGTGAATGTGATAGCTTGGCTTGTAGACCAGACTACCCGGACACAAGTGAATGTGATAGTTTAGTTTGGAGGCCAGACTAACCGGACACAAGTGAATGTGATAGTTTGGTTTGGGAAACAAGAGAATTCATAGAGCTCTGGTAAAATGCCGTAAAAACAAATAAATAAAATGAATGTTGTTGATAGAATGAACACGAATCAATAGTTTGGTAATTGGTGAGGCTGTGTTAGTTAACAACAAGGAAATGTTAGCAACATTGTATCTGGCTTTGGTGCTCATACACAAGTAAGAAAGCAAGTGGGAATAGAGGCTCTTAAACATAAACGATAGATGAAACAGTGATAAATCAGAAACAGACAAGATAAATGAAGAGAGATGTATGTAGAGAGAATACATTATCTACTATAGGCGGCATCTAGATAGAATACATTATCTACTATAGGCGATATCTAGAGAGAATACATGATCTACTCTGTATTTAGCGAGAATACATTATCTACTATAGGCTGTATCTAGATAGAAAACATTATCTACTATAGGCCGTTTCTAGAGAGAATACATTATCTACTATTGGCTGTATCTAGAGAGAATACACTATCTACTGTAGGCCGTATCTAGAGAGAATGCATTATCTACTGTAGGCCGTATCTAGAGAGAATACATTATCTACTCTGTATCTAGAGAGAATACATTATTTTCTCTGTATCTAGCGAGAATACATTATCTACTATTGGCTGTATCTAGATAGGAAACAGTATCTACTATAGGCCGTATCTAGAGAGAATACACTATCTACTGTAGGCCGTATCTAGAGAAAATACATTATCTACTCTGTATCTTGCGAGAATACATTATCTACTATAGGCCGTATCTAGAGAGAATACATTATCTACTCTGTATCTAGAGAGAATACATTATCTACTCTGTATCTAGCGAGAATACATTATCTACTATAGGATGTATCTAGATAGGAAACAGTATCTACTATAGGCCGTATATAGAGAGAATACATTATCTACTATAGGCCGTATCTAGAGAGAATACATTATTTACTCTGTATCTAGCGAGAATACATTATCTACTATAGGCCGTATCTAGAGAGAATACATTATCTGCTGCAGACTGTATCTAGAAAGAATACATTATCTACTATAAGCCGTATCTAGAGAGAATACATTATCTACTCTCTATCTAGAGAGAATACATTATCTACTATAGGCCGTATCTAGAGAGAATAAATTATCTACTATAAGCTGTATCTAGCGAGCCTACATTATCTACTATAGGCTGTATCTAGAGAGAATACATTATTTACTCTGTACCTAGCGAGACTACATTATCTACTATAGGCTGTATCTAGAGAGAATACATTATCTACTATAGGCCGTATCTAGAGAGAATACATTATTTACTCTGTATCTAGCGAGAATACATTATCTACTATAGGCCGTATCTAGCGAGAATGCATTATCTACTATAGGCTGTATCTAGAGAGAATACATTATCTACTATAGGCTGTATCTAGAGAGAATACATATCTACTATAGGCTGTATCTAGCGAGAATACATTATCTACTATAGGCTGTATCTAGAGATAATACATTATCTACTATAGGCTGTATCTAGAGAGACTACATTATCTACTATAGGCTGTATCTAGAGAGAATACATTATCTACTATAGGCTGTATCTAGAGAGAATACATTATCTACTGTAGGCCGTATCTAGAGAGAATACATTATCTACTATAGGCCGTATCTAGAGAGAATACATTATTTACTCTGTATCTAGCGAGAATACATTATCTACTATAGGCCGTATCTAGCGAGAATGCATTATCTACTATAGGCTGTATCTAGAGAGAATACATTATCTACTATAGGCTGTATCTAGAGAGAATACATTATCTACTATAGGCTGTATCTAGAGAGAATACATTATCTACTATAGGCTGTATCTAGAGATAATACATTATCTACTATAGGCTGTATCTAGAGAGAATACATTATCTACTATAGGCTGTATCTAGAGAGAATACATTATCTACTATAGGCTGTATCTAGAGAGAATACATTATCTACTGTAGGCCGTATCTAGAGAGAATACATTATCTACCATAGGCCGTATCTAGAGAGGATAATTATCTACTATAAGCCGTATATAGAGAGAATACATTATCTACTCTGTATCTAGAGATAATACAATATCTACTATGTATCTAGAGAGAATACATTATCTACTATACATTATCTACAGAGAATACATTATCTACTATAGGCTGTATCTAGAGAGAATACATTATCTACTATAGGCTGTATCTAGAGAGAATACATTATCTACTATAGGCTGTATCTAGAGAGAATACATTATCTACTATAGTCCGTATCTAGCGAGAATACATAATCTATTATAGGCTGCACCTAGAGAGACTACATAATCTATTATAGGCTGTATCTAGAGGGAATACATTATCTACTATAGACTGTATCTAGAGGGAATACATTATATGCTATAGGTTGTATCTAGAGAGAATACATTATCTTCTATAGGCTGTACCTAGAGAGACTACATTATCTACTATAGGCTGTATCTAGAGGGAATACATTATCTACTATAGACTGTATCTAGAGGGAATACATTATATGCTAAAGGTTGTATCTAGAGGGAATACATTATCTACTATAGGCTGTACCTAGAGATACTACATTATCTACTATAAGCTGTATCTAGAGGGAATACATTATCTACTATAGACTGTATCTAGAGGGAATACATTATATGCTATAGGTTGTATCTAGAGAGAATACATTATCTACTATAGGCTGCATCTAGAGACCATACATTATCTACTAAAGGCTGTATCTAGAGGGAATACATTATCTACTATAGGCTGTATCTAGAACATTGATAAAAAGGCAGTGAAACTATTGTCAATATAAAACTTTTGATAAAGCAACACTACTTAGGTCGTAACCATCCGTTGGTTATTAAAGGTAGTGCACTTTGCTGAGGATGAAGAAGACCGGTTAATTGTTGGACCCATAGATCGTGATTTCTGCCCGTCAAACTCCGGAGCTAATTGAGTTACAAGTATCCCTGATGTCAGCCGGTATTCGCCCTTATTCATTCTTTATCACGTTATCAATAGTTATGATATTAATGACTTGATTATATGTGGCGTTTGGACTGTGTCACCGTTCCAGAGTTATCGAGTACTGCTCTCATGTTGTTCTAGGGGACTTGTTGGTCTGGAGGCAACACGCCCGTTTTGAGAAATAGAGGTTGTGAGTTCAAATCCCGGCTGCACCAATAGCTAATTTTATTTTCTCTCTGCGGCAACCACCGCTGGTCTCAGCAGCGAGGCCCGACTTGAAACGTTAATTACTCAACCACGGAATAAATAAATAACCCCTGAAAGCAGAATTATCTGCCTGCGCGGCGAGGGACTCCTGTGCACACGGCTGCCAGGGAAAAATGGATTTACACGCAAAATTCAGTTCATAGTCTCTAAGGACTTCACCAAAAGTAAAAGCTGGCGAACACAACTCGTGGACCCCCCACTCGGTGGCCGAGTGGTTAGTAAACTTGTCCCAGGACACGGGTTTGCATTCGATGCCGATCACTGACTTCTGTGTTCACCCAGGTAAATAGGTACCTTTGTCGTGGAGAAGAAAGGCAGAACTGATGTAATGCCGACCAGATTGTTTTAAATGTGCCGGTGGTTTAACAGGAAGTGGCCACTAATGCCGACTCTCCTATTTGTAATCTTTCTCTTGCTTTCCCTCGAGTACCATATTCCCATATTTAATCTTTCTCTCGTTCACCCTCTAGTGCCATACTCTCATATTTAATCTTTCTCTCGCTCACCATCTAGTGCCATACTCCCATATTTAATCTTTCTCTCGTTCACCCTCTAGTGCCATACTCTCATATTTAATCTTTCTCTCGCTCACCATCTAGTGCCATACTCCCATATTTAATATTTCTCTCGCTCTCCCTCTAGTGCCATACTCCCATATTTAATATTTCTCGCTCTCCCTCTCTAGTGCCATACTGTCATATTTAATCTTTCTCTCATCCCTCTCTAGTGTCATACTGTCATATTTAATCTTTCTCTCATCCCTCTCTAGTGTCATACTGTCATATTTAATCTTTCTCTCATCCCTCTCTAGTGCCATACTCCCATATTTAATCTTTCTCTCGCTCACCATCTAGTGCCATACTCCCATATTTAATCTTTCTCTCGCTCTCCCTCTAGTGCCATACTCTCATATTTAATCTTTCTCTCGCTCACCATCTAGTGCCATACTCCCATATTAAATATTTCTCTCGCTCTCCCTCTAGTGCCATACTCCCATATTTAATATTTCTCGCTCTCCCTCTCTAGTGCCATACTGTCATATTTAATCTTTCTCTCATCCCTCTCTAGTGCCATACTCCCATATTTAATCGTTCTCTCGGTCTCCACCTAGTGCCATACTCCCATATTAAATATTTCTCTCGCTCTCCTCTAGTGCCATACTCCCATATTTAATATTTCTCGCTCTCCCTCTCTAGTGCCATACTGTCATATTTAATCTTTCTCTCATCCCTCTCTAGTGCCATACTCCCATATTTAATCGTTCTCTCGGTCTCCACCTAGTGCCATACTCCCATATTTAATCTTTATCTCTCTGGCCTTACTATTATAATTTTAATCGTTCTCTCGCTCACTCCTTTGTTCCACCTGCAAAATGTAAACTTTCTCTCGTTCTCCTCCTCCGCAATCCCTAACTTTTAATCTCCACCTCGCCACAATTCCCCAGTCTCCTCTGTAGTCGTATATCCATCTCATTCTCAACAGTTTTGTTCACTAACACGTGATCTGGTAAGATCGTAATTACATCGTCATCCCACAGTCCTGATAGCGAATCATTCCTAATCTCATTTAAAGAGCGCCATTAAAAATAGCAACACGAGTTGCATCGGTGCATATTAACTCTTCCATCACCGCACCGTCCTGGATACATTTAGTTCTGGAACGATCACAGCCAAGGCAATAAACCCAGACAGTTAAAATAGATAATATAAGTAATGTTCTTAGACTCCATGACAGGTTATCTGCGCTTGCACAATTAAATTAGACGGTGTCAGAAATATGTTGAAACATATTCCAAACATAAAAGAAATGCTTAAGAAAGTACAAATCAAGTTATTACAGAGTTTGTGCAAATTTAAAATATGTGGGTGTTGGAAGTTAATGTCATCAAAGTGGCGCTGACATTGAGAAATGGCGCTCAAATGTTTGGAAATTGACAACATTGTTAAGCATGATCTAGTGGCCGACAGGTGGCGCTACCAAGCTGGGACTCTAGATAAGGAAAATCAATTCAGGAAAACAGGTATGTTTACAACACTCAGAAAATCCACAAATTATCGACATAAGAAAAAGCCATAAGAATAATAGACAGTCCGCGGGCTGTCTAATATTATTATTTTTTGTTCTTGTTGATTATTTGTGATATTTTTTCCGAGAGGTGTAAAACATACCACTTTCCCAGAAATTATTCGTTGGCGTGTCGGATGACTTCCCTTTACAATAATATTATTATATGATTGTTTGTCTCGCGGCTGTAGGGCAGGGTGGCAGCGGAAGCATGTCGGCTCTGTTGTAACATGCAGCAAGGAGAAGCAGAGTTGTGTTATTCCATTTGTGAAGTATGAAGAGATCAAACTCACAGCTGTTTGTCCATGATACTTTAGTTCATTTGCTCATTAGTGTCTTTCCAAGAAGGTAAATAAGCACGCTTTTGTTTCTGTTATAATTCAAAGCGATTAGAAGAAAGTGTATCTTACAATCTAACAACTTGTGTGTCCCAGTGAATGAGAGAAATGTACTAGGCTCAAGACATCGTCATCCATAAACGTTAATGTCATCCACAAAAGTTAACGTCATCCATAAACGTTATCGTCATCCATAAACGTTATCGTCATCCATAAACGTTATCGTCATCCATAAACGTTATCGTCATCCATAAAAGTTATCGTCATCCATAAACGTTATCGTCATCCATAAACGTTATCGTCATCCATAAACGTTATCGTCCTCCATAAACGTTATCGTCATCCATGAACGTTATCGTCATCCATAAACGTTATCGTCATCCATAAACGTTGTTGTCATCCATAAACGTTGTTGTCATCCATAAACGTTATCGTCATCCATAAACGTTATCGTCATCGATAAACGTTATCGTCATCCATAAACGTTATCGTCATCGATAAACGTTATCGTCATCCATAAACGTTATCGTCATCCATAAACGTTATCGTCATCCATAAAAGTTGTCGTCATCCATAAACGTTATCGTCATCCATAAACGTTGTTGTTGTCATCCATAAACGTTGTTGTCATCCATAAACGTTGTTGTCATCCATAAACGTTATTGTTATCCATAAACGTTATCGTCATCCATAAACGTTATTGTTATCCATAAACGTTATCGTCAACCATAAACGTTATCGTCATCCATAAACGTTGTTGTCATCCATAAACGTTATTGTTATCCATAAACGTTATCGTCATCCATAAACGTTATCGTTATCCATAAACGTTATCGTCAACCATAAACGTTATTGTTATCCATAAACGTTATCGTCATCTATAAACTTTATTGTTATCCATAAACGTTATCGTCAACCATAAACGTTATCGTCATCCATAAACGTTGTTGTCATCCATAAACGTTATTGTTATCCATAAACGTTATCGTCATCCATAAACGTTATCGTTATCCATAAACGTTATCGTCAACCATAAACGTTATTGTTATCCATAAACGTTATCGTCATCTATAAACTTTATTGTTATCCATAAACGTTATCGTCATCTATAAACTTTATTGTTATCCATAAGCGTTATCGTCATCTATAAACTTTATTGTTATCCATAAACGTTATCGTCATCTATAAACTTTATTGTTATCCATAGACGTTACAAAAATATCCAAGATTAGAACTAAAATGCTGATGATAAACAAAAGCCGTGCGTAGAATAAAAAAGCAATATGGCGATGCGTGTCCGCGGCAACAAATATACAAATGGGTTAGTAAGTTTTGAAATCTCTTTAGTTCTTCTGTTGACTCTCCCAGACAAGATCACTCAAACCGAAGAATATCGGCAGTGGCCAGTGTAGCAGTGGAAGACACGATGAAAAAAAAAAAAAGAAAAAAAAGCGTATAACAGTGAAATAGGCATCCAGCTGTTGGGGTATGGGTGGTAGATCGACACACCACATTGTCCACAAGTTTCTGCAGTTCAGTAACATTTCTGCAAGGTTTGTACCGCATGAGCTGACTGCAGGATTCAAAGATCGGGGTGTTGATGCTGCGAAATACTTCTGCTGCACTTTGAAGATGACGATGATTTCTTCCTAGACAGGAAATCTGGGTCCCCTGCCACGAACCGGAAACCTGAAAGCGACACGGAGTCAGCGAGGAATGACGCCGGCAGCTCATCACCGAAACTGAACAAGTTCCCTGTCATAACGTCCAGTAGGTCATCACCGAAACTGAACAAGTTCCTTGTCACAACGTCCAGTAGCTCATCACCGAAACTGAACAAGTTCCTTGTCACAACGTCCAGTAGGTCATCACCGAAACTGAACAAGTTCCTTGTCACAACGTCCAGTAGGTCATCACCGAAACTGAACAAGTTCCTTGTCACAACGTCCAGTAGGTCATCACCGAAACTGAACAAGTTCCTTGTCACAACGTCCAGTAGGTCATCACCGAAACTGAACAAGTTCCCTGTCATAACGTCCAGTAGGTCATCACCGAAACTGAACAAGTTCCTTGTCACAACGTCCAGTAGGTCATCACCGAAACTGAACAAGTTCCTTGTCACAACGTCCAGTAGGTCATCACCGAAACTGAACAAGTTCCTTGTCACAACGTCCAGTAGGTCATCACCGAAACTGAACAAGTTCCTTGTCACAACGTCCAGTAGGTCATCACCGAAACTGAACAAGTTCCCTGTCACAACGTCCAGCAGCTCATCACCGAAACTGAACAAGTTCCTTGTCACAACGTCCAGTAGCTCATTACCGAAACTGAACAAGTTCCTTGTCACAACGTCCAGTAGCTCATCACCGAAACTGAACAAGTTCCTTGTCACAACGTCCAGTAGCTCATCACCGAAACTGAACAAGTTCCTTGTCACAACGTCCAGTAGCTCATCACCGAAACTGAGCAAGTTCCTTGTCACAACGTCCAGCAGCTCATCACCGAAACTGAGCAAGTTCCTTGTCACAACGTCCAGTAGCTCATCACCGACACTGAACAAGTTCCCTGTCATAACGTCCAGCAGCTCATCACAGAGACTGAACAAGTTCCCTGTCACAACGTCCAGCAGCTCATATCCGAAACTGAACAAGTTCCCTGTCACAACGAACAGTAGCTCATCACCGAAACTGAACAAGTTCCCTGTCATAACGTCCAGCAGCTCATCACAGAGACTGAACAAGTTCCCTGTCACAACGTCCATCAGCTCATCTCAGAAACTGAACAAGTTCCCTGTCACAACGTCCAGCAGCTCATCACAGAAACTTAACAAGTTCCCTGTCACAACGTTAAGTAGGAAAGCTTACTGTGACTCTCTTCTAGAATGGGTGGGGAGTCGTTGTAAGGCGCTGTATTTCGGGTATGGGGCCTATCACCAGTTGTGTGTTTGCAGCTCTCCTCAGGAACTATCTGTTTATGGCAATCAAGTAAATATTTCGTGGACTGCTGGAAACATAACACTGTACCTCGTCGTGCCCGTTTTTCTGTTGCAACACAGTAACGTTACACACCATCCTGTCTGTTGCATTTTTGCAACACGATAATGTTACACCCCATACTGCCCGTTCAACTGTTGCAACACAATGTTACACCTTATACTGCCCAATTTTAACGTCTTTGGGTCGCTCACTGGGTGCACTCAGGACAAGTCTTTGAAGTCCGGCAAGGTTGAACAGACGGAGAACGCGCGAATGTGCTTGAGGCCAGAAAGTCTTTCTTTTTCTAGATTTATGCACTTCCAAAGTGATGCAACACACATACTGCATGCCTATAGAGACAAAATTAAAATAAAAGAAAATGGTGTACTGTGTCTCTTATAAGATAGGTAACTTTTTAGCACGATTAGAAATAGGTCAGGTCTTTATTTGAGCATAGTTCGTAGAATAGCAGCTAGATATCGATATTTGTAATTGCTGTAGATGCAGGGAGGTGATATATGTTGCTGTGTTAAAACAACGTCAGATGTGATTCTTATTGAATGAAACTAATTATAACGAGTGGGTGTATTGGTGGAGTAAAGAACAAGAAGATGTAGAAAGTGATTTAACTTGTGGGCCAGCTAGACTTTGAGATGTGGAATGCGAGATACATTGACATTTATTGTCCATCGGTAATATTGACGTGATGTTGGTTGTGTGGTCTGAATTGATCATGTCAGTGTTGGTTGTGTGGTCTGAATTTATCATGTCAGTGTTGGTTGTGTGGTCTGACCTGATCATGTCAGTGTTGGTTGTGTGGTCTGAATTGATCATGTCAATGTTGGTTGTGTGGTCTGAATTGATCATGCCAGTGTTGGTTGTGTGGTCTGACCTGATCATGTCAATGTTGGTTGTGTGGTCTGAATTGATCATGTCAGTGTTGGTTGTGTGGTCTGAATTGATCATGTCAGTGTTGGTTGTGTGGTCTGACCTGATCATGTCAATGTTGGTTGTGTGGTCTGAATTGATCATGTCAATGTTGGTTGTGTGGTCTGACCTGATCATGTCAGTGTTGGTTGTGTGGTCTGACCTGATCATGTCAATGTTGGTTGTGTGGTCTGAATTGATCATGTCAGTGTTGGTTGTGTGGTCTGACCTGATCATGTCAGTGTTGGTTGTGTGGTCTGACCAGATCATGTCAATGTTGGTTGTGTGGTCTGACCTGATCATGTCAGTGTTGGTTGTGTGGTCTGACCTGATCATGTCAATGTTGGTTGTGTGGTCTGACCTGATCATGTCAGTGTTGGTTGTGTGGTCTGACCAGATCATGTCAATGTTGGTTGTGTGGTCTGACCTGATCATGTCAATGTTGGTTGTGTGGTCTGACCTGATCATGTCAATGTTGGTTGTGTGGTCTGACCTGATCATGTCAGTGTTGGTTGTGTGGTCTGACCTGATCATGTCAATGTTGGTTGTGTGGTCTGACCTGATCATGTCAATGTTGGTTGTGTGGTCTGACCTGATCATGTCAGTGTTGGTTGTGTGGTCTGACCTGATCATGTCAATGTTGGTTGTGTGGTCTGACCTGATCATGTCAATGTTGGTTGTGTGGTCTGAATTGATCATGTCAGTGTTGGTTGTGTGGTCTGACCTGATCATGTCAGTGTTGGTTGTGTGGTCTGACCTGATCATGTCAATGTTGGTTGTGTGGTCTGAATTGATCATGTCAATGTTGGTTGTGTGGTCTGACCTGATCATGTCAGTGTTGGTTGTGTGGTCTGACCTGATCATGTCAATGTTGGTTGTGTGGTCTGAATTGATCATGTCAGTGTTGGTTGTGTGGTCTGACCTGATCATGTCAGTGTTGGTTGTGTGGTCTGACCAGATCATGTCAATGTTGGTTGTGTGGTCTGACCTGATCATGTCAGTGTTGGTTGTGTGGTCTGACCTGATCATGTCAATGTTGGTTGTGTGGTCTGACCTGATCATGTCAGTGTTGGTTGTGTGGTCTGACCTGATCATGTCAATGTTGGTTGTGTGGTCTGACCTGATCATGTCAATGTTGGTTGTGTGGTCTGACCTGATCATGTCAGTGTTGGTTGTGTGGTCTGACCTGATCATGTCAATGTTGGTTGTGTGGTCTGACCTGATCATGTCAGTGTTGGTTGTGTGGTCTGAATTGATCATGTCAGTGTTGGTTGTCCCATCGTTTCAGCCAACATGTGATGATGTAACATTATCGTATATGGTTATTCTGCTTTGACGCGGCCCGCATCAGGTTCATCTGGCACATTAAACAGTGAGTGGGGGGGGGGGGGGGCGCTGGGTGGTCTAGGGGTACGACATCGCCCTCTGAACAAGAAGGTACTCGGGCTAAATCCACCAGAAGCAGTGGTGATTCCCCCCCTCCCCCCATAGGAAAATTAATTCGTGTTTATTGTGTTATGGCGCTACCCTCTCCCATGATCTCTTGGGTAGTGAGATCCGATGTATATCCTTCCCATGAGGTACCGTGTGCACTCGCGCACGTTAAGATACCTTACCTTTTGAGTTACAATTAAAAAAAAAAAAGCAGACTATAAATATGGCCACCTCTCGTGTAAAATTGTCAACAAAAACCTACCCACACCGTAGATCCCGTACCGTGCTACGGAGTTCATGCACATGGGTCAGGATTCTACTCGAATTTTCTCGAGATTCTCAGGGGGGGGGGGGGATATCGGGAGTACCTTTGAATTCGTCCGTTGTGCAGTGACGATGATCCTAGCAACGAAAAGCCAATGAAACCGTCAGTGACAAGTGAAAGGTTACATTTGAAGTAAGAGGTTATCCACGAGGTAGATAAACTGGGTATAGGAAGTGTTGAAACTCAAACACTTAAACTGGTGGGCGGAACATATCACATGGCTAAAGTGCATGTACAGAATTATACACTGGAACAATTAGATATTCACACGGTTCAACGTAACTATATATTAGAAGTATAATGTTTAATTATCTAGATTGACACGAAGATCATAGCTAATCCTGTAATTAGATGTAAGAAGTTATATAACCACATATTACATTCGGTGTAAGTGATGTAACTGAACATTAAAACATATGTAATATGTGATAGAACTAAATATTAAATTAGATATTCGGAATTATTTAATTTATCATTAAACAAGGTGTAAAGAAGCTAACTAGATGTAGTGAAGTAATGTAACTTAACATTGAACAAGAAGTAAGGAAGTGATGTAAGTTAACATTGAATTAGATATAATAGGTGGGTGATTACTTTCAGATCTCTGATGTAGATCGCTATGCCAAGTTACCTGAAGGTTTCATTTTAAGGTTTCTGCACCGTTGCCATGGTATTGATTCACATAGCTGCGAACTTTTTAGCGAAGAAAGCGTTGTGGGTGCATCCATTGTTGTCAAACGATGTGCGTACTACGTTATGATGTTGAACGATGTGGTCCATATGATTGGCAGATCGTATAATCATAAGTTCTAAAAGAGGTAGAGTGAAATACCGATTTCGATATCAGTCGGTATCTTTCGATGAAAGAGAGATTTTGCTGAACTTCAAAAGATCTTCGGGGGGTGCATGAGAGACTTGTGAACACGTTATTATTTATTATTTTTATATCTCTCACTCGTTTCATGTTGCGGAATTTTATTTTAAAAAAATACTAACTTAACAAACTGTTTTTTTGTCTTCTATCATTTGTTAGTAAGAGTACTCCTAGTGTTTGCCCCTTCCTCTTCAACTCGCTCGCTCGCTCACTCACTCACTCACTCACTCACTCACTCACTCACTCACTCACTCACTCACTCACTCACTCACTCACTCACTCACTCACTCACTCACTCACTCACTCACTCACTCACTCACCCACCCACCCACCCACCCACCCACCCACCCACCCACCCACCACTCACTCACTCACAATACTCACTCGCTCACTGACTCACACCACTGACTCATTTACTCTCACTCACATCAATCACTCATTTACAACAGTCTCCCACTCACACTGCCTTATTGATTTCCTCCCTGGTCCAAACACTGACCTATTATTTTCCTCCCTCCCTGGTCTAAACACTGACCTGTTACTTTCCTCCCTCCCTGGTCTAAACACTGACCTGTTATTTTCCTCCCTCCCTGGTCTAAACACTGACCTGTTACTTTCCTCCCTCCCTGGTCTAAACACTGACCTGTTACTTTCCCCTCCCTGGTCTAAACACTGACCTGTTACTTTTCTCCCTCCCTGGTACAAACACTGACCTATTACTTTCCTCCCTCCCAGATCTAAACACTGACCTATTACTTTCCTCCCTCCCAGATCTAAACACTGACCTATTACTTTCCTCCCTCCCAGATCTAAACACTGACCTATTACTTTCGTCCCTCCCAGATCTAAACACTGACCTATTACTTTCCTCCCTCCCAGATCTAAACACTGACCTATTACTTTCCTCCCTCCCAGATCTAAACGCTGACCTATTACTTTCCTCCCTCCCAGATCTGAAACCTACCTATTACTTTTCTCCCTTCCAGAGCTAAAACACTGACATATTACTTTCCTCCCTCCCTGTTTGGTGTAAACATCGAATACAGATTACTTCTTATAACTTTCGTTCAGTGCTTTACTAAAAGTAACTCTACTTATCTTCATCCTTTTTTTCTCACTCCCTTGTGTAGCAATGTGAGCACTGGCCAGTGGGAGCCTCATTCCTAATCTGGTGAGGCAGCTAGGATGTCATGTGATATCGGCGGCTGCCTGATTGGGCTAATGTTCCACCTCACGCAAGTCACCCTGACAAGATGTTTATCACAAACTGACAATCCTAGCTGCAACATTTTCCACGATTAACCTTGTTTATACCACTGGGGAAAAAAAAACTAAAAAACGCGTAACAAATTTTTTGTTTTTGTTTTTTTTTGTTACACATGTGGGCGTATAATTCATGTGCACATTTATAGTTTACATAGGAGGTAACTCGTTAAATATTAAATATATTTATTTGCTACTCGGGTTCCTTCCCTTGAATGAATATGTTTTTGTTCTCACCTTTTATTGAGACAGTGAAGGGGCGTATCCATGCTCGTATTTAAACCTTGCATGTCACTCACAATCTTACCTTTCCCCATGACAGCGTCTTAAAGCACAACTTTAGTGCGTCTATTTTCGTTCCAATAAATTCCGCTGCTATCGAGATTCCCAGCCACCGTCTTTCTAACGACAACATCTCCCAATAAAGCAATACTTCTGAGCGGATTGTTGTACACTGACAAGCTGCTTGGATGCACTCAAGCAACAACAGTTAGCTGTCGCCTCCCACTTTGAAGTGTCCCCACGCAAACGTTTCAAGCCATCACTTCTGTCTTATTGATTCTGTATTTACTCAATTACTGCATTACAAAATGTCATCACATTTTATGAACGACTCAAAGGTTTATGTTAACGATTTCAGCTTTGTGTTACCGTCTGCGACGCAAATGGCGCTGCAGTTTTAGCACAGTAGCTGCCGGGAGTGCTATATTTTGTGTACACACAATCTTAATATGTAATATATGCCTACGTATCAACATAAAGGTATTTGGAAGTGAAATAAGAAAGGTAGCACAAAGACGAATGTGTGTAGTGTTGCTATACAAGTCAGTCAGTGCAATCAGATATCAAACGTCAATGCACACAAGCTCGCACGCATACAAGCTCACACGCACGCACGCACACAAGCACGAACAAGCAGAAAAGAAGTTTCATTGAGTGTTTCTTTTAGTTCAAACATGGCCGCACCCACGACATGCACTTATTTGAAGCCATTGCTGTTGATGTCACGTACGATCTGTTGATGTCATGTACGATCTGTCCCTCCAACATCACTTTTAATGTGCAGTAAGATATGTCGCCCCTACATCACTGTTGATGTGCAGTAAGATCTGTCGCCCCTAATCACTATTGGTGTGCTATGAGATCTGTCGCCCCTACATCACTGTTGATGTGCTGTAAGATCTATCCCCCCCCCCCTACATCTCTGTTGATATGCTGTAAGATCTGTCGCTCCTACATCTCTGTTGATGTACTGTAAGATCTGTCCCCCCTACATCTCAGTTGATATGCTGTAAGATCTGTCGCCCCTACATCTCTGTTGATGTGCTGTAAGATCTGTCCCCCCTACATCTCTGTTGATGTTCTGCAAGATCTGTCGCCCCTACATCTCTGTTGATATGCTGTAAGATCTGTCCCCCTACATCTCTGTTGATATGCTGTAAAATCTGTCGCCTCTACATCTCTGTTGATGTGCAGTAAGATCTGTCGCCCCTACATCTCTGTTGATATGCTGTAAGATCTGTCGCCCCTACATCTCTATTGATGTGCAGTAAGATCTGTCGCCCCTACATCACTGTTGATGTGCTGTAAGATATGTCACCCCTAATCACTATTGGTGTGCTGTAAGATCTGTCGACACTAAATCACTGTTGATATGCTGTAAGGTATGCCCCTCCTACTTCACTGTTAATGTGCAGTAAGATCTGTCGCCCCTACCTCTCTGTTGATGTGCTGTAAGATCTGTCACCCCTACATCACTGTTTATGTGCTGTATGATATGTCACCTCTACATCACTGTTGATGTGCTGTATGATATGTCACCTCTACATCACTGTTTATGTGCTGTATGATATGTCACCTCTACATCACTGTTGATGTGCTGTACAATCTGTCACCCCTACATCACTGTTGATGTGCTGTAAGATCTATCACCCCTACATTACTGTTGATGTGCTATAAGATCTATCACCCCTAAATCACTGTTGATGTGCTATAAGATCTATCACCCTTACATCACTGTTGATGTGCTGTAAGATCTGTCAGTCCTAACCTAACTAATTCACTAGTTGCCACCTTTCTCCCACCGACATGCGCATTGCTGCTAGCCTTGTTTCCGCCACCTATTCTTGCCATGATGTCATACATTTATTGTCTTCTCTTGGTGCTTTTCTTTAACTTTTTTGTCTATGTGTGCACCCTTAAATGAATCACACGCCGAACTGTAGAAGACACGAGCTTAACGAATATTTGAAAGATCGTGAGGTAGTCATATGTTCCCGGTAGCTAGCATTTCACTCTGTCACGTTTTATATTTATGGGGACCTGCTTCTATGTCGTTGTAGTTGGTGTTCGTTTATAGCGAGCCAGTGATTTGGAATGTTGCGTAAGCTTATGATCCAGTTGGATTAAACTGTTAGAATGAGATCTCACATTTGGGAGAGTTATGTAGACTGGGAAATAAAACTGAACTAGTCATCCCTAAATAGCAATTGTAATGTGAGTTGATTAGCAAAATGTGATGTGAGTAGACTACCAAGATTGTTGAGTGAGTTGACTACCAAGATTGTTGAGTGAGTTGACTACCAAGACAGTTAGTTTACTACCAAGACTGTGAGTTTACTACCAAGACTGTGAGTTTACTACCAAGGCAGTTAGTTTACTACCACGACAGTTTAGTACCAAGACTGTGATATGAGTTTACTACCAAGACTGTGAGTTTACTACCAAGACAGTTAGTTTACTACCAAGACTGTGATATGAGTTTACTACCAAGACAGTTAGTTTACTACCAAGACAGTTAGTTTACTACCAAGACTGTGAGTTTACTACCAAGGCAGTTAGTTTACTACCACGACAGTTTACTACCAAGACTGTGAGTTTACTACCAAGACAGTGAGTTTACTACCAAGACTGTGAGTTTACTACCAAGACCGTGAGTTTACTACCAAGACAGTTAGTTTACTACCAAGACAGTGAGTTTACTACCAAGACAGTGAGTTTACTACCAAGACAGTGAGTTTGCTACCAAGACAGTGAGTTTGCTACCAAGACAGTGAGTTTACTACCAAAACAGTTAGTTTACTACAAAGACAGTGAGTTTACTACCAAGTCTGTGAGTTTACTACCAAGACAGTGAGTTTACTACCAAGACAGTTAATTTACTACCAAGACAGTTAGTTTACTACCAAGACTGTGATATGAGTTTACTACCAAGACAGTTAGTTTACCACCAAGACTGTGAGTTTACTACCAAGACAGTTAGTTTACTACCAAGAGAGTTAGTTTACTACCAAGACTGTGAGTTTACTACCAAGACAGTTAGTTTACTACCAAGACTGTGAGTTTACTACCAAGACGGTGATATGAGTTTACTACCAAGACAGCTAGTTTACCACTAAGACTGTGAGTTTACTACCAAGACTGTGGTATAAGTTTACTATCAAGACAGTTAGTTTACTACTAAGACTGTGAGTTTTACTACCACGACTGTGAGTTTAATACCAATACTGTGATGTGAGTTTACTACCAAGACAGTGAGTTTGCTACCAAGACAGTGAGTTTACTACCAAGACAGTTAGTTTACTACAAAGACAGTGAGTTTACTACCAAGTCTGTGAGTTTACTACCAAGACAGTGAGTTTACTACCAAGACAGTTAATTTACTACTAAGACTGTGAGTTTAATACCAAGACTGTGATATGAGTCTACTACCAAGACAGTTAGTTTACTACCAAGACTGTGGTATAAGTTTACTATCAAGACAGTTAGTTTACTACTAAGACTGTGAGTTTTACTACCACGACTGTGAGTTTAATACCAATACTGTGATATGAGTTTACTACCAAGACTGTGAGTTTAATACCAAGACTGTGAGTTTAATACCAATACTGTGATATGAGTTTACTACCAAGACTGTGCGTTTAATACCAAGACTGTGATATGAGTTTACTACCAAGACTGTGAGTTTAATACCAAGACTGTGAGTTTAATACCAATACTGTGATATGAGTTTACTACCAAGACTGTGAGTTTAATACCAAGACTGTGATATGAGTTTGCTTTAAGTCTTACAAGATTGTTGCTATCTGGCCAAGAGAAGACAATTGCGCACTGACTGGAAATGTCCCGTTATCAGTTATCATTGTGTCTTCATGTACTTCTTCGTAAAGTTGAAGAAACTAATTTTGACATTTCACTACCGGGTGTCAGATAACATTTCAGAGAATGTGTGTATATAATTCGATTATTCATCTGACTTCCTTATTAATTATACATCTTATTATTCATCATTACAATTAATTATACTTTTCCCTGTGTTATTTGATCTATTCAAACTCATAGGACTGATCATGATATATATCTTGGGACGTTTCCACAGAAAACATGACAAACGTCAACGCATGCTGACTTTACACATTTCCGATTTATTTTAATAAAAATTGAGACCTGGTAGAAGAAAAGGAGACTAGACAAGGGGCGGAGGGTGCGGTTGGGAATGGGGAGGTGTGTAAACGTGAGGCAAAACAATATCAGGTTGTCAATATGGGCCGGAAAGTTGAGACTTTGCCCAGGCGACCATCAACCATACCTATCAAGAGTAAGATAAACTGTTGGCAGAAAGTAACAAAATGTCTCCGGCTTTTCAAGCTTTCAAAGAATGCCACCAGTAGTGACCTTGCTTGAGTCGTTTCTCCCTCGTAACGATCTGCTTGTTGACGCTACTGGCGTCATAATTTATGGAGTCAGAGTCAGTTGTTGGATGAGTCAGAGTCAGTTGTTGGATGAGTCAGAGTCAGTTGTTGGATGAGTCAGAGTCAGTTGTTGGATGAGTCAGAGTTGAGGAAAATGCACTTAACTTCAATTAGCTCTCCCACTCCCACCCTCCTGTTCGCCCAAATGCCCTATTATTCAAGAAAACAAATGTGAAAAAGAAGGAAATATAATTGGTAGCATCGGCGTGTGCATGTGTCGGTGACAGTGTAAACAATGTAGCCATTATAGGTATGGAAAGCAGTTGGCGTGTATTGAGTAATGGAAACATTTAGGGAGAATAGTCGTGATTAAGCAATATAAACGGAGAATAGTCGTGATGAAGCAATATAAATAGGGAGAATGAGTCGTTATTAAGCAATATAAATAGGGAAAATAGTCGTGATGAAGCAATATAAATAGGGATAATGGGTCGTTATTAAGCAATATAAACAGGGAGAATAGTCGTGATGAACAATATAAATAGGGAGAATGAATCGTTATTAAGCAAAATAAACAGGGAGAATAGTCGTGATCAAAGAATATAAATAGGGAGAATGGTCGTGATTAAACAATGTAAACAGGGAGAGACTAGTCGTGATTAAGCAGCAGAAACATGTATAATAGTCGTGATTAAGCAATGTAAACAGGGAGAATAGTCGTGATCAAGGAATATAAATAGGGAGAATAGTCGTGATTAAACAATATAAATAGGGAGAATAGTCGTGATTAAGTATTATAAACAGGGAGAACAGTCGTGATTAAGCAATATAAACAGGGAGAACAGTCGTGATTAAGTAATATAAATAGGGAGAATAGTCGTGATTAAGCAATATAAATAGGGATAATAGTCGTGATTAAGTAATATAAATAGGGAGAATAGTCGTGATTAAGTAATATAAATAGGGAGAATGGTCGTGATTAAGCAATATAAATATGGAGAATAGTCGTGATTAAGCAATATAAATAGGGAGAATAGTCGTGATTAAGTAATATAAATAGAGATAATAGTTGTGATTAAGCAATATAAATAGGGAGAATAGTCGTGATTAAGCAGCAGAAACAGGTAGAATAGTCGTGATTAAATAATATAAAGAGGGAGAATAATCGTGATTAAGCAATATAAATAAGGAGAATAGTCGTGATTAAGCAATATAAACAGGGAGAATAGTCGTGTTCAAGGAATATAAATAGGGAGAATAATCATGATCAAACAATTGAAACAGGGAGAATAATCGTGATCGAGCTATAGAAATAGGGAGAATAGTCTTTATTAAAACAAAAACACGTTCTTTGAAGTTGTGTTACCAGCAGCGTAGCTAGAAATACGGAAAGGTGGTTGATAACATTTTAAATATGTCTCGATGAGTGCATTACGTACAGCGTATGTGAAGTGTGCATTACGTACAGCGTATGTGAAGTGTGCATTACGTACAGCGTATGTGAAGTGTACATTACGTACAGCGTATGTGAAGTGTGCATTACGTACAGCGTATGTGAAGTGTGCATTACGTACAGCGTATGTGAAGTGTGGTTCATGTCATGTTGTATGTCATCACCACATCTGTCATTTCATGTGTATGAAATGTCAACTTTGTCTACATTATATGGTTCGTGTGAGTGAGAGGGCGTCAATGTGGAAGATAGGGCGTCCATCTGGGTAACAAAACGTCCATGTGTGTAAGGGGCGTCCGTGTGGGTAAGGGGGAGTCAATATAGGAGAGGGGGCGTCCATCTGAGCAAAGGGGCGTCAATTTGGGTGATACGGGGTCCATGTGGGTGACAGGGCGCTCCTGTGAATGCATGGGAGTCCATGTGGATGTCAGACCGTTTATGTGGGTGAGAGGGGTGTCCATGTGGGTAAGAGGGGATCCTTGTGGGTGATGGGGCAGAATTCATGGACTTGATAAATGTACAAATAACTCAAGGCGTGCCATATCCAGAGGCGTTCTATTATAGTAAGCAAAACCAATCAATGGATGATAATATGCATATGGTTTCGATCTGCCCATAAGCGCGATGCGATCAAATTAATAATCGTATTATTATTTTATATTGTATTTTCCGGCCAATAAATAATTTGTTCTTCTTTGTCATCTGCTTATTAGCGATCTTACGGTCCATTGCATCCGTTTATATTACATATGTTTTCGGAATTGCTTTCCTAGTCGTTGATTTTCGTTAACCTTCTTGCAAGTCAGCAGTTACATTTATATCGTTCAGGAGAGAGGGTTTCAGGCTTTTGAGTTCCGATTTATCGGTTTCCTTTTCATTTGTAGATTTTCCGATATGAATATTTGTTTTTTTCTTCCGAGGAACAGTTGACCGGGCAGTCGCCATGTTACCGGAAAAGTAGATATTTTAAATGTGTAGACACGAGCAAAAAGATATGCCAGCGTGTGTATTATTCCCTCGACGCAGGCTCGACTATCTTCACTATATAAACTCGACTAGTAACGTCCCCTGGATAATTTCTCGCTGAACACGAACAAGCTGGCAAGAAGCTTTTACCCAGTCAATGATCTTCCTGAGACTCTGTAACAGTTCGGACAAATTCATTCACTGTAAGTCGTGCGACCCTCCTCCTGTCGCTGAATAATAATCGTTCCCTCCATCCAGACCTATCATTCTTTTCTCTCCATCCGCATGTTGGTTCACCTTCCTTTAAATGTGTACCTCTGTCAGTCTGTCACAGTCTCGACTGTGTTTGTCACGATAATTCCAGGGCTGTGGTTTGTATCCTTGGGCGACCGTTAACTGTAGATTTGACGTCAATATTCCAGTCATAATCGTGGCACTGATCATATAAACACGACTAATTGAGATCGAGGCGAGGTCCCATTCTTATTTCTGTGACGAGTGAAATATATCATGCAAATTGAGCATTTGTGTCAACAGCGCAGGGCATTGGGTCTATTTCATGAAGTGAAAGGCTAAGCACAGAACCTGGATGGCCAAAGATTCTGGGAGTTTTTAATACATTTGTAAGACTGTGGGGAAAAGTACGGGGGGGGGGGGATTACAGAGGGAAAACACGCATTTTACAATATATCCTCAACTTTAACCTTGTGCGACCAATACTTGGTATGTCTGGGTGCTACGCTCAAGAACAATAAGGGAAATAACTACCGCTTAAGTTAAATGTGCTAGACGCATGGCAGGAAGCAGCATGAGAGATCAGATCAGAAGTGAAAAACTGAGAAAAATGCCCGATGTTACATTTCTAAAGAAGCAAATTATCAAATATTGTGAGGATGTGATAAGAGAGGAAGATCACTGCGTCACATCGAGCCATGAACACACACTACGAGAACACAAGAACCAAGGGCCATCACTGAAAAGACGCATTGATGAAATATTAGAGACCATGTGAAGCAGCGGGAGAGGCCATCGGAAGAACAAAAGACTGAGAACTATAGCTCTCCTCTACGCTGAAAGACACATGAGGAACTAATGAGGTAACAACTGTAGACAAGAAGCAGAGAAGGGAAAAGGAACTCATGAGGTAACAACAATAGACAAAAAGAAGAGAAGGGAAAAGGAACTAATGAGGTAACAACTGTAGACAAGAAGCAGAGAAGGGAAAAGGAACTCATGAGGTAACAACTGTAGACAAGAAGCAG
The DNA here is from genome assembly GCA_032433765.1 of Megaustenia siamemsis. Classification (NCBI taxonomy): domain Eukaryota; kingdom Metazoa; phylum Mollusca; class Gastropoda; order Stylommatophora; family Ariophantidae; genus Megaustenia; species Megaustenia siamemsis. Next base: position 154,446,604 of record JAVIAB010000051.1, on the reverse strand, counting down.
AGAAGGGAAAAGGAACTCATGAGGTAACAACAATAGACAAGAAGCAGAGAAGGGAAAAGGAACTCATGAGGTAACAACAATAGACAAGAAGCAGAGAAGGGAAAAGGAACTCATGGGGTAACAACTGTAGACAAGAAGCAGAGAAGGGAAAAGGAACTAACGAGGTAACAACAATAGACAAGAAGCAGAGAAGGGAAAAGGAACTAATGAGGTAACAACAATAGACAAGAAGCAGAGAAGGGACAAGGAACTAATGAGGTAACAACAGTAGACAAGAAGCAGAGAAAGGAAAAGGAACTAATGAGGTAACAACAGTAGACAAGAAACAGAGAAGGGAAAAGGAACTAATGAGGTAACAACTGTAGACAAGAAGCAGAGAAGGGAAAAGGAACTAATGAGGTAACAACAATAGACAAGAAGCAGAGAAGGGAACAAGAACTAATGAGGTTACAACAATAGACAAGAAGCAGAGAAGGGAAAAGGAACTAATGAGGTAACAACAATAGACAAGAACCAGAGAAGGGAAAAGGAACTAATGAGGTAACAACTGTAGACAAGAAGCAGAGAAGGGAAAAGGAACTAATGAGGTAACAACAATAGACAAGAATCAGAGAAGGGACAAGGAACTAATGAGGTAACAACAATAGACAAGAAGCAGAGAAGGGAAAAGGAACTAACGAGGTAACAACAATAGACAAGAAGCAGAGAAGGGAAAAGGAACTAATGAGGTAACAACAATAGACAAGAAGCAGAGAAGGGAAAAGGAACTAATGAGGTAACAACTGTAGACAAGAAGCAGAGAAGGGAAAAGGAACTAATGAGGTAACAACTGTAGACAAGAAGCAGAGAAGGGAGAAGGAAATTATTTATGTTTTTGAATGAATTGTTTTAGATATAATTGTTTGTTTTAGAGATATTTGTTTTAGAGGTTGTTGTTTTAGAGATATTTGTTTTAGAGCTAGTTGTTTTAGGGATATTTGTTTTAGAGCTAGTTGTTTTAGAGATAGTTTTAGAAAGTGTGTGAAGACATTTGTCTTTTTAGCTAGTGAGAAACGTTATTGTTGTAAAGTAAATCAAGCAGTCGATCTAAGACGGAGGAGATTAATTGTTATTCCCAGTGTTTAAAGTGAGAGAGGAGGAAGAAACACTAGAAGAAGGAGGTGAAGGAGGAGGAGAAAAAAAGAGGAGGTGGAAGAGGAGGAGGAGGAAGAGGAGGAGGAAAAAGAGGAGGAGGAAGAGGAGGAGGAGGAAAAAAAGGAGGTGGAAGAGGAGGAAGAAGAGGAGGAGGAAGAGGGAGAAGAGGAGGAGGAAGAGGAAGAAGAGGAGGAGGAAGAGGAAGAAGAAGAGGAGGAGGAAGAAGAAGAAGAGGAGGAAGAGGAAGGAGAGGATGATAAAGAGGAGGAAGAGGAAGAAGAGGAGGAGGAAGAGGAAGAAGAGGAGGAGGAAGAGAAGTAGAGGAGGAGGAAGAGGAAGTAGAGGAGGAGGAAGAGGAAGAAGAGGAGGAGGAAGAGAGAGGAGGAAGAGGAAGAAGAGGAAGAGGAAGAAGAGGAAGAGGAAGAAGAGGAGGAGGAAGAGGGAGTAGAGGAGGAGGAAGAGAAAGTAGAGGAGGAGGAAGAGGAAGTAGAGGAGGAGGAAGAAAAGGAAGAGGAAGAGGAAGAAAAGGAAGAGGAAGAGGATGAAGAGGAGGAGGAAGAGGAAGAAGAGGAGGAGGAAGAGGAGGAAGAAGAGGAGGAGGAAGAGGAAGAAGAGGAGGAGGAAGAGGAAGAAGAGGAGGAGGAAGATGAAGAAGAGGAGGAGGAAGAGGAGAGAGAGGAGGAGGAAGAGGAAGTAGAGGAGGAGGAAGAGGAGAAGAAGGGGGAGTAGGATGAAGTGGAGAAGAATCAGGTTGTTTTGGAGATTATGAAAAGTGTTTTGGAAATTGCGGAGAAAGTTTGTTTTAGAGCTTGTGACACAAGTTAAAGGTCGTATGAAAAATAGTTTTAGAGAGCTTGTGAAGAAAGTTAAAGATTGTGACTACAGTTGCTTTAGAGATTGTGAAGAAAGTTATTTATTGTGAAGCAAGTTGTTTTAACTATTGTGAAGAAATATATAGGGATTGTTCAAAACACATTTTTTAGAGATTGTGAAGGAAGATGTTTTAGAGATTGTGAAAGAAGTTGTTTTATATATTGTGAGTGCAGTTGTTCTAGAGATTGCGAAGGACATGTTTTAGAGATGACGAAGGAAGCTGTTTTAGATATCGTGAAGTTAGTTGTTTTAGAGTTGGCGAAGGAAGTTTTTTTTTAGAGATTGTGACTGAACATGTTTTAGAGGTTGTGAAAGAAGTTGTTTTAGAGATCGTGAAGTAATTTGTTTTAGAAATGTTTAAGAAATGTGTTTTTAGGATATGAAGACATATGTCAGCTCAAAGCTCAAGAAAGATGTTTCTAATTAAAAATAATAATAATAATAATAATTGTGATGTAAACATTATTATCGTGTGCCGTGAGTGGTATTTTTTCGATAAATCCTGTCCACAATTCTCTGTGTTTGTTAATGTCCTGTTTCATTTGGTCTTTCCCCACCACCAAGACTTTTTTTCAGTTCCTCTTGGTTATCTTTTCCTTTCTCTGCTTCTCTTTCTCTCGAATCTCCCCATTTTACTAGTTTTGTTTGACAACACCTCGAATCTTCCCATTTCACCAGTATTGTCTGACATCACCTCGAATCTTTCCATTTCACCAGTATTGTCTGACATCACCTCGAATCTCCCCATTTCACCAGTATTGTCTGACATCACCTCGAATCTCCCCATTTCACCAATATTGTCTGACATCACCTCGAATCTTTCCATTTCACCATTATTGTCTGACATCACCTCGAATCTCCCCATTTCACCAGTATTGTCTGACATCACCTCGAATCTTTCCATTTCACCAGCATTGTCTGACATCACCTTGAACATCCCCATTTCACGAGTATTATCTGACATCACCTCGAATCTCCCCATTTCACCATTATTGCCTGACATCACCTCGAATCTCCCCATTTCACCAGTATTGTCTGATATCACCTCGAATCTTCCCATTTCACCAGTATTGCCTGACATCACCTCGAATCTCCCCATTTCACCAGTATTGCCTGACATCACCTCGAATCTTTCCATTTCACCAGTATTGCGTGACATCACCTCGAATCTCCCCATTTCACCAGTATTGCCTGACATCACCTCGAATCTTTCCATTTCACCAGTATTGCGTGACATCACCTCGAATCTCCCCATTTCACCAGTATTGCCTGACATCACCTCGAATCTTTCCATTTCACCAGTATTGCGTGACATCACCTCGAATCTCCCCATTTCACCAGTATTGTCTGATATCACCTCGAATCTCCCCATTTCACCTGTATTGCATGACATCACATCGAATCTCCCCATTTCCACCAGTATTGTCTGATATCACCTCGAATCTCCTCATTTCACCAGTATTGTCTGACATCACCTCGAATCTTTCCATTTCACCAATATTGTCTGGCATCACCTCGAATCTCCCCATTTCACCAGTATTGCATGGCATCACCTCGAATCTCCCCATTTCACCAGTATTGCCTGATATCACCTCGAATCTCCCCATTTCACCAGTATTGTCTGATATCACCTCGAATCTCCCCATTTCACCAGTATTGCCTGACATCACCTCGAATCTCCCCATTTCACCAGTATTGTCTGATATCACTAACGCCTCAAATATTACTTGTTGTGGATGTGTCTTTCTCTTTACAATTATCGTTGCTGTCTTCAACTTCTTTTCTTTCCAAGCTTTATACTCTTGAGCGTCATTTGCATGTAGTATTCTTTATTATTATAATTATTTGATCTCGTGCAGGTTCTGTTCTTTACAGAACATTCTCGCAAGAATCACATATCTTTTGAGACCAGTGCTTAACATTTGCCGTTCGAAGAAATTCACATGTCCCGTAAAGCAACTTTAGACCAGCACAGGATAGAATGGACAGACTCATATCTGTACCGGAAATGTGCAGCGTATAAGTTACCACTTCCGGCGCCAGTTCGTTCAGCGGCCTGACGGATGAGAAGAGCTCCTGGCAATAAAGGACGTCTGTTATTTGTTTCAAGATGTCCAGGCCGGTTTGCGTCTGGTTAGTGCCGCCAACAGATCGGTCATTTTAAATAGGGATAGAAGTTTCCTACAAATTGCCCTGGTCGTCTGGACGTGTGTGCTTCGATGGCTGACGGATGACTGCTGTTTGTGCGGCGCGCTGTTGCTGGAAGCACACGTTTGGTTGTGTTTTCTTGGGCCGGGTTCTCTCTAATATTGGCCTCCTAGTGTTCCAATCAGATCATGAATGCTAAACTATATTATGTGAAATACCACTGGACATATACACATACACATATATATATACTACCTCTAGACACAGAAATTGACACCCGCATTTGTAAAGCTGATACCACTTTCGCCCACATTTCTATGCGCGTTTGGAAAAACATAAAATTGACAATTAACACGAAGGCCAGAGTTTGAAAGCACGCCTGCGACATCAGTATCCCTTTGTATGGCAGCAAATCAAGGATAACTTATGTTTTATGTGTTCCATGTCTTCGCCATCATCTTCACCACTGCTTCCACCTGTCTTCTACAAGATTATTTTGGTCTTCTCTTTGTCTTTTTCCTTAGGATTCCACAAAAAAAGGCCAATTGTGTAATACTCTCAGTTGGCTTCCACATTGTGTATCCTATCCAGCGCCATCGTCTTCGTTGCATCTCCTTATCCACTGTATTTGACTGGTACTTTTCCATAATTCTATGTTAGTGATTGTGTCCTGCCATTTCCATCTTTTTATTTTGTCATTTAGTATCCATTAATGAAGGTCTGTATCTTCATGAATGTCATTTTGTTGTTCTCCATGTTTCACAGCCATATAATAAGACTGACTTAACATTGGAGTTGTAAATGTGTATCTCTGTATTTAACCTAATTTATTTTGATTTCCATATATATCCTAGTGTAACTAATGCTCCTCTTGCTTTTGCTATCCTTATTTTGGTATCATTCTCTGTTCTCCCTCTTTGTCTATATTACTGCCCAGATAAATGTAAAATTGCACATCTTGTGGAGGTATTACTCCTAATGATATTTGGTTATTACCAACTGCATTAAAACTCATAAATTCGGTCTTATCTCTATTTATTTTCAGTCCCAACTGTTGTGATCTCTCATCAAGTATGCTCATTTTATCTTGCATCTGTTGATGATTATGTGATAGGACAGCTATATCATCAGCAAAGTATAAATCATTAAGTTGCTTGGTCAGTGACCACTGGATTCCATTTCTGTTGTTCTGAGTTATTTTCATAATCCAATCTATGGCCTGTAGAAAGAGAAATGGAGATAGAAGGCATCCCTGCCTTACTCCTGCTCTTATTTCAAAAGCTTCTCTAAGCTGCCCTTCAAGCACAACACTACATTCCGTTCCTTCATACATTGTTCTTATCAGTTTAATAAGCTTTGTGGAGATTCCGTAATGACTCAGCAACTTCCAAAACATTCTTCTGTCTAAACTATCAAATGCCTTTTCGTAATCTATGAATCCGATATAAAGTGGGGACTGACTTGTTCATCTCTCAATGTTCCTCTATGGCCTCTTTTAGTCTCCAGAATGTAGTATTTTCTGCGTAGTATTTTCCCTGGCACTGATAATAGTATAATTCCCCTATAACTTGTGCACTCCTGTAAACTTCCATTTTTTGGTAGTTTGATCATATAACCTTCTCTCCATTCTTTAGGTATTTCTTCCCTCTCCCAAATGTTATCTAATAGATTATGTAACATCTTGGTCGAGGTGTTAATATCTGCTTTGATGGCTTCTGAAGGAATTTCATCTGGTCCCGTGGCTTTACCATTTTTTAATAACTTGATGGCTTTCCTTATTTCTTCCTTGCTTTGATTTCCACAGTTAACGTGTAACTCTTCTTCTGCTAGTAGTATATCTGGAGGATTATTTAGAGCCGGGTCTGTTCAAAAGTTCTTCAAAGTGCTCTTTCCATCTGTCCATGTGTTCCCTTATAATACTATGCAGATTTCCTTTTTATCTTTAATAAAGGCATTGATCTGTTTGTGTTTTCCACTTAATGTCTGTGTGCTTTGTACAATTCTTTCATATTCCCTTTATTTGCTACTTCTTCTGCCTCTTTAGCTAGTTCAGCTATATATTTCCTTTTACCCCTTTTAATGCATTTTCTCACTTCTTTGTTCACATCTGTGTACGTTTCCTGTGTCTTGACTTTAGTACTTCTCGTTTTGCTTTTATTTATGTTTGCTTTCTTTTTCTTTCTTTCTTTAATTTTCTACAAAATCTATGTTGTCATCCATGCCTTATTCCTGCGGTCTCTTTTCCCTAGGGCTTCTTCACATGTCTTCTTCCATATATCCTGTACCTGTTTCCAATGATTTTCTATATTTATTGTATTTTCTAGTTGTTGGTGGACTTGGTATTTGTTTGATACCGTGACTGCAAATTTATCTTTACTTTCTTGTTCTTTAAGAAACCCTACATTGAAATACTTTCTACCCTTATTCGTTGTAGTATATCTTTTTAGTTTAAGTTTGGTTAGCAGAAGATGATGATCTGAAGCCACATCTGGCCCTCTATAAACTTTTACATCCTGTAAGGATGACTTAAACTTATTATTAATACATATGTGGTCATTTTGATTCTCTGTTCTAAGATCTGGTGACACCAATGTAGCTTTATGTATTCTTTTATGTTGGAATATTGTTCTTCCTAGGCTCGTTTGATTAAGAGCACAGAAGTTCACGAACTCCACTCTCATTCATTTCTCCGAGTCCATGTTTTACCATGATTTCTTCGAAGTCTCTGTTGTCCGATCCTACTTTTGCATTTAGATCTCCCATTGATATTATAATGTCCTTGGCTCGTCTTTCATCCATCTGACATTGCAACTGTTTATAGAATTCATCTTTAACTTAATCGTCCTTATCATTGGTTGGTGCGTAGCATTGGATGATGTGTAATTTGTTGTTGTTGTTGTTGTTGTTGTTGTTGTTGTTGTTGTTGTTTTAAATATTGTTCTTATAAATCTTGACCCTACTGCTTCCAATTATATTAATGTTTCCTGTGCTTCCTTTGGTAACATTATAGCCACCTCTTACTATTTTCTGCTCCAGGTTTCTAGTGTCCTGATGATAAAATCATGTCTTCTGTATTTTTAAAAATTCTTTCTGTTCCTAATTATCTTGTTTCGCGCATTCCTAGAATACCTATTTTGTAGTTTGTCATTTCTGCTGCTACTTGTGCAGGTTTTCCTTGTTCATTTAGAGTACGTACATTCCAGGTGCCAATTCTGGAGGATTTCCTGATAGACAAAAGGTGAGTCGGCGACCCGGACTTATTGCTGCTTTCTCCGGATTGCGTCATACATCTCTTAGACAGAGAGCGCTTATTTTTCCTGGATGGCGGATTTACTTTTTTCTTTTCTTTGACTTAAACACACAATCACCTGCTTAGAAATTGTCAGCTCTGTTATTTGCAACTAACCTCATTTTAACGCTATCTATTATCTTATCTATATTTCTCTCAGATTATCAACACATATTTCGACCCCTATGTTATCAGCCCTCATTTTTTTTATCCATAGTTTATTAGCCAATTTATCGACCCTATGTTATCCGCCCTTATATTATCTATCCACAGTTTATCAGTCCATATATCGACCCCTATGTTATCAGCTATTATATTGTCTATCCACAGTTTATCAGCCCATATATTAATCCCTATTTTATCAGCCCTTATATTATCTATCCACAGTTTATCAGCCCATATATTAACCCCTATTTTATCAGCCCTTATATTATCTATCCACAGTTTATCAATCCATATATTAACCCCTATTTTATCAGCCCTTATATTATCTATCCACAGTTTATCAGCCCATATATTAACCCCTATTTTATCAGCCCTTATATTATCTATCCACAGTTTATCAGCCCATATATTAACCCCTATTTTATCAGCCCTTATATTATCTATCCACAGTTTATCATTCCAATTATCATCACCTATGTTATCAGTCATTATATTATTTAGCCGCAGTTTAGTAGCGTACGGTGTTCGAAACCCGCGGTAGACAAATATTTTTTTTTTCTATCGGGGGAGAAATAAAAATCCTGAGTCTCACACGTTGTGGCGACTGCTTTGACCAAGCGGCCTTTATCCCTCTGGTTCTTTCGTGAGCGGCGCCCCCCCCCCCCCCCAATATAAACTAGCAATGGTACCGTGTCGTAAATATAGTTTACAGTTATCAGCCCATTCATCGACCCTTATGTTATCACCTTTCTATCCCCAGGTTATATGCACATACTATATCTCCCCCCCCCCCGATTAATTGTCATCATAACCATCATCATCATCATAATAATCATCATCAAGTACCGGGCCTGCTGGCGTAGGTGATCATGTCTCTCCACAACTTTCGATCTCGCAGCTATCAGCTACTTATCATTTCTGTTGTTGACCTTCTGCCAAGCCATTCTCTTAAGCTGTCTGTTATTTTTTCTCTTTGCTTCCCTCTATATTTTCGTCCCTCAATTTTTTTCCAGTTGTTACAATATATTCCATTTGTTCTCTTCTCATTACATGTCCAAAAAATGATGACTGTTTCTTCCTAATAATGGAAATTAGCTCTCTTTTTGCTTTGACCTCTCTCAGAACATCTTCATTACTCTTCTTAGCTGTCCATGGTACTCTCAACATTCTTCTGTAAAACCACATTTCTACAGACTCCAGTGATTTTCTTGTCTGTTGTCCTATTGTCCATAATTCGCATCCATATGTTAAGACTGGCTCTACGTAACATTTAAGAACTCTTTTTCTTGTTTCTATTGTCAAAAATGGTTTGCATAGTATCTTCCTAATTTTTGGGAAAGCTGCTTTTGCCTGAGTCATTCTGCATCTCACATCTTTTGTACATCTTCCGTCTGAGGTTAACAAAGTTCCCAAATATTTAAATTCATTTACCTGTTTTAATATTGTTCCACCTGTATTTATTTTGCAGTGATCTTTGTAGTCCTTTATTTTTTGCTTTCTTTCACTATAATGTCCAACATTTCTTGTAAATCATTTTCGCTCTTAGCGATTAAGACTGTATCATCAGCATACCTTAGATTATTAATATTATGACCTCCAATTGTTATTCCAGGCATGCCCCTTATGGGTCTTAAAATAATCTCACTATAAATATTAAACAAATCTGGTGGCAGCACACATCCTTGTCCAACACCCTGTTTTATTTGTTGAAACATTCCCAATTGGTTTCCAGTTCTTATGGCCGCTGTTTGTTGCCAGTACATGTTCTTTATTATTCTTAGATCTTTGCTGTCTACGTTTATGCTTTCTAAAATTTTGATTATTTCTTGGTGTAATCTATGAAACAATAGGTATAGATCTGTTTTCACCTCTATGGCTCTTTCTACTAAAGATCTTATGATATAAATGGCATTGCTTGTTCCTTTATCTCTAACAAAACCACACTGTTCATCGCTAAACGGAATGATTTTATTTCGCACTCTTCGCATGATGATTCTTAGTAATATCTTAGTCATATGACTCATAAGAGCCGCGTTAGCTCAGTGGTTAGTGAATTGGACTACAAAGGACAAGGGGTAGGCTTCTATCCCAACCGACGGCTTCCGGGTTCACCCAGCCTTAAATGGGTACCGGATTTTTTTCTGGGAAAGTAAAGCAGCACGGGCGTAATACCGACCACATTACCCCAAAAATCATGTGCTGAAAGTCTGTAAAATATAGGGTCACTAACACCATATTTCCCTATACGCCACTTGGCGTGACGGGGTACTTTACTTACTTTTTATATGACCCATAAGGATTATTGTGCGATGATCATCGCATTCAATCGCACCCGATTTCTTTGGTAGGGCTATGAATATTGATTTGAACATGTCGTCTGGTATATATCCGCTGTTGTAGATATCATTCAATATTTGTGTTATTATTTCTATTACAAAATCACCCATGGCTTCAATCTCTTCTTTAGTTATATTATCTGGTCCAGGAGCTTTGCCTGCTTTCATATTGCGCAAGGCGTCTTCCACTTCTTCTCTGAGTATTTCTGGTCCTTCTCCATTATCCTTAATATTTACTTCCGTTCGTTCATTATAAAGATCTTTAATGTAATCATCTCTCTATCATATCTCGTTATAATGTATGCCATAATATTATCCTTTCCAGATTATCTGTCCTTATATCATCTCTATCCAGATTATGTGCCTTTGTTTCATACCTTTTCAGATTATCTGTCCTAGTATCATTTCTCGAGATAAACTGCCCCAATATCATCTCTCTCCAGATTATTTGTTATAATATATCTGGATCATCTGCCCTAATATCATCTCTCTTCAAATTATATGTTGTAATATCATCCTTCGATATTATCAGTCCTAATATCATCTCTCCAGATTATCTGTTATAATATCATCTTTCGGGATCATCTGCCCTAATATCATCTCACTCCAGATTATCTGTTGTAATATCATCTCTTGAGATTATCTGTCCATATAGTAATTTCCTCAGAGTTTAGTCCCCTATATCAACAACCGTCATATTATCTGCCCTTAGATTAACTGCCCCCTCAGATTGCCAGAACTGAGATCGTCTAGCTCTGAGATGTTCTGCCTATTGTGACAATAATTGTAGAACTCGCGTCAGTCAGGCCAGCCGCCCGCTCCCGGATATGTCTCACGGAACTTATCCCTGATTGTACGACGCAATCAGTCAACTGTCGCAATCAGTCTCCTGCACAAAAATCACAATGATTGTTATTCTCTGGATAACGGTAATGGCAGTGATTGGATTGATCATCAATTTTAATCTCTCTTGTCGCTACTTCATCGATCAAAAATAAATTCACTCTCAAGCCCCGAGGATAAATTGAAGAGAAAAGAAAACCCACACACGCTCACACACATCCACTCACGCATGCGCACAGTTTCAATATAATTTAAAGTGCATGACCAGAAAGAACAAGTATTGAGAAAGGAGCAAAAAAAAAATTGTATTTGAATTTTGCTTGATATTGACTTCAAGGGGAGCCTACTGTCATACTAGACTTTGTAGACTTGTGAAAATTGTTGTTATTAACATGAATCCCTCTGTCTGTTTCTCTCTCTCTCTCTCTCTCTCTCTCTCTCTCTCTCTCTCTCTCTCTGTGTGTTTGTTTCTGGTCAATTATTTGTATAGCCGTTCTCACGCAAACAATTTCTGGTTTTACTTGATCGCTGGAGCTTGTTTTAGTACCGATAATCAGACGGTGCGTACTAAATGTCTTTGAGGCGAGACATAATTTATATAATATAGCTACTATTTGAGTAGTAATTGTTTTCGAGACAAGACATAATTTATAGCTACTATCTCAGTACTGATTGTATTCGAGATAAGACATAATTTATAGCTACTATCTCAGTACTGATTGTATTCGAGACAAGACATAATTTATAGCTACTATTTGGATACTGTCTTCGAGACAAGACATAATTTATAGCTACTATTTGGGTAGTAATTGTTTTCGAGACAAGACATAATTTATAGCTACTATCTCAGTACTGATTGTATTCGAGACAAGACATAATTTATAGCTACTATTTGGGTAGTAAATGTTTTCGAGACAAGACATAATTTATAGCTACTATTTGGGTAGTAATTGTCTTCGAGACAAGACACATTATACGTCCTATGTAGCTGTAGTTATCGACCTCACACAATAGCTAGACGATAACCCTGAGAGTTGCATTGATGAGCTGTACAGTTGTTGCTGTTGACTTCAACATTTGGGTCACTGAAAGCTTTCATCACACTTGAAGTCAACCAACAAATGTAGTTACCTGTAACTAAGGTAACCAACAAGACATTGCCGCCTATATTGATGTTTGACAATAAGCATTCAACTTGTGCTTTTTAAAGGCGTGTTTGATTGTTTTAGTGTCTTTCTTTCTTTCTTTCTTTCTTTCTTTCTCTTTTTCTTTCTTTTCTTTCTTTCTTTCTTCTTTCTTTCTTTCTTTCTTTCTTTCTTTCTTTCTTTCATTCTTAATTTTCTTTCTTTCTTTTTTTTTCACTTTCTCCCCCTCCATCTCTCCCTTCCATTCCTTTCATTCATCCATTTCTTCCTTCCTTCCTTCCAGGTTATATTTGTGTTTTTTTAAATTCTCCTATGCTGTAATTTATAATTTTTTTCCCCCTTATCCTAGATTATGTTTATTATCTTTTTTGTCTGTCTCCTAGATTTGTGTTTTTTTCCGTCTTATTTTTATAATTGTTTTTGTCTCCTAGGTTTGTGTCTGTGTCACTTGTTATGTCTGTTTAATTACAATAAAAACGTATATATATATATATATTTGTTCATGGCAGGTCATAAAGACCGAGGATCTGCGCGGACAGTCAGCTTCCCCAGCGACGTCACTCATATTTGTGTTTGATCTGTGACAATAATGGCTTTTAGCCTTGTCAAATATAAAGGCGCCATGTTATTGAAGGTGCATTGATGTGAGTTTCCAACGGAATGTGTCTGTCACTTCATCATGAATGCTTCGCCAGTTGCACACAGTATGTGGAATCAAGTCGCTTCAATCTAACGTACTTGCTCCTAATCCCCGCAAATTATGACTCCGATTGTCTCGGTTCATTAACCCCGTGTTCTTTCACCCCCAACGTGGGATCACTTTGTGATATTTAAATTTTCATGAGATTTTATTTCCTCTGTTTTAAGCGTTCGGGAAATGTCTTTTGTCCAGGCGCGACGTCAAGTCGTGGAAAGATGTGGGGAGAGAAAGCTGTCACACAGGACACTTAATGCCACGCTTTGTGTGATAGCGTCAAATATTGTATAGCAGCAATCCGTGTAATTTCCTGATCGGTGAGTCTAGGATTTATTGCTTTCAAATTTCACATCACACCCCTTTGCTTTTGCTATTACTCGTAATCTGGCGGCAATTTTTCGCGTTTTCGGAGCAAGGTATAAATACCGATCGTGGAGGTTGTCCCCTGACATATCTGAGACGGTTTATGCAAATACAAATCTGTGCCATTTCGTTGCGCGGCCTCACTGACATTCCTTGGTCTGCGGGTGTGTGGTTGCTCTTTCGTATTGTGGGGCTGTTCTGTCGGGCTCAGGGTGTGGGTTGGACGTCAGCCAGGCAGCCAACTCTAATGTCAGTATGTGAGACCTCTTGTGTATGTCTGTGTGCTTGTTTTAACAAAGGAATATCCAGCAGAAAGAAGACTTCATGCAGCAGCATTCACTGGCGAATCAGGAATTGTGGGAAAGGTCAAAATGTGAACAAGGGAATCAACTCTAGTCTACCCTTTTGTTGTCTCATATAGAGCAACATATTCTGGTATTGGGCCTTGTGCTTACTTGCAATGCCGTCTACTATATTCGTATAATATAGTAGAATTAATAATTCATAAACTTTAATAGCAAGGATGTGATAGTAATAAATGAATAACATGAAAAATTGATAGTGACAAGTACTCGCTACAAGGCTCGAGCTTTGATCATTACATAAGGAAGTGAACGGCAAACTGCTGGGGATGTTTTCCTGCTCTAGTAGACTAATGGGACAACGAAACAAATAGAACAGTCTTCGATAAACAGTGCACTAAAAAGGCATCTTGCAGGAATCAAGGAGTTGGACTTCATACAATGATGTTGACATGCCTGGGGCAGATTGTTAACATTTCATTATGTTCCCATTCTTTACAATTCTCTGAGATCCGCAAGATTGTAGAAGTCTATGATGTCTGTAGTGCGTTAACATTTTTTAAGAGTTGGAGGAATGTTACAGTTTTATGATTAAAAGTGGTGTTAACATTTTGTGGTATTTGAAGAATGGTAATGTTGTGTGAGAGCTGCAGGTCTCGTACATTCTGTGAGGGTTAAAGATGGCTGACGTGCGGTCCATAGAAACTTCTGTGAGAGCTGCAGGTCTCGTACATTCTGTGAGGGTTAAAGATGGCTGACGTGCGGTCCTTAGAAACTTCTGTGAGAGCTGCAGGTCTCGTACATTTTGTGAGGGTTAAAGATGGCTGACGTGCGGTCCATAGAAACTTCTGTGAGAGCTGCAGGTCTCGTACATTCTGTGAGGGTTAAAGATGGCTGACGTGCGGTCCATAGAAACTTCTGTGAGAGCTGGAACTCGACACTGAGCTAAGGAAGCTAAAGCAGCTGCAGAGAGCAGAGGTAACCAAATCTATAAATCTGGAAATGCTAAGACTAGACGAAACCTCAAGGAAACATGTGGGACGGTGAAACAGAAAGTGTTTCTAGACTTTTAATCATCATCATCATCATCATCGTGTGCCCTCTCCGCAACGAAGGTTGGCTACCATGGATCGCCATTCTACTCTGTTTCTTGCTTTGATGGTGCAGGCTGACATAGATTGACTTGTCCATCTTTTGATGTTACTCGTCCATGTTAGTCTTGGTCTGCCTCTGCCGCTTTTGCCTTGTATTTTTCCTTCCAATATTACTTTTAGTGTCTTGTCTTAATTGTGTTCAGCAGTTCTCTTTTTATTTTCAGTTGTTTTAAAACTTCATCGTTTTGTTATCTTTTGTTTCCATCCAATTCTACCTATCTATCTATCTATTGACCATTCGAGCCGTAACCGGCCCATAGGACGTAGACCAAGATACACCTTCTCCTATGTGAATTTTTTGTTCTAGCAGTTTTCTTTTAAATATATTTTATCAAATCTCGCCATCTGTCTCTGTTCTGTGCAAGCAGTTCTATCTCATTGAGGGAGCCGATTCCTGCTGCTCTTGCCTCTCTCATCAATGTTCTTCTCAGTGTCTCCCTGGGTCGTCCTCTTTTTCTTTTACCTGTTGTTTCCCATATGAGGGCTTGCTTTGCTATTCGATTATTATCTCTTCTCATCACATGTCCAACGTATGGCCATCGTCTTTTCTTTATTACTGAAGATATTAGTGGTTGATTCGGCGATTTCTCTAATTTCCTCGTTTGTTTTGAATTCGTTCCATTGTATACCAAGTATTTTCCTTAGACATTTATTTTCCAATGCGTTCAACTTTGCTTCTATATCTCTTGTTGTTTTCCAGCTTTCACACGCGTACGTAAGGGTTGATAGTACATTTGATTTGAATAGCCTAAGTTTTGTGTTTGTGCTGATGAGTTTTGATTTCCACAACTTTTCAAGGCTTCTGAAAGATATTGCTGCTTTAGCCATTCTGATTCTAATTTCTTTACTTGTATCCCCTTCTCGATCAATGTGACTTCCAAGATAGATAAAGTGATCAATCTCTTCTACTGGTTTGTTTTCCATGTATATTTTGTCACTTGTTGGAATTAAACTTTTCATGACTTTAGTTTTTTTCATGATTGACCTCAAGCCCAATTTTGCTGGCTATTGATGATAGTTCATTTGTGTTTTCCTGCATCGTTTTTATCTGACTGCTGATGAGAACTATGTCATCAGCAAAGTCGAGGTCCTCCAAATGGTCTCCTTGTATCCATTCGATGCCTTTATTACCAGTGCAGCAATCCAGAGTCCTATTTTTGTTATTGTTTTAGGGCCGAAAAAACTATCACTACTATCTACTGCTAATTTACACATTCTGTATCAGGTCTACGTTTCATTAACAACATCGTTTTTACGATAGCGGCTTGTTAAACCTCTGATCAACGGTTATATACCAAGCCGGAGAAAATTCTACCTATTCTTCTATAAATCCACATTTCAAAGGCTTCAATTTTCTGTTCTGTTTTCTTGTCGATTGTCCATGTTTCTGCACCATACAGGAATATTGAGAAGATGTAACATTTTGCCATTCTTAGTTTCAGCCCTGCTGATATTTGTTTTGTTGTTAGTATATTTTTCAGTTAGTATATTTTACATCGAAACAATATTGTTTTTAACACGTGAATCATGGACAATCGACAGTCAGACTGAACCTGCAAAGTCCTTTTGGAAAACAAAGAAATCAGTGGACGAAGCAAACAGTGACTTCAATGGGAACAGATGGAAGATAGACACAAACAATATGACACGCATACTTTAGTAGGTTGGAACTTGGTGACAACACGGGAGTTTGGCTGGGACAAAAAAGCAGGGTGCAACAGAGTCTGTAAGGAATTAAAAAATTGATAAAGAGTAATGCTGGTGTGAATTAGGGACGTGTCAGTATTTGGAATGTGGGTGTCTGTGGTAGGAGTTAGTCGTCGTTGTGAGAGAACATAACACATGATGATGATGGATATCTTATCTACTCCGTGGTCTTGATCATTGACCGACATCATCATCATGTGCCATACCGGTTGGCGTAGGTGATCATGTCCCTCTACAATCTTCTATCTACAGTGCATCGTATCAGTTCTGTTGTTGACTGTTTTCCATGCCATGACATAAAGCTATCCAGTATTTTCTCTCTTTGTCGCCCGCGATCTCTCTTTCCTTTTATTTTGCCAGTTGTAACCAAGTATTCCAACTTTCCTCTTCTCATGATGTGCCCGAAAAAATGTTGATTGCTTCTTTCTGATGTTTTTTAAGAGCTCCCTTTTTGTGTTGTCCTCTTTTAGAACTTCCTCATTGGTCTTTTTAGCTGTCCAGGGAACTTTCAACATTCTTCTGAGAAATCCCATCTCTATGGCCTCTAATCGTCTTTTCATTTGTTTGTCTACTGTCCATGATTCGCTTCCATAGGTCAGAATTGGTTCTATATAGCACCGATGAACTCTCTTTCTCATTTTTATTGACATAGATTTGTTGCATAAGATATTTTTCATTTTCTGAAATGCCATTTTGGCCTGAGCTATTCTGCTTTTATTTCTGTGGTGCATCTCCCATCTGATGTTATTATTGTGCCCAATACATACCATTTATTAATGTTGATTATTGACCAACATACCAATTATTAGCTTTGATCATTGACCGACAAGTACTTAAGCAGGTAGCCGATGAACATTTCAATGAACCAGGTAGCCAGTGACAATTTTAGTGAAGCAGGTACACATTCTTGTTCCAGATGGGCGAGCCATATTCAATCTCACGGTTACTCTATCGTCAAGCCAACGCCTAGCGTTTGAACTATTACTTAAAATAAAAATATATAAAACTGGTCGTATATATATATATATATATATATATTCAAGTATGATTCAAGATGGCGTCCGTGTGTGGCCAGTGTTTTCCGTTACAGCGTGTGTTGTTTGGAAAACGCCGGTTACACGCGGTGTGTGCTTCTTGGGGTTAATATTCTGCTCATGCCTGTTGTGGTTGTTTAACTTCTGACAGGCTGGTGGACGGTGGAAATTCTCGTTGTTAAGTGGATATTTATCTACTTTTCATTCGAGACTGACCTATCGGTGAGAGGTCATTGTTTCTCACTGTCGCGCCAGGCAGACGGAAATGTCCATTCCGAATTGTACAAAGTCTGCAACGGTGAATGGGGCGGAAGAGTCAGCAATAACCAACGGCCTAGAAAGCGAAAACAGCAAAGTGTGTGGTACACAAGAAGCATGTTCAGGACACGAAAGACGAATGTGGCTGACCACCATGAAAGAGATTGGAGCCTCATCACGTACACGTCCAGAGGAAGCCATGGAGAGGAATTCGAACTTATGTCAGTGGAAAGATCTTAAAATAAGTACTTGAAATGTTAGGACTCTATATCAAGAAGGGAAATTGGAAAATCTGATTCAATAAGCAGAACGAATAAATATAGATACTTTAGGCATATCAGAGACAAGATGGAAAGAATGTGGATACAAAGAGGACGAAAAATATACATTTATATACTCAGGAAACACAACAGAACATTAAAAAGGGAGGGGGGGGTAGGAATACTGATAAAAAGATAGCTACAAAAATATATAAGTGCCCACTGGACACACAATGATTATACTACACAAGTTAAAAGCAAAACCATTCGACATAGCAATAATACAGACATATGCACCAACTCAAGACTACACAGATGAACAAATAGAGGCATACTATGAATCCCTAAATAAAGTTATGAAGCAAGTGAAATCTTCAGACATCTTGATTGGAAAAGGTAGATATAAGACCATTATTGGAAATCATGGTTTAGGAAAAAGAAATGACAGAGGAGAAGATTAATACAATTCTGTGAAGAAAACAGGCTGATAACATGCAACACCTACTTTGAGCAAGAGAAAAGGAAACTATAAACATGGAAAAGCCCAGGAGATAAGAAGAGGAATCAAATAGATTACATAATGATAAAAGAAAGGTTCCGTGAACAGCGTAAAGAAAGCCAAAACCTACACAGGAGCAGATATTAATTCAGATCACAATCCTGTAATGATTAAAATGAAAATCAAACTAAAGAGAAACAAGCAAAAGTCTGATTCATCAACAAATCCACTACATATAACAGCTTTAAATCAAAAAGATATTATAGATACCTATACAATACAAGTAAAGAACACATACCAGAAGCTGCTAGAAGAAGGAATTGAACAATACAGAAGAGAAAATCCTGATGAGAAAGTAACAACCAAATGGCAATACATAAAGAAAAGCGTACAATACACCTGCGACACCTTACCCAAACGAGAAAAGAACAAAAAACAAAAATGGATAACTAACATCATCTTAGAGAAAATGGAAGAAAGTAGACAAGCGCAGAACACTGTCCAATACAATAAAATGTGTAATGAAATACGCAAAATGTGCAAAAAGGCAAAATAAGACTGGCTCTGCCAAAAATGTATTGAAATAGAAACTATGGAAAGCAAACAAGACTTAAGAGGAATGCTTACAGAAATAAAGAGAATGACTAATAAAAATAAAAAAGCCACAGAAGGTGGATGCATTGCAGACAAAAAAGGAAAAATGCTAACAGACAATAAAGATATTATATATAGATGGCAGGAATATATAACAGAACTATTTCATGATCAAAGGGACAAGAAACCAGTTATAAAATGTACATCAGGCTATACAATCTTAAAATCTGAGGTGGAAAAAGCTATAAAAACAATGAAAAAGGGAAAAGCAGCAGGACTTGACAGCATATAGATAGAGATGATACAGGCACTAGATGATTTTGACATTGAAATGATTACAGACATATGGAACGACATAAACCACACACGACACATACGAAATGAACTAAAAACCTCAACTTCTATTTCATAGCCTAAAAAGAATGGTGCAGTTGAATGCAGTGACTTTAGAACAATAAGCCTAATGAGCCAATTTACAAAAATCTTGCTAAAAGTTATACAAGGAAGGATTCAGAATAAATTCAATACTAAATTAGATGAGCAGAAATTTGGATTTAGGAAAAATAGTGGGACAAAAGAAACCGTATTCTGCATGAGAACATTAATCGAAAAGTACACAGAAGTAAACAAACCAATATATGCCTGCTTCATAGACAACACCAAAGCTTTTGATGGAGTACACAACAAATAACTTATAGAATGCCTAAAAGAGATACATCTAGATGACATGGACATGCGACTAATATGTAATCTATACTGGGAGCAAACAGCAATAATAAAATATAACAAAGAGAACTCTACACCCATTGATATAAAAAGAGGAGTAAGACAGGGATGCATCCTATCACCAAGTTTGTTCAATCTATACACTGAGCAAATCTTTAAAAACATCATAGAGATGACAGGCCTACAAATTAATGGAAAGATAATCAATAACCTAAGGTATGCTGACGATACTGTTCTACTAGCAAAAAATCCTGAAAATCTACAACAATTACTTAATGAAATAAACATGACAAGCAAAAAATATGGACTATATATGAATATCAAAAAGACTATGATCATAAACAAAGAAAATACTCAAAACCCACAATTGGATATCAACATTGAAGAAATAGACCTGGAGACAGTTCAGAACTACAACTGCCTTGGACATACTATAACCAGTGATGGGAAATGCACAACTGAAATAAACAAAAGAATAGGAATGGCAAAAGTAATTTTAATGTCATGAAGAACATACTAACATCAAAACAAATAATACCAGGGCTAAAACTAAGAATAGCAAAATGTTACACATTCTCAATATTCATATATGGTGCAGAAACATGGACATTAGACAAGAAAATAGAACAGAGAATTGAAGCCTTTGAAATGTGGATATATAGAAGAATAGGTAGAATTGGATGGAAGGAAAAGAAAACAAACGATGAAGTCTTAAAACAACTAACAATGAAAAGAGAACTACTAAGCACAATTCACAAAAGGCAAAATCCGATTTTTGGGCCACGTTAAAAGACACAACAGCCTGCTAAAAGTAATCCTGGAGGGGAAAATACAAGGTAAAAGAGGCAGAGGCAGACCAAGACTAACATGGACAAGTAACATTAAAAGATGGACAAACCAGCCTATGACAACCTGCACCATCAAAGCAAGAGACAGCAGAATGGCGCTCCATGGTAGCCAGCTTCGTTGCGGAGACGGCACTGATGATGATGATGATATATATATATATATATATATAATGCGAAATGCACATTTTAGTTATGAACAGCCTCACTTTGTGTGTAATTAATCCTTCTCATGGATAACACTTCTGATCATTTGTTTAGCTAAACTTTTACCAGTTTATACTAAACACAAACATAACTGGCAATTTCATGGACAAATATTCTTTGCTCTTTTATTGAACTTCGTCTTTGCAAGTTTACCGTGTGCAAGAAGTAATTGCTAGCTCATTATGAATAGGGATATTATTGAGTCGGGCGAGCTGAACAAGTCTTTATATAAATTATGAATGATTGAATTCACAGCAATGATGAATTAATTCCCTTGGTTGTTTATTGAAGGTTACATCCCTCCATGACTGACGTCAGAAAGATGTGTTACTGACTGCCATCTCTGACATAGCTACAGTACGTGCCATTGGTCTGTAGACCTTGAAATCTAAATGTGATATTTTCGTCATCCGCTTAGATTGACCAGTTACTTGTCTCCTGGGTTCCATACCTTCTGTGTCTTATTTTACTTCCACAGCTAATTTATCACTTTCACTTTTCTAGTGCTTGCCAATTACACATATGCCAGAACTCGGTCCTTCTATTTGTGTGGTTTCTTTTTTAATTTATGTTGTTATTTTGAAGCTGAGGTTGTTTCATTTTGCTTTGTTTCTGTTTTAAAATATGTTTCTGTCTTACTTGATGTGTGTTTGTAAATATTGGAGACTAACATACACGCGACACACGTCATGCTGCCAGGAATAAAGCCCCGCCAGTCCCGCTCAATTTGTTGTCGACCATCGGTCAATGACTGAACTGACTTTCTTGTATTATTGAAATCGTTATACAGTTGTGGAGAGAATAGTTGAGGATCAAGATAAAATAACGGTCCATTTATTAGTTTCTCATATTTCTTCTTCACTCTTAACTTTCATGATCATCATCGTCGTCGTCACCAACACCTTCATCATCACCACCACCACAACATACACTACAACCACCATATCCTTCTCCTCTTGTTCTTTCTCTTCCATTTCCCTCTATCCTCCTCCTCTCTCTCCTTCACTTTTTTGCCCACATTCTGGTTCCCTCTTTCTTCTTTTTCCATATTCTTCCGTCTCTTCAACGTTTTCTTTTCCACACTGTCCTTCTCTCCACCTGTTATCCACTGTCCTTCTCTCCACCTGTTATCCACTGTCCTCCTCTCCACCTGTTATCCACTGTCCTTCTCTCCACCTGCTATCCACTGTCCTTCTCTCCGCCTGTTATCCACTGTCCTCCTCTCCACCTGTTATCCACTGTCTTTCTCTCCACCTGTTATCCACTGTCTTTCTCTCCACCTGTTATCCACTGTCCTTCTCTCCACCTGTTATCCACTGTCCTTCTCTCCACCTGTTATCAACTGTCCTTCTCTCCACCTGTTATCCACTGTCCTTCTCTCCACCTGTTATCCACTGTCCTTCTCTTCACCTGTTATCCACTGTCCTTCTCTCCACCTGTTATCCACTGTCCTTCTCTCCACCTGTTATCCACTGTCCTTCTCTCCACCTGTTATCCACTGTCCTTCTCTCCACCTGTTATCCACTGTCCTTCTCTCCACCTGTTATCCACTGTCCTTCTCTCCACCTGTTATCAACTGTCCTTCTCTCCACCTGTTATTCACTGTCCTTCTCTCCACCTGTTATCCACTGTCCTTCTCTCCACCTGTTATCCACTGTCCTTCTCTCCACCTGTTATCCACTGTCCTTCTCTCCACCTGCTATTCACTGTCCTTCTCTCCACCTGTTATTCACTGTCCTTCTCTCCACCTGCTATCCACTGTCCTCCTCTCCACCTGCTATCCGCTGTCCTTCTCTCCTCCTGTTATCCACTGTCCTTCTCTCCACCTGTTATTCACTGTCCTTCTCTCCACCTGCTATCCGCTGTCCTTCTCTCCACCTGTTATCCACTGTCCTTCTCTCCACCTGTTATTCACTGTCCTTCTCTCCACCTGTTATCCACTGTCCTTCTCTCCACCTGTTATCCACTGTCCTTCTGTCAACCTGTTATCCACTGTCCTTCTCTCCACCTGTTATCCACTGTCCTTCTCTCCACCTGTTATCCACTGTCCTTCTCTCCACCTGTTATCCACTGTCCTTCTCTCAACCTGTTATCCACTGTCTTTCTCTCCTCCTGTTATCCACTGTCCTTCTCTCCACCTGTTATCCACTGTCCTTCTCTCCACTTGTTATCCACTGTCTTTCTCTCCACCTGTTATCCACTGTCCTTCTCTCCACCTGTTATCCACTGTCCTTCTCTCCACCTGTTATCCACTGTCCTTCTCTCCACCTGTTATTCACTGTCCTTCTCTCCACCTGTTATCCACTGTCCTTCTCTCAACCTGTTATCCACTGTCATTCTCTCAATCTGTTATCCACTGTCCTTCTCTCCACCTGTTATCCACTGTCCTTCTCTCCACCTGTTATTCACTGTCCTTCTCTCCACCTGTTATCCACTGTCCTTCTCTCCACCTGTTATCAACTGTCCTTCTCTCCACCTGTTATCCACTGTCCTTCTCTCCACTAGCTATCCACTGTCCTTCTCTCCACCTGCTATCCACTCTCCTTCTCTCCACCTGTTATCATAGTTAAATAACTCACCCTATGACTTAACTTTATCTCAGTAACCGAGGGTGTCGAAGTTCCCATCGTTATGTATCAATGTCTACCTCTCATTATTTGTGTTTCTTACTGCCAGTCTGTAATTTGTCAGTCTATCCATATGTATCTATGTGGTCAGTTGTCTGTCTTTATCTTTCTGTCGTTCACTTGTTTGTTTCTATGCCTTCTTGTCTTAATCTTAAACAATGAATACATTGCCACTTTTTGTTGTGAACATTTTAGTCTTCTGGTGAAACTTTTGGAGTAGAAAATCAACGAAGAAAACATTGTATTCCTCACATAAATTCTGTCAGTTGTTAGAGCTTTGAGTGATCATGACAATGAAGACCCGTTAATAGCAACACTTTACAAGCCGAGCCAGTCTTGCAGGAGAGCTGTGACTCGGTTGAATCCATCTCACTGCATACAGTGTTCCTAGAAATGATGATTCCGACAGTTTGGTTAACCAGGGTGGTAGACCAGCCAGTAATTGTAGCCTCCATCAGTCATAGTTGACTAATGATTTTACAGCAACCATATGAAATGAGGAAATGTTCTTTGTGTCTTTTCTTTCGCCGTGTATTCGCTTGTTCTATGAATCTGTCTGCTTCTTGCTTGAGTTGAGGCTTTAGAGTGTGTTTCCAAATATTACGGTCTGCAGCTATCTCTTTCCAGGCTGCAGGGTTTATGTTTAAAGTTTTCATGTCACGTTTACACAAGTTTGTAAATCGGAGCTTTTTGGGATCCATAGTTCTTTTACCATCTGCTTGTTGTTCATAAAGTATATCCTATAATATGCGACCATCTTTTACATGGCGTAAGTAACTAAACCTGCGTTAACCTACGTAGTTTGAGCAGCGTGTAGATGTTTGCGAGTGAGGATCTCCCCGTTTGCTACTTTGCCCTTCCAGGTTATATCAAGAATACTGCGCAATTAGTTGTCCATGATTCGTTGTCATATGAAATGCTACCAAAAAGACTGGTGAAGATTGTAGCAGCTTTACCAATGCGGTGTCAATTTCTGTAGTAAAGTAAAGTACGCCCGTCACGCCAAGTGGCGTATAGGGAATATGGTGTTAGTGACCCTATATTTTACAGACCTTCAGCACATGATTTTTGGGGTAATATGGTCGGTATTACGCCCGTGCTGCTTTACTTTCCCAGAAAAAATCCGGTACCCATTTAAGGCTGGGTGAACCCGGAAGCCGTCGGTTGGGATCGAACCCTACCCCTTGTCCTTTGTAGTCCAGTTCACTAACCACTGATCTATCGCGGCTCCCTTCAATTTCTGTATCTAAAAATAGTTTGTCGTTGATGATGGACCTCAGGTAGCTATACTGCTGCACGGCATCAAGTTTGTAGTTGTCGTTAAAGATGGCTGGTGCTGCTAATTATCTGCAAACTTATTATGAGGCCGAAGCCTCTACAGTCAAATAGAAGCATAATTTATGATGAATAAAAGCGGTTAATCGGGGACAGATTCGTGAAGAGCACCAGAGTTACCAGACAAAAATATATACCATCAGCTCAATAGAAACTAATAAATATCACATTTTTGACTGGGAACACGAACAGGCTACAACAGATTAAAGTATCATTTCTTGAAAACCCTAAGGACAGGAACCTCTATATGTGATTGGCCACCGGATAATTGGCTACTGAACATCTGGTACAATCATGCCCAACATTTGATGAACAGACAAGGCTCTTGCGGAACCAAACTAGGACAAGCTGTATGGAGATGTCACCAGCCTTGACCTGATAGACGCTTTCATCGAACTTGTGACCTCTGAAGCTGTCCCTATAAGAACAGTGACCACGAGACATGTCTTTACATTTCCAGATGGAACTTTTTCTGTTCAACGTACATGTACCATATAGCTCTTTATAATCAACTTGAATGTACCATTGAGCTCTTTATAATCAACTTGAATGTACCATTGAGCTCTTTATAATCAACTTGAATGTACCATTGAGCTCTTTATAATCAACTTGAATGTACCATAGAGCTCTTTATACTCAACTTGAGTGTACCATTGATCTCTTTATAATCAACTTGAGTGTACCATAGATCTCTTTATAATCAACTTGAGTGTACCATAGTACTCTTTATAATCTACTTTAGTGTACCATAGAGCTCTTTATAATCAACTTGAGTGTACCATAGAGCTCTTTATAATAAACTTGAATGTACCATAGAGCACTCTATAATCAACTTGAAAGTACCATAAATCTCTTTATAATCAACTTGAGTGTACCATATAGCTCATTCTAATCAACTTGAATGTACCACAGAGCTCTTTCTAATCAACTTGAATGTACCATAGAGCTCTTTCTAATCAACTTGAAGGTACCAAAGAGATCTTTCTAATCAACTTGTTGAGTGCACCATTGAGCTCTTTCTAATCAACTTGAATGTACCATTGAGCTCTTTCTGATCAACTTAATATATCATAAACTTTCTAATCAACTAGAATGTACCATATATTTGTGTGCATGTTTATGTTAGTCATATCTCATATTTTTGTGTGTGCATGTCTGTGTTTGACACATCTCATATCCTTGTGTGTGCATGGCTATGTAAGTCACATCTCATATCTTTGTGTGTGCACGCCTATGTTAGTCATATCTTAAATATTTTTGTGTGTATGTCTATGTTATATATATGTCATATTTTTGTGTGTGCATGTCTATGTCATTCATATCTCATATCTTTATGTGCATGTCTATGTTATTCATGTATCAAATATCTTGATGTGTGTCAGTGTTAGTCATGCCTCATATCGCTGTGTGCATGTCTGTGTTAGTCACCTCTAGTGACTCGGGCAGATGGTGCTCGTAAACCTGGGAGGGCAGACCATCTAAGGGCAGAATCCCCCTAGAGAAAAGACAATCTGCTGCCTTGCAGGAAGATTGGGGACAATCAAAGGCTAAGGAAAGCGAACATGAATAACATGTTGGCTGAAATCGGATGCACTGGTCCACTGGCGCAGAACACAGTGCAACGTATTAACGAGTGTTCAGTCAGGGTGGATCTGGCAGACGCTAAATGTGATGTTCTGTCTGTGGGGGCGATCAACACACTTAACCTGACAGCTGACTTCATGTGGGAGTCTAGAATCCTACTCTGATTGAGTCCTGATGGCAGAGAGAGAGAGAGAGAGAGAGAGAGAGAGAGAGAGAGAGAGAGAGAATGTACCATTGAGCTGTTTATAATCGACTTAATATACATAAAACTATCTAATCAAGTAGAATGTACCATAAAGCTCTTTCTAATCAACTTTAATGTATCATAGAGCTCTTTCTAATCAACTTGAATGTACCATAGAGCTGTTTCTAGTCAACTAGAATGTACCATATGGCTCTTTCTAATCAACTAGAATGTATCATAGAGCTCTTTCTAATCAACATGAATGTACCATAGAGCTGTCTCTAGTCATCTAGAATGTACCATAGAGCTGTTTCTAATTAACTTAATATACCATACACCTATCTAATCAACTCGTGTGTCGTAGCAGAAGCGGAGAGATACTATTTATGAGGTGAGCACGTCAACAGTCAAGGACAAACTGTCTGTAAGAAATCAGTCTAATTATGATGTGTACGAGATCTCCAATTATTATGTGTACGAGATCTCCAATTATTATGTGTACGAAATCTCCAATTATTATGTGTACGAGATCTCCAATTATTATGTGTACGAAATCTCCAATTATTATGTGTACGAAATCTCCAATTATTATGTGTACGAGATCTCCAATTATTATGTGTACGAAATCTCCAATTATTATGTGTACGAGATCTCCAATTATTATGTGTACGAAATCTCCAATTATTATGTGTACGAGATCTCAAGTTCTTGTGTGTACGAGATCTCCAGTTCTTGTGTGTACGAGATCTCCAATTATTATGTATATAAGATCTCCAGTTGTTGTGTACGAGATCTCCAGTTCTTGTGTGTACGAGATCTCCAATTATTATGTATATAAGATCTCCAGTTGTTGTGTATGAGATCTCCTATTATTATGTGTACGAAATCTCCAGTTCTTGTGTGTACGAGATCTCCTATTATTATGTGTACGAAATCTCCAGTTCTTGTGTGTACGAGATCTCTTATGATGTGTACGAGATCTCCAGTTCTTGTGTGTACGAGATCTCCAGTTCTTGTGTGTACGAGATCTCCAATTATTATGTATATAAGATCTCCAGTTGTGTACGAGATCCCCATCTGTTTTGTGTACGAGATGTCCAATTATTATGTGCACGAAATCTCCATGTGTTGTGTGTACGAGATCTCCAATTATTATGTGTACGAGATCTCCAATCTCGTGTACAAAATCTCCAATTATGTATATAAGATCTCCAGTTGTTGTGTACGAGATCTCCAATTATTATGTGTACAAGATCTCCAATTGCTATGTGTATAAGATCTCCAGTTGTTGTGTACGAGATCTCCAATTATTATGTGTACAAGATCTCCAATTACTATGTGTACGAGATCTCCAATTATTATGAGTACAAGATCTCCAATTGCTATGTGTATAAGATCTCCAATTGTTGTGTACGAGATCTCCATGTGTTGTGTGTACGAGATCTCCAGTTCTTGTGTGTAGTGTATCATGCTCTTCACATCTAACTGACTCTTCATATTACAATTTCCCACCATGTTTATTCTTGTAAATACCCTTTCATCTTTGTCAAACTTCACATTGGTCGACTGGTATTTTATTTCTATTATTCTACCTCCCAACTCGGTAATTAAATAAGAAATAATAAGCGGAGGTTCACATTGCATGCTGTTCTAGTTCGCGATATCTGATATTCTTTGATTATTAAAATAGATGAATTTAATCAAGGTTTTTTTTTTAGTTGTCATTTTTTGTGATTTTATTGATTGTCTTCGTGACGTCATCTAAAACAATATCACCCAGTACTTTTATCTTTCGATATGCCGTGTTGTTGGGTCTTAGCTGATGATGACTTTTGTAGATTTATGTCTTTACAAATGTTTGTACTTCATGTCCACTATTGTTGAACCTTCCGTGTTCATATGTGTACTTTTTGTGACACCTTACTTCTATGTATTCTGCATTTCAAGTCAAGTACTACTTTCTCCCTCTCTCATTATTATTATATTATTATATTCTATTGATGTAACACGTTCATTATACGTAATTATTTTTTGCTAAATTGTAGTAGCCTCCGTCAGTTACAATTGACTATGAATTTTGCAGCGCCCCTGCGAAAACTTATTTTTTCCCCTTTTCTATGAATCTGTCTGCTTCTTGCTTGAGTTGGAGCTTTAGAGTGTGTTTCCAAAGATTGCAGCCTGCAGCTGTTTCTTCTCAGGCTGCAGGGTTTATGTTTAGAGTCTTCATGCCACGTTTACACGTTTATAAATCGGAGTTTTGGACCCCCCTTTTGCCATCTTCAAGTTGTCCCGTAGAGTATATATTTTGGTATGCGGCCATCTTTCATGCAGTGTAAGTGGCCAAGCCAGCGTAACCTACGTTGTTTGAGCTACGTTTAGATGTTCAGGAGGCTTAATGGATCTCTATGTATGTCACTTAGTCCTCCCGGGTGATACCAAGAATATGGTGCTGACATCGCATATGGAATGAATTTAGCCTTCTCTCTTGCTTTTTCTGGGGAGCCGCGATAGCTCAGTGATTAGTGAACTGGACTACCACGGACAAGGGGTAGGGTTCGATCCCAACCGACGGCTTCCGGGTTCACCCAGCCTTAAATGTGTACCGGATTTTTTTCTGGGAAAGTAAAGCAGCACGGGCGTAATACTGACCACATTACCCCAAAAATCATGTGCTGAAGGTCTGTAAAATATAGGGCCACTAACACCATATTTCCCTATACGCCACTTGGCGTGACGGGGGTACTTTACTTTACTTTGCTTGCTTTTTCTAAACTATCAGTTTCTGTTTCGTTGGCCAGCTCCTACCTCTGACGAAGTCCCTAGAGACTAGGAATTGAATTTTGCGTGTTAATCCGTTTTCTCCCCTGGCAACCGTGTGCACATTGGTCCCTCGCCGCACAGGCAGATAAATCAGACATATGTACTCATATTTTCTCGTCGATGATTAATTGAGGTTTCAAGCTGGGCCTCGCTGCTGAGACCAGTGGTGGTTGCCGCAGAGAGAAATCACAAAGAAATGACTCACAATGTCTATGTCTCGAGACCGTCGTCTTGCCTCGAGACCAGTGGTGGTTGCCGCAGAGAGAAATCACAAACAAAGAAATGACTCACAATGTCTATGTCTCGAGACCGGCGTCTTGCCTCGAGACCAGTGGTGGTTGCCGCAGAGAGAAATCACAAACAAAGAAATGGCTCACAATGTCTATGTCTCGAGACCGGCGTCTTGCCTCGAGACCAGTGGTGGTTGCCGCAGAGAGAAATCACAAACAAAGAAATGACTCACAATGTCTATGTCTCGAGACCGGCGTCTTGCCTCGAGACCAGTGGTGGTTGCCGCAGAGAGAAATCACAAACAAAGAAATGACTCACAATGTCTATGTCTCGAGACCGGCGTCTTGCCTCGAGAACAGTGGTGGTTGCCGCAGAGAGAAATCACAAACAAAGAAATGGCTCACAATGTCTATGTCTCGAGACCGGCGTCTTGCCTCGAGACCAGTGGTGGTTGCCGCAGAGAGAAATCACAAACAAAGAAATGACTCACAATGTCTATGTCTCGAGACCGGCGTCTTGCCTCGAGACCAGTGGTGGTTGCCGCAGAGAGAAATCACAAACAAAGAAATGACTCACAATGTCTATGTCTCGAGACCGGCGTCTTGCCTCGAGACCAACCAGCCCCCAGCGGCCCCCCCACCCCCTCAATCTGTTTTTAATTGGAGGCATGCATCCTGTCTTGTTTTCCTGTTATTTTGCATAACTTATTCTTTTGTAATATTTAATTTAGTTTCAAATAATTTACTTGTTTGTGTTATTTTGTAATAATTAGGCATGGCTGCACGTTTTGCGTATTTCTGTAATTTTACATAGATCACCTTTTTTGGTTCTGTTTTCTATAATTTTAACTAACTCATTTGTTTGTATATCATCTGCATTGGACATTGTTCACTTTTTGTGTTCTCATGGCGCTTTATATCTAGCTCACATTTTTGTGTAAAATGTTGCTATACTTCACACATGTGAAATTGTTTCTGTTATTGGTCGCAGTAGTTCACATTATTTTCGAATAATTTAAAATAATTTACTTGTGTAAAAGTGTGGGTTGTTAGACTATAAGTAGCCCATCTTATCGTATTACTAGTCTGTCTTCTATGATAACTTACCATATGTGGTTAAAGACGGTGGACCTGGATAGGACATACACTGCGGAAACTAAATGGGAATTGTTTGCGACAGGCCCTTTTTTGGAATCCGTAGGGGAGAGACAAAGGTGATACCAACATATACTTGGAGATGAGAAATGGAAATAAAGATGAAAGATGGAGGAAAGATGGGGTAAATATGGAGGAAAGATGGAGGAAATATGGAGGAAAGATGGAGGAAATATGGAGGAAAGATGGAGTAAATATGGAGGAATGATGGAGTAAATGTGGAGGAAATATGGAGTAAATATGGAGGAAATATGGAGGAAAGATGGAGGAAAGATGGTGGAAATATGGAGGAAAGATGGAGGAAAGATGGTGGAAATATGGGGGAAAGATGGAGGAAAGATGGTGGAAATATGGAGGAAAGATGGAGGAAAGATGGAGGAAATATGGGGGAAAGATGGAGGAAAGATGGTGGAAATATGGAGGAAAGATGGAGGAAAGATGGAGTAAATATGGAGGAAAGATGGAGTAAATATGGAGGAAAGATGGAGGAAAGATGGTGGAAATATGGAGGAAAGATGGAGGAAAGATGGAGGAAATATGGGGGAAAGATGGAGGAAAGATGGTGGAAATATGGAGGAAAGATGGAGGAAAGATGGAGGAAATATGGGGGAAAGATGGAGGAAATATGGGGGAAATATGGAGGAAATATGGATGAAAGATGGAGGAAATATGGAGCGATCTTAAGAAAAGGACACCCAACATGGCGGCTTGAAAAGTGTTTCTAGAAGACGTCTACAGGGAGTTTTGAAAAAAAAAGACCATATGTTAGGTCGAAATAAATGTACATTATCATCTACCTAGTCTTACTATCCTACATATTCCCTTTAAACAGTGTTTTCCCTCTCTCCTTTTCGAATATGTTTGTGCTTAATTTATTTGTTGCTGAATTTGTTTGACTTTCATGTGTCTCCATGTGATATAAATCTCATCTGTCAACCACTGCTTCTTCTTTGTTATATTTTAGGGTTGGGGGAAAGGGGGGGGGGGGGTGTAGTTTCCTTTCTTTCTGCTTGGATACTATCATTTGTGTGATCCTCTACACTCTGTAGACTCTAGCAAATCTAAGATGTTTCTTTGTGTGTGTGGTGTGTGTGTGTGTGTGTGTGTGTGTGTGTGTGGTGTGTGTGTGTGTGTGTGTGTGTGTGTGTGTGTGTGGTGTGTGTGTGTGTGTGTGTGTGTGTGTGTGTGTGTGTGTGTGTGTGTGTGTGTGTGTGTGTGTGTGTGTGTGTGTGTGTGTGTGTTGTGTGTGTGTGTGTGTGTGTGTGTGTGTGTGGTGTGTGTGTGTGTGTGTGTGTGTGTGTGTGTGTGTGTGTGTGTGTGTGTGTGTGTGTGTGTGTGTGTGTGTGTGTGTGTGTGTGTGTGTGTGTGTGTGTGTGTGGTGTGTGTGTGTGTGTGTGTGTGTGTGTGTGTGTGGTGTGTGTGTGTGTGTGTGTGTGTGTGTGTGTGTGTGTGTGTGTGTGGTGTGTGTGTGTGGTGTGTGTGTGTGTGTGTGTGTGGTGTGTGTGTGTGTGTGTGTGTGTGTGTGTGTGTGTGTGTG